>ML796502.1:21490-36376 GCA_009831015.1 Picea engelmannii | reverse complement strand
TTACATCCGCCTTATTCTATTTTATTGAAAGGTCTTATTAATATTGACCTTTATTACATCCGAATACATTGATCTACCTATGTGCGGGTTAGGACCTTAACAGGATATTTATGGTTGAATCACCATATCACAGTGGATTCGACATTGATTAATCAGATCACAAGGCTAAGCATGCAAGGCCTTGACCCACATGATTTCTATCCTGGGAATACCATGGATCACGCTCTTGTACAGAAGATAAAATACACCTATGGGGATGTCGAGAAGGGAACGTGAGGCTACAAGGTATCCTCTATCCAGAGCGGCGCAATGCACCTAGCCTGTCAATTGATCGTAGGAAAGTTGGTTTTCAAGAACTGACCCACCCAGGTGACTGGATTTGTAGTCGACCTCGCAGGAAAGTGCACGGAGGGCCTACAAATGAATTGGGTGAAGTACCTTGTAAACCAGTGGGAATTGGACTGCAGGGAAGTGAAAGATCAAGGATATGAGTTCCACTTCAGTTGGCTTCTCATCCTGATCGCTTTCATTGCATGGGAGATGTTGGAAGGTGCAACCTTCCTGGACATCGAGCCGTTTGAACCTTTGGTCGTGAAGTTCAGTACATTATGGTACTCGAACGACATGAACAAGCAATGGAAATAAAATGTTGTCTTCCACACTTATTACAACCAATTGAAGGTAGCCATCTAGTCTGTGCCTCGTATAACCCCAAACACTCTCCACAGGTTCAGGCCCTTGATGAAATTCAACACGGACCGCCATTTGATCTATATCACAGTGTGCACTGATGAGCATGAACAACAGCTGCAGTCATACTACAAATTGACGGAGAATGACTTGGAAGAGATTACCAAGAAATGGTCAATGAACCTCCTTGTTCCAGCGGACCCTACAGAGATATCCAATGTTGACAGTCCAGAAACTACGATGGATATACCTAGACCTAGCAAGAAAAAGAAGATCGAAGAGGTCCATGATTTAGATAGCGCATCTGTGAAGACCACTTCCATATCAGCAGAGCAAGGAGGAGATGGCGTAGAGATAAATGGTGCAGAATTTGAACCAAAGAAAGGCGAGGTTACACCACCTAGAGATGAGGAGGACCCCTCAAAGAAAAGGAAGGTTTACCCTCTGAAACCTTCTTCAAGGAAGAAAATGAAAGCAACCAGGATCAAATTTGAGACCACCCTCACATTAGACAACTTTGAATTCATCGTCCCAACACTGAACGATGCTTCACTTGAGATAGCAGAGAAGAAAGAAGCTAAGCATGAGGAGGTGTTCAGTTGGATTAAGGACGAGCTCCAAATGGTGCAACGGGCAGTACAGTCTAGCCGTGCAGTTTCCACTGTGCCTCTGTCAACAAGAACATCAGACCTAGGTGATGAGCTATCACAACTACACCGCATTGTTGATACAGTTGAAGCTCACCTTCGACGAGATTAGGAAGAGAAAACACAAGCCACCCAAGATTTAGTGCAAGTATAGAAATACCTAGAGGAACAACGCAGTGCTACAAAATGGGAAAAGTTGGCTCTGCAAGCAAATTGGGATGAATAAAAAGTATAGTTACAGCAAAGCAAGGAACAGTTGCTCATCGAGCAACTCAAAGTTAAGGAAATGGTTCATAGAGCACTTTTCTCTGTGGCAGTCATCGAAGTAAGGGTCAAACAGAGAGTCCCACAATAGGTGTCGCAACTTGAGGAAGTAATCCAGCAGCTCCAACAATGCATAACAGACTTGGAGCTCCGCACTATGCCCGAGACTCCTCAATATGTAAGAGACCTAAGGGAAGAAACTTCCCACAGCACAGTTGAAAGATTAAAATATCTTGCCTTGGAGTGCAAGAAGTTGAGTAATTGAAGTGCCTAGACATATGAGAACCTCACTAAGAACTCAGAGTTACAGACATTGGAGTCGCAACTCCAGGAAGTGAAGCAGCATGCAGAAACATTACAGGTGCAGCTGAAGGCCCTGTTGGCTGTAGAAGGAGTGAAGAGGTCTCACGAACAATGCACAACTCAACAGCAGATCCATATGCTTCAAAGAAAAGTGACGGAAGTCACTCAATGGCTTCAACCTGTGCAAGATAAGGCATGCCTATTTTTTACATAGGTGGACAGCCAAGGAGAAGAATTAGAACAGGTTGTCACTACAGTAGAACAATGCCTATAAGGGCCATTGAATGACGTAGTAATACAGGAGTTCACCGAACAAGAGATCACAACAAAGAAGCAAGTCAAAGAAGCTCAGGCCAAGGTCGAGGCATTTGAAGCTGAAATGATCAAACGAGAGTGACTCAGGATGAGTCACAGGTGAGTGTTGGGGGCATGTTGGCCCTTGACCAAGTTTTGGGAGTTTCTTGGTCATGTTGACCTATTTTGGGACTTCGACGGCCTATCGAAGGAGGAGCGTAAGACGAAGTGGAGATCATAGGATATCGCCCCCCTTTTGGGCCCCTTTTTGGGTTTTTGGGAATATGTAATAGGAATGGGATGTCGTCCCATGGGTTTACCCATGTTTAGGCCTATTTTGTATGTATAAATAGAAGGATAGGCAATGTAAGAAAGGAGAGAATAGTGCATCTATGTGATGTGAATGTATGCTAAGTGCGAGTAGAGTCTATAAGTGATTTGTGCATGACTGTAATAGACTTGTAGAGCTAAGTGAAGATCCTTGTAGCGGATTGTGGAGAGATTAATGTTGTAGCACAAGGAAGAAGGATCTAGCGAGTTGCGCAAATATTTTGTCCTGTGCGGAGTAAGGGTTTTGATGGATTTGTGCTTGTAACCGATTGATTGAAGACAATAAAGAAGAAGAGTTGGTGGACGTAGCCCCAGGGTGGCGGTGAACCACGTAAACACTGTGTTATGTTATTTGTCTTGATGTGTTCATATGTTATATGCTAAGTGCTCTGATATGTTTAGATAGATATATTTATGCTTTGTGCTTATTTAATGTGAGAATGTTATATCTGATCTAGATAGTCTATCTTAGTGCTTGATATGCTCATTCTGATCCATTTGTATATGCCAAGTGCTTGAATATTATAGATTAGTGTGAATACTGCGAAGCTCTGTTGTATCATCGAAGTGAATAATGATTACATATTAAGGAACTAACGGTGCTAAGAGTTGTATTAAGTATCATAATCATAGATATGTGTCCCATCTAAGGTTGTAGACACCTGAGTCTTGCAACCACCCCTGCCTCTACCTCGGGTGAGACTCCATCTGCTTCGCAGGTGCTACTGAAAGGGCTGGTAGTTAGGGATTTGTTGGTGTGTTTTTGTAGCATTGAACCCTGGGTCTACCCCTGTGCCAACATTTTCCTTTTGACAACTCAATTCTGTTGAGGTGTCCTAGCAACAGAGAATTTCCTTTTTATTCCATGCTTGTTGCAGAAATCCATAAATTCCTTTGAAATAAAATCTCCTCCATTATTAGATCTCAAACATTTGATTTTTGAATCCATTTCATTTTCAACCATTTCCTTGAAGTTTTCGAAAGCTTCCAACTTTTTCCTGAGAAAAAAAACTACAATCATCCTTGTATATTCATCAACCAATAACATAAAATATTTCTCACCTTTTAAACTAGTTTTGTATGTACAATCTCCAGTGTTCTTGTTGTGGAGTATTCCTTTGATTTGAATTTGGTCTTTGTTTTCTTTCCTTGTTGACAATGCTTACATAAGGTGTTGGTTGGCTTTGTGATCTAGGGAATTTCTATGTCTGCTTCCTTTTTCCTAACTTTAACTAGGTTGTCAAAGTTTATGTGACCCATCCTTCTATGCCATAGCCAAACTTCATCTTCCTTTCCTAGACAACACTTTTCATTTCCAATTTCACTTAACACATATACGTTGCTTGAAGTTCTTACAACTATTGCAACTAATATGCCTGGACCTTCTTTTCTTATCTCGCACTTTTGTGAATCAAACACAATTTTGTGACCTTGGTCACACATTTGACTTACACTTAGAATATTATGTTTCATATCTTCCACTAGTAGAACATGTTTTGCCTTGTTATCTTTGTTTCCAATTTTGACTGTGTCTCTTCCAATGATTCTAGCCGAGTCGTCATTTCCAAAGGAGACTGATCCATCTCTTTCCCTTCTCAAGGTTAGAAACTTGTCCTCATCACCTATCATGTGCTTTGAGAAACCATTGTTAATATACCAACCACATTTCTTTGGTTTATATTGTAGAGTGAGTTTGCATTCTTCATTGTTGTACCGATTCTGCTTTCTTATCCATATTCTCTGTTGAGGTTCATGTCTGTGATTGTTGTTATTCTATTGTGATTCTCTAGGAGGGACTGCCATTCTACAATCTTTGACTATGTGTCAAAATTTTTTGCACTTGTAGAATTCCACTTCAGTACTTAGGGACACAAATCTATTGTATCTTCTTCTTTGTGTTTCACTAGGCCTTCTTGGATAACCATTTTGTGCATGAATTTCATAGTTGTTTCTGTTTCTGCTATTTTCTCTGCAATTTACAACTTTATGTCCAAAATTATTACATGCATAACATAAACCAAAGAAGATAGTTTGATACCTGAGAGTTGAATATCTTCTGAAAGGATTTACTCTTCTGAATCCTTCTTCTTCTTGAGGCATGATTGTTTCTAATTATCATTGATTCTGAAATCTGAATCTTTTGGGTGGAGGAGTGTCCCTATGATATTCCTTGTAAAACTTCTTGTCTCCTCTGACTATCTCTGCATAACTTCTTGGATGTGTTTCTTGATCTATTGTTTTGGATATTCATCCCTTTTCTATCTGATTGTATCCAAGTCCAGAGTTGTCATTATTTGGTTTCAGACTGTTAATAATGTTATCCAAAAATTTATAGTTATTCTACATGTTTTTATTTTGAAGATCTCTTATCAATGTGACAATCTATGCTTCCAAATTTCCAATGATCATGTCTCTTTATTCTAACTGTTGCTTGAGTGCTTCTTCAATTATTTTGTCTTCTTCAACTTGAAATTTTAACTTAGTGATCATCGGTTCTTGTGCGACAAAGGAACAAAATGATGGAAACCTTTGCACATATCCTTCAGCGGTTTCCCACAGGAGATGCATCTTCATCAAGCGGCCATGCAAACCCCTTCAAGGTACAAGTAAATTTTTATATTCCATTATTTAAAGGACTGATAGATGCGGATGCTATAGATAAATGGTTGAATATGCTCTAAGGGTATTTTTCGGTCCACAATTTTTTTGACAGGGAAAATATTACTTTTGCACTCTCCAAGGTTGTCCCCCATGTTAAGGAATGGTGGGATACTTACTCTGAGCAAAGGCCCATAGAGGAATATGCAATATTTGCAGTCTCCCCCACAAGGGATTCCTTCGGGGATGCCATTAAAGAAAAACACTACCATGTTGGAAGCTACGAGGACTAGTACACAAGATGGACCATGCTGCATCAAGAAAGAGACCAGACAATACCGGATTTTGCCAACATTTTCCATATCCTATGCACCAAATTGGGTATTAAATACTCTAAATGAAATACAGTGCTCAAATACCATGGTTGTATGCATATACACATTCAAACATAAATGGATTTTTTGCACATCACATCATTAGGTGCGAAACATAGATATGTTGTAAATATTGAGCATAAATTCAAATAGAAGAGGAGAGAGTTTGGGTCTGCAAACTCCTCACAACTGAGGCAGGGAAAACGTATCCCTAACCCACAAAACAAGGGATAAATAAAATATGGTCACTCTCAGGACAACCAATCCAAGCCGCAACCCAAGAAGTGTAATGAGAAGTTGAAGAAGGACACAAGAAAATGACGTGAATACCATAAAATCCCCTGGCACAACACCAAAGAATTTTGCTCCAAGCAATCACTGGTGGCTAAGATGAAATATTTCGAGTCAGAGGCAGATTCTTACTTTGAATCAAATCCAAAAAGTGGGAAGTAGATCATCGATGCCAAACCTAGTGCCACTATCGCTACCACTAAAGTCCAACCAAGCAAACCAGGATAACTAGAGGAAGGGGAACACCTGTTTCACTCACAGATGTGGGTAAAGGGGACTTCACTGCATTTCATTGTCGATAGAGACAGTTAGAAGAACTTGATTTCAGTAGAGGTTTTCAAGCGACTGGACCTATCGATAACACCGTACCCGCATCCCTACACCATCTACTGGCTTCTCTAAGAATGAGATCTCCACGTCAGCCAACAATGTTGTCTACACTACAACATCAAGCCCTTCAAAGATGAGGTATTGTGCAATATTTCTCCTCTTGAAGTTTGTGATGTTCTTTTAGGCCAACCATATTTGTGGAAATGACATGTTGTGTATGAGTCTAGAACCTGCAATGTTATTATTACTTTAGGTATACAATTGTACATGATACCAGAGGTAGCACCACCTACCGCTATTTCTTTAATATCTGCTAAGAAATACTGAAAGTTCATTTCAAAGACCAAGAAGTTCATCTTCTTTGTGATCCGTTCTCGCAGTAAGAAGAAGGTCACCACCACATCCATGAACTCTAAACAGAGGCTCTCTTTGCATTAGAAGCAAGTGGATAGGATCATGGAAGAGTATAGAGGCATCTTCTCCTCACCCATCAGGGTATCGACACATTGCCAAGTCAAACATCCAATTGATCTAACCCCTGGTGCATCGCTGCCTAATGGACCTGTCTATTGTTTCTCACTGATGGAAAATGACAAAATCAAGTGCCATATCCAAGAGATACTTCAAAAGGGGCACATCCAACCCATCTCCTCCCCTTACGGAAGCTCGATTATGATGGTGCAGAAGAAATACAGGACCTAGTGGCTTTGCATTGATTACAGAGCATTAAATAAAATCATAGTTAGGAACCGGTACCTAATTCCCCAAATTGATGACCTTCTTGACCAACTCAAGGGGGAAAATTTATTCATCAATATTGACCTAAATTATGGCTACCACTAGGTTCCCATTGAACCAATTCATGTATGGAAGACCACTTTCAAATCTAAAGAAGGTCTCTTCAAATGGTTGGTCATGCCCTTTGTCATAAAAAATACACCAAAAAAWTTCATGAGATTGATGGATGATGTATTGAAACCCTTCACCAACTCTTTTATGGTGGTATATATGGATGGCATGCTCTTCTTCAACATAACTTGGGAGGAGCACATGCATTATATTCAACAGGTTTTGGGCACTCTACAGTAGCACAAGCTATATTCCAACTTGGAAAAATGCTCCTTTGGAATGAACAAGGTCCAATACTTGGGCTACATTGTTGATGAGCATGGGTTACATGTGGATCCAACTAAGATCCAAGTCATTCATGACTATCTAGCCCCGACCACACTAACCGAGCTTCAGAGCTTCTTGGGTTTTGCCAACTTCTACCGAAGATTCATGTTGGGATTCTCCCATATTGCATGGGCCCTCAACCAAGTAACCAAGGGCGGTGGAAATGAAAATTTCTCATGGAGGTAGGCATGAAAACAAACCTTTGATGATCTAAATCATCACTTGTGCTCAACTCTAGTACTCTCCTTACCTGATTTGAAACAACCGTTCAATATGGAGACTAATTCCTCTGACTATGTTGTAGGCACAATTATCACTCAGCATGGTCATCCATTAGCATACCATAGTGAGACACTCTCAGATACTGTCTGGAAATACCCCAACTATGATAAAGAAATGTATTCCATTGTACAAGCCTGTTGCCAATGGAAAAATTACATTCTAGGAAAGGAGACAATAGTACACATTTATCACAAGCCTCTACAGTTCATACAAATACATGAGAAGTTTCAGAATGATCACCATTAAAAGTGGTCCACATACCTATAACAGTTCCATCTGAACATCAAGTATAAAACATGGAGCACAAATCGTGTCATTAACTGCCTCAGTTTCCCTCCTGTTGCTTCACTCACCACAATAATCCATTCCTCTGGGCATGATGCATCTAAGTGGCCCCAAATTTATCAGCGTGATCCTGACTTCGCCACCATCTATCAACTCTTGGGTATAGGAGCGAATGTCACAGATTTTCACATCTAGGATGGACTGTTATGCCATTTAGGAAACCTCTGTGTTCCCACAAGAGAGCGTCCAAAGCTAATTTGGGAGACTAACTACAGTCGAATGGCATGACATTTTAGCATGGAGAAAACTATGGTCGCTCTACAGAAACATTTTTATTCGCCAAAAATTCGACAAGAAGTTAGCAAGTATATCAGATCATGCACTTCCTATTCCATTTCCAAGCCAACCATCAAGAAGAAAAATATTATACACCCCTCTTCCTACTCCTGAGAGGCCTTGGGAATTGAACTCAATGGATTACATGTCTAGCCTTATGTCCACCAAGCACGACAATGATTGTGTATTTGTGGTGGTTGATCGGTTTTAGAGGATGGCCATTCTCACAGCCTACAAGAAGAGCATCACAATGACAGATACTGCCAAGCTCTTCTTCAAACGGGTGTGGGTCCATTTTGGGATACCACATACCATCACCTCAGATTAGGATAGCAAGTTCGTCAGCACATTTTGGTTAAGTCTCTGGTCACTGTTGGATACCAATCTCACTAAATCCACTACTTTTCACCCCCAAAACAATGGCTAGACATAGGTCGTCAATCAGATGATTGTGCACATCCTGCGTATGTACAAATATAATCATATACATACATGGGATGAGATTCTTCCCTATGTTCAACACAACTACAACATGGCTCTCCATAGCTCCACTTACCATAGCCCATTTTAGGTGGGGTTGGGGTTCCAACCCTTGGGTCCCATTGATGTTACAGTACCTCTTGAAACCACACATGAAGAATCTTCCCATGTTTAGTCTGAGGTTGAAAAATCCACCAGATTCATTGAGTGGATTCAACACATCCGCCAACAGGTCCATAAGATTTTGTATAAAGCCAATGCTAAGTACAAGTAGCGCCATGATCAACACCGGGTACCGCACCAGTTTAAGGTGAGTGACAAGGTCTAGTTACATTTGTAGAAAGAGTGCCTTACAGGGCCCCATTAGAAGCTCCTCCCACTTTGCTATGGGACTTACACTATCACCAAGGCTTTGGGTATCAATTTTTTTTAGCTCAACACTCCATCCTTCCTTGGCTTGCACCCAATGTTCAATGTGGACTTCCTTCGACCATATTTTCCACCATTATTGGAAACCTCAGAGATCGCAGAACAGTTGACACCAATAGATCTCAACCCTAACTACATGTAACATGAATCCATTGATTAGATAGTGGACACATAGGTCAAGGTTACTCACGAGTAGAGGATCCATATTTATCGAGTTTTCAAGGCAATGTAGCTCCTACACCAAGGTAAGTGGCTCACCAAGGCCAAATTCAACATAAGTTTCCTCACCTGATGGGGGAAATCAATGCAATGGAGACCATTGCTTCTTAAGGGGGGAGGATTGATCTAGGTGGATATTGATGGCCACACACCTATTCCAACTGGCTCCTCTTGAAATTTTTTATTTCAACAAGTTCTTATGTAACTATTTTTAATTGTGGGTTCTACACTTTTGGGGCTGTCTAAATCCCTACATAGCTTCTAGGTGGATATTGGTGGATTCTGACCTAATCCAACTGGCTTATTTTGGTTGTTTTTCATGTCAATACATCTTTCTATACTTTGAGGGTCGTTTTGGGGCCGTAAACAATGTTTGTTTTTTGAATTTTCATAGTCAAACTATAGATAGAGTCATATTTTGATGACATAATGTGTAGTTCTCGAAAATATCTTTCCAACGGGCTATCACACTCCTAAAACAGAGGACGTATGCAAAAGTTATGACCCTGGTAAGTTGAGGTACCGACTTACCCATCAGGGCCCACATAACTTTTGGCGTTTCATCTCCTAGGGTTAGGTTTTTGGATGTATATGGTTTTGGAATTCATGGGTAATGTTAAAAAGGCCTTTAGAGCCTCATTGTGATCATTTTTATTAGACATATGTGCGTAGCAGCCACATCTCTTCTCAGAGATAGCTACCACTATTCGAGCAAGTTGTTTTCAGTTTTGCAGTTTTACAGTTTCAACCTATTTTATGTATTCAATAGAAGTTATTGTTCAATGGATATATGTTGTTGTTCTCAGTATATCTGTGTTATTGTATTCAGTCTGTTATTATTTTTGTTCCTCTCATAAATCTAGATCACTTATATAATTAGACATTTGTTAACACCTTAACACTTAGTCATATATAAGAATACATTCATGAACATGAGAAACCAAGAGAACAACAACAAAACAAACTAAAGACATACACATATATAGTGCGAGCGGCACAAACCATGCCTAACACTCGACTAAGTATTTTTTATTGTGAAACAATTATAATATGAACACTATGAACTTGGTGTACAACTTGGTCAGATTCAAATGACTCGCGACACCTCACCAAAGCACTCATACACATATTCGTCACACCAAGACTCTCTACCGTAACCATCTCTGCAACCTCCTACGATGCATCTCAGATATACCCTCAACCATAGAATTTTTGTCTCTTCATTCCCACAGACTTCATAGATTTTGGTTCTATCTCACACATGCCTCCAATAGACCTACATTTCTATACTTCCCCAAAATCAGTCCAAAAGGAGGTCACCCCACTCTATCTACCAAATCCACCTCAAGGCAACACAAGTCCTCCCATGTGCAGCAACTTGGCTCCTTGAGGGAGCTCACCCTTCTTCGGATAAGCCTGCCTTAGAACCACATAAAGCTTCTTGTTCTCATTGTCTTCAAAATATTCCTCGCTTGTTTGTGCACCCTTGTTCTCTTATAGGGACTCCAAAGGTCACCATCGTGAATCGTTGTGTCCTTTGGGGGTGTTGTTCCCCTTCACGAACCCATGTTTCCAAATGAATCATCTCACATGTCAACAAATTCATAAGAAGAAAAGGTTCCTGAGGTTTCCCAATTTTTTTGACTCCCCATGGTATGCTAACATTATTTATGTATTGAGAATTTGTAGGCTCATCCTGAATTGAGAAAAACTAAGGCTAGGTTTTTGAAGCTAAAATCAACAAAGTTTTGTATTGTAAATCAATCTTTATATTGGAAGGATCCATGAGGAATCTTGTCGAGTTATTTGTTGGAGGGAGAAGTATAAAAAACCATCAGAGAGTTTCATAAAGGTGATTGTGGAGGGGACCATTATTGGAAAACCACTGTGCACAAGATACTGAGAGATGGTTTCTATTGGCCTGGCATTTTTTTTTATGTTTACAAGGAAGTTTCAAGCTGTCATGAATGCCAAATTTTTTATGGGAAGAGAAAATTGCAGCCTTTTCCCTTGAAGCCTATATTTGTTGAAGCACCTTTTAGACAATGGGGCCTTGATTTCATAGGATAAATTCATCCACATTCCTCAGCTCAACACAAGTGGATACTGATAGCGAAAAATTATTTCACCAAGCAGATTGAAGCAGTTCCTATAAGGCAAGCCACATATACTTTTATCATTCAGTTTTTGGAGAACAATATTTTGTCTAGGTTTGGTTGTCCAATCAAAATCATACAGAAAATGCAACAACATTTAAGTCCAAAAAGATGAAAAACATTTGCAGTGATTAAAATATAACTCTTGGTCATTCCACACCTTATTACCCTCAAGGTAATGGGTTGGTTGATTCATCCAAGAAGAGTTTGACCAGAATTATCAAGAAGTTGTTGCAAGATAAAAAAAAGGCTTGGCACAAGAAGCTCATCCATGCACTATGGGCTGACAGGATCACCACTAAAAGGTCTATTTCCATTTCAACCTTCCAGATTGTGTATGGCACAGAGGCGATTTTTCCTACTTCATTAGGACTGCCAGTGATGATATTTCTATAGGAGCAAGATGTTGAACCAAATGCCACTCAAAGGAGAACAAATGAACTGGTCAATGTCCAACAAACAAGGGAAAAAGCCTTCAACAACTCTCAACTACACCAAGACAGAATTAAAAAGGATTTTGACAGGCATACTAAGGAAGATGATTTCAAAATGGGGGATTTGGTGTTGAAATGGGATGCCAGGAATGAAGACAGAGGAAAGCATGGGAAATTTGACCATCTGTGGCTGGGACCTTTCAAAATTGTGGCATACCATGGAAATAATGCCTATCTACTATAGGAACATAATGGAGATATCGTTGGTGGAGGACCTGTGAATGGCATGTTTCTCAAGCATTATCTCGCTTAAAGGAATTTTCACCCTTTCCATTCATTATATATAACCAATTTTTTTTCCAGTTGAAGCAATTGAAATCAAATCAACAGAAATTGAAGCCTGAAGCGAAGGCCCTAAGTTGTGTTGAGTATAATTTGAGTTATGTGAACGAAGTTTTGTGAATAATATGTTGGTAGATTAAATTGCAGGAGTAAAATAAAGCCCAATTTTACTCCTGCAATTTAATCTACCAACAGATTATTCACAAAACTTCGTTCACATAACTCAAATTATACTCAGCATAACTTAGGGCATTCGCTTCGGGCTTCAATTTTTGTTGATTTGATTTCAATTGCTTCAAATGGAAAAAAAATGGTTATATACAATGAATGGAAAGGGCGAAAATTACTTTGGTCTGTCGTTCTTTGCTACCTCGTTGGGAGGATAGCATCCCCAGTTGAAGCCCATGTTAGTCACCATTAATTTTTTTATGTGAAATCAAGATTTCAGGACCTAGCGAGGTGTTAAACCAGTTTGGAAGCCCGAAAAACTAGAGAAGGGATAAATGCAGCATGAAACAACTAAAGTTGGCAAGATCGCTAAGTGATGGGGCCCAACGTGTCACAGATCGTGAACCCTCCAAATCGATGGTCGAGGATCATTTCGGGGGGAGAAACTGCATGGAGGATAATTTTGGAAAGAGGGCTGAAATTTAAACCGCAGTTTTCATTCGGGGATACATTGCGCCACCATGTGCATTTCAGGGTGAAAAGCAGGTTGTCCCAAACCACTTCCTCACGCCCCCGAAATTTGGAAAATTATAAAAGGGCATTTTTTATTTAGTTTATTATTATTTCGAACAACTGGACCGTTTAAAACTTGGCGCAACCACCCTCGTTCTACTGTAGCTCAACAGTAAACCAATTTGCATGCCGTTTCCGCTCATTCCCAAATACTACACCTACATGATGATGATTTTCCTGGAGACCAATAAAAGAGAATTTACCAAAGCATCATTTGTATCAACTGAATGTAAATGGATTACATTTCTCATCTTCATCAACAAAGTCATGTCCAGGGTTTACAGTTTGATTTTCAACACCAGCCTACCTAGAGTTTTGGATGACATGAGGAGCTATCTGCAACCAAATCTAGAAAACAAAGTGGGGGAGTGGGTACTATTCTTGCACTCAACAATAATCTGGTTTTATGGTTGTCATGCATCCCCCTATCTATTGCCTATTTTTATGACCCCCATAGTCTTTTCCCTTGAATTCATCAAACAAAGAATTATATCTGAGACAAAGCATTTCATGAAGTTGCACAAAGCCTCCAACCTCAAGTTCCCTTTTATCATTGGCCCTTTCATTGTCAAATCCATATCTTGCTTATCTCAGATTCAAGCAAATCTCAAAGAGTTTGGTTTTCACAGCTATAGGGAAGAAGATATGATCCACACCAGATCATATCCAAGAGAATATTGATGAACAAACATGCCCCTTATGAGCATGATCATGTTGAGGGTTTTGATAAGATGGAAAAGATAGAAGTCTTTGCTGATATGGAAGCAATATTGCAACCAACTCAAACACATCAAGTGGAGGCAACCCTACAACAAATTCAAACACAACAAGCTCCTCATAAACTAATAGTCAAAGTTCCTAAGGTGAGTGTTTACAACAAGAGAAGCAATTCAAAGGCCATGGGCACTAGTGATTAGCAGATTTCTCCTAAGAAGATGAAGCACTCTCCACAGATAGTGGATTTGGAGGAGGAATATCCCAGAGAACAAGTAAATCTAGATATGGTAGAAAGTTGAACTAGCACTGTAGAGGTTGAAAAGGAAAGAAAACTCCAAAGTAAAGGAATCTCAAGAACCTTTAGCAACAATAAACACATCTTTGATAAAAACATATGAGGCATATTATCAATCTAAAGAAGATTTGGCAAAACATTATGCTGAGAAGGGAAACATATCTCTGGGTGAGATGAGGTATTTAGTCCCTAAAGTGGAAAATATTTCTTAGCACGAATATTCTTTGTTCATAGTAAGGGATATTGAGAAGAGGACCTTTAACATTGCAGTTGTAGATGCAGACAAAGTCTCTGAGATAAAGATAAGGTATGACAACATCAATTCTCTAGACAAAGTCAAATTCCATAGGAATACCAGTGATATGTTATATTATGAACCTAAGTTTAATATTGAAGAATTCAAAGTTGTCATCTTATGCAATGAAATTAGAAGGGTAGTTGAGGAAAGAAAAGGCATCTAGCAAAGCTTGGCAGACTGAGGTCAAGAGGTTGGAATCTAAAGGTCCCTAAGGGGTGAAATCCTCATTGAATGAAAAAGACAAATTGATTCAAAGCTTGAAGAAGAAATTGAAAATGTCTGCCATAGAGCATCCAAAAACTAAAGAATTGGTTGCTCTAGAATAGGAAAATGAAACACTTCGTCAAGAGGCATTGGAATACAAGGATAGGGCATTGTAGCTAGAATGAGAAAAGGTGAAGTGGTCATAGGAGTAGGAAAAATTGCTAAACAAAGTTGTAGTTGTACCTCCTACAACAGAAGCTGGGCCAAACACTGAAGGGCTTGTCCAGGCTTTGTCACAAGTTATCTTGAAAGAAGGAGAAATCAAAAGGATAAAAGGAAGCATAGAGAAATTAAAATAGAAGATGAAAGAA
>ML796501.1:168869-179084 GCA_009831015.1 Picea engelmannii | reverse complement strand
AAGAGATAAGTCTTCCATAAAGTATGCTTTGAGGACAAAGCATTTTTAAGGGGAAGGCAATGTTATGAACATAAATATACATATAAATAGATATTCATAACATAATAATTAATTAATAAATAATAATTATTAATAATGAAAGGTCATGTCTCAAAGGACATGACTATTGGTAAAGGGCAGCCCTGCGTGGGTATATAAACGAGCCCTCATTCCTCATTTGTAATCATCTTATCATATCTCATTTATTCATATTTTATACATTATTCCTACATGGATTATTATGTTATATTCCAAATATTTTGGATAATTCTTGTGTGAGCGAACTTTGTTCGTCTCACCTGACTTCAACCCCTTGTAGCCTCCCAAGTCACCCTTTTTGGTGGTAGAAGCAATATTACTTTGGGTGCCTAATTAGTCTAGCCACTCGGTTCTTTTGCCCTTTCTTAGTTACCCAAGATCCACAAAAGTGGCAAGGGGAGGGAATAGGGGGCAGAAAGCAGGGCACAAATTAAGTTACTTTCCAAAACAATAAATTATTCTAGCCTTCACGATATTGCAAGGTTGGCATAGCCAAGCACAATGCAAGGTGTCGGCACAATAAACTTAAATGAAATAAATTGAAAGTAAAGTACAACAATGCCTAGCCACACAATTTTTCCTTAAGAACAAGGGTGGGCAAAAAATAAGTAACTTGCAACCTCACAACAATGGCACAATGTGGAAGACAAGCCTACCGATTTTGTGCGAAGGTGGATGAAATGAAAAATAACTTAATGAAAAAATTAAACTGACCACACAACCTTCTCTTTATGGGAGAAGTGGGGCAAACAAACAAAAGCAAAAACAAAAAATTAAAACCTAATCTAGCCTTCACGATTTTGCATGGATCGCTATGCCAATCTCTTTGCAAGGTGTGGGCAAACCAAAGCTAAATTACAATATCAGATTTTTTAATTTAGAAATGAGAATACAAACCCAAGAGACTCTCTTGGGCAACTTACAATGAAAATAAAGATGAGAAGTGAAAGGGGGTTTGGTACCCAAACTCTTGGAGGCTTCCCTGAGTGTTTTGGGGCCAAATTTGAGCAGCACTTTCCCTTGCCCTGGCAAGAACCTACATAAAACAGCAAACTATGTGTGCTGGAAAATGCTAGAAAACCCTTTAGAGATGACTAATTTCTGTTGGTGCATAAACATAAATTAAAAGAAAATTTTCTGAACATGAAAATGTAATTTTAATTGACTATTTCAGACCATAGAATATGCTACAATGTAAGAGGAAAGAAAAGAGATAAGAACAGAAAAATAAATTAAGCTCTGGATGGTTGAATGAGTGAATTTCCAGATCTGAAATTCACTCCTCCAAACCCTTTAGTGACCCGCAAATGACTATATTTTTCTACACAATGCAACAAGGAGGTGAGAGCATCTAATAAGCTTGTAAAATATTTTGCAAACTTGAAAGAAACTATCACAAAAGTAATAGCAATACTACTACCAATTACTCCCAAGCAAAATACTTTTCTTGGGTCTCCAAGTTAACTAATGAAAACAAAAAATACAAAAAATGAAATGCAGCAAATGTCACCTCACAAGAACACCATAAACAACATCAAGAAAACTCCCAATGCCCACCATAGATCCTCCAAAGCTTCTTTTATTATTCAGAAAATGTTGCTACAAATACTTGCAGCAAGATTTACAATGAGAGAATGGGGGAGAGATAAAGAAGAATGGGAGAAAAATGAACAGCATAAACTTGCTCCGAGAATAGATGCCAAAAGGGGGAGAGGAGTCTTTCTTTTAAGGGAGAGAAGCAAGAGAGACCCCCCTTGCATGCTCTCCAAGTGGCACTCATGAAAGAGGGAGGCTCACTCAAAGGGGGGGCACCATGAGAGAGGGGAACTCTCATTAGAAGAGGAAACTCAAAAATGGGGGAAGAAACCCCCTATCCTAAGTTTAAACCTCTCTCTAATGCCCCAAGGGGTCACCCAAGGTGTGGAATTGGCCTCCCATGTGGTCCCCATCACCAAATGGCCAATCCAATGGAGATGGTGAGCCCCACAAGAGCCAAATTCGCCCCCCTCTCTAAAGTTAAGTTGAATGATAGGTAGGAAAGGGGGGGTTTGATTTATTTGACCCCCTATTACATAGAAATGACTTAGGAAACAATTTTTCCCTCTTTTCTCATGTTTTACAACTTTAGGCAAAATTTGACATTTTTAATTTAACCAATTATTTGCTGATTTTTTACTGACTTGGACTGCTCATGGACATTGACCTAGCAAAACTTGTCCAATTGAGCTGAAACTTGGTCCAAGGGTTTAGGGGGTCATAATCCATTTGATTTGAATACCCATACCCCTATACAAAATCCCCAAGCACCAAATCTTTACATTTTACATCAAAAATAATTAAAAATTCTAAATTTCTGGAAATTTTAATTATTAAAAAATCCTATCAAAACTTAACGGAATTCTGCAAGACTCTAGGAAATGTCTAGCATGGTCATTTACAACACTTATAAACCTTATTCACCCACTGGGATCGATCATTAGAATGTATTTCACCACTCTGGAGGATTTTGTGAGTGAAAAACTCAAGGATAATTAAAATTGCCTGGTAGGCAAGATTAATTACCTGAGGAAAAAAACACTCGATGAAAGGACTTCCCTAATGATAAAGTCCTTGGCAACTAACCTAAAAAATGATCCATGCTAGAATATTACATTATTATCCCACGCAGGGAAGCAAACATCTCGATTACAAAAGTTGGGGTAGAATTGCCCTGCTAAGCCAAGAGATCTTCAAAACTTGTTGTACCACATGGTACATATCTTCATGGTACATGATGTTGACCCCTCATAGAAATAGGTGGTCAACAAGTCCTATTATCAATGTAGAACATGATGAAACCACTGGAGATGAACAATAGAGAAGGGGCTGAGAAAGGGGCCATTGTGCACCTTCCCAACCATGCATACCACCAAGGGACCACCGTGTGTTGAAGAACTTTTGCATGATCTCTGATGATGGCACTGGTGCGATGGATGAAGAATATCCTATGGAATAGTCTTTTGTACCCTCCTCTGTAGCTGCTACAAAACAATGACACTCTGCTACATGGGCACCATGCAATGTGTGTGATAACAAGCCCCTAGGAACACTTGTGAGAGAATATATATACAAATGCATAGCATTATATGGGGTATGTTTGGATTTGTAATGTAACAAGCATAGCTTGTGGAGTGATTCCTTCCATTAAGTAGTAATTGATGGCTTTGTGTGATGTCCCCATCCGCTTAAGAGTCACAAGGGGAGAATTCCACTAGCCTAATTAAGTTCCTGTGGGCTAAGGCGGAAAAGTGAACTAGGAGACATATTTCGCCTAGGAGAACTTTATAAAGTAAATGTGGGAAAGAGAGGACAAGGTTCCAAGGCTAATTAAAAAGTCGCTTTAAAATTATAAAGTGAGAAACCCACTAAAGTGACTTTTATTTTATTTAAATAATAAAGGAGTGGGATAAAGGCTCAAGTGAACATAAAAGGGAAAAATGAGGAATTTCCATCATTCTTGTCATTGTCATTTGAGAAAAAAAAAAAATTGGGAGAGCTCTTGAGAAGAGAGTCTAGGGTTTTTGAGAAACCCTTCCTTGTTCACTGGTTTTGGTGTTGCAACAATACACCCTAGTTGGTTATTGGGTCGGAATCACTCAAATTTTGATATTGGACTGTGTTATCAAGCTATTGGTGCTATTTTCCTTATGTTGGGCGTATCACTCCTTGAGAGACTTGCTATGTTTGGTGGCTGAGTCCATATAGCAAGGGAGTAAGTTCTTTTGAAGGTTGGAGGCGCATTTGTCATTGCTGGACACTTCATTTCTCACTGTGGGACGAATGTGATAGTACAGTGGGTGTTCATGTTGTGCCGAGCGCCATATTCTGGGTGTTAAGAAGGCGATTTGGCTCAGGGAGGTGCTATTTTGTGAAGTGGGCTGATTTATCTACAGTAGGTGGGTCGTATTGTCCCTTGGTGACTGCCTTCTTTTGTGTGGAGGGTGAATCTGCTGAGGAATAAGTTGTATCTCCATTCTGGGCGCTTCCTTTGAGGGAAGAGATATTTTCTTGGGGCTGAATAGAGTGAATCCCCTTTTGCTGGGCACAATACTTCAGCACAGGGTCAACTACATTGTTGTATGGAGGTCGAATTCTTGCACTGAGTTCAGTCTGGGCACATTTCAGTGATTGTTGGATGCTGATTACTTGCTGAGAACAAATGTCCCTTATTCTGAGCACTATACTTGTTGCTGGGCGCATCCTCACATCTCGTACAGACAGCCATTACAATCAGATCTCTGCTGCAAGCTCAAACAGAGAACTGCAGCGCATATAGTAGTCAAATCCTCCAAATTTCTGGACCAGGCTGTCATTGAACTGTTTGACAAAATCTGCCAACCAAACTTGAGGGAAATCTGCAATAAACCAAGCCCAGAATATTGAGGAGCAGAAAAGCTGATAACCACTGCTGTCATCTATAGGAAGCTTCTACAGTGCCATATCAGCCATAAACGGCTGCCAGGTTCCTTCATTATATTTGTTTACTTGCTGTTCACAATTTTGTTCCTTTTTGTAACCATCAAAGTGTGCAAAATTATGGTTATGCTGTCCTATGTACGCATGAATATAAAACAGCAATAAAGAGATTACATTTTTAGTATTTATATCATATCAAGTGGGTGCTTGCAAACTGTTTGTCAATTTGTATGAACCAAATAATCAAGAAATTTGCAAAAAGATCCTTAGTGGGGATATTACATTTTGCCCTACCTTAAGCATATTATCTAGATTCTTTTGTTGATTATTGTGAGGATTCATTCATTATTCTCAAGAAAGATCTTTCTATTTCTCTCTTGATGATTTTTTTGAAGGGAATTAAATATGTATAATGTATTATTTCTTTTTGGTTGGGTAAATGATGCTTCTTCAATCGCTGCAGAGGCGCTAATTATCTCAAGTGTCATAAGTTTACACCTTTACAGTTTTACAATGATATTGATGTGTGGGCGGTAACACATGCTTCCTGATAAAGGGGGTGACAGCATATTTTACATTTAATTAATAATATGGCCTACTGACTTAATATTCTCACAGTACTACATAACGATAATATACATAGGTATATTACATCCATGGTAATGTGATTCCTGAACATACCTATTTTTACCAGAAGTTTGAAAACAAGTTAACATCGACACAAACAATAAAAGCAATGATACAACAATTTTCGATCAGAAGATAGACTACATATGACAAACTTAACCAAACACTATCATGCATCAGAAATGAAGTCTATGCCCACAACTAGTATGAGTTATTTCTATAAAAGTAAGTAGGTCGATTTTGCAGGCTAATTAACAGATCTCTGAAATTTTCCTATTACAAAAATAGAATTAGAGAATGTAATTAAAAACCTCGACATACCTCATGAAATATAGCTGAAACCAGGAAGGCAATGATGATGGCAGCACTCTGCGTTCATGAATGATATAGAAATAAGAGAATATCTTCCTTTAAAAGAACTAAATTACAGCAATACATAAGCAATTTTTTGGCTACATCAGCATTGCTTTGAAGACTTAAAGCAAATTTTCTCAGGGCTCTTTCCATGACAAATATACCCCTATCAAGAAAAATAATACAATTAATAAGAACTAAAACTTCCTTTGAAGACTAAAAGCAAATTTTCTCAAGGCCGTTTCCATGACAAATATACCCCTATCAAGAAATAATACCATGCAACCGACAAACAACAAAACATAAGAGATAAAAAAGAAAGAAATGCTAACCTTAGGCATTCCAAGGCGTATGCAAGGGCAATAGACATGGCGAACCATCCATTTATGAACAGGCTGCAATACAGCAATTCCGTAAAAGATCTACATACAATAATAAAATCCTGCTATATTTACTTCTGCTTTCATATTTGTTTTGTTAAAAAATTAAAGATTAAATTTGTGATTGTCCTATCATACTGCATCAATATCTTGACTTCAGAAGCTTCCGAGATTACCTAGAAATGTTACAAATTACATAAAATTACCCCAATTTTAGATCATGCTAGCAAAGAATTATTACTATTATTCAACATGAATCTGTGAAAACATATAATAAAACAATACTTGTCGATGCCAAATGAAAGAAATAGCAAATATTTTCTGAAGAATAATGTAAAAACCATATGAACTTTTTCCAATACTGGTTAAGGCACTGGTAGTTTCACAGAAGGTAGCAAGGAAATAATCAATGCCATATCAGATATAAAATAAGGAAAAAGGAAGAATAAAAATAACAAAGGGAATCAACTTAGTGGCCAGTATGCTTAGTGTTACACATTATTTTGATCACCCCAGTGATCCATTGACAACATGTGTTCATGTTCCCAAAAAAGAGCCTTTCTTCATGAGGAAAGTGACCGACTTTCTCTTCTCAAAAACCCTATTAAAGAAGGTCGTCGCAGGCTGCACCATACACAGGATGCGACGATACCTGATCATCGCCCCCTGCTCTAAAGTTGGGCTGCGACGTCTTCGCAGGCTGCTCTATAGCTAGGCTGCGACGATGTCAAAAGACTAAGAAAAGGTCGAGTTTCACGAAAGTTCTAGAAGGGGATCTTCTAGAAGGTGAGGTGGAATCGGGATCTTCTAGGTGGGATCTTACTCGCTTCTCTGATTTGGTGGGATCATCCTAATCTCTTCAACCATCTCTCTCTCCCTTGTATAAAGACGGATTCCTCATGGAAAAGGCTAAGGGTGATTCAAGCAAGATTAATATTGAATAGGCTAAGAATTGGATGAAGAATTCTACTTCAGTTCATACTTGAGGGCTTCATTTCAATTCATCAAGTCATTGTGGATCTTCTTCATTCAAGGTTGGAGCAAGTGTGTGTGTTGGAGCAAAGGGTCATCGAGAGGGGACCTTGCAACATCAAGGCTTTGGTTGTAATCTTCACTTTCACTTTAAATATAATACAGTGATATGTTTCTTTCTCATAAAACTTGTCTTGTTTTATTGTATGATGCCTTGATCACATGCATAAGTTCTTGTTGAGTATATTGGATTGCTTTCACTTTGGTTGGCTTGTGTTCCCTTGCAAATTCAATATCACGAGAGCACCGGAGTGGAGCTAGGATGACAATGGCAGGAGGAAGCAACATTTAAACGATATGTTGTCTATCTCTTGTTAACTAGTAAACTCAATAGTTAGAGCTTAGGGAAAGCGTCATATTTTGTTTTGTTTTGTTCTAGATCTAGGTGGATCTAGGGAGATATGTTTATGTCCGCATTTACCGATAAGTCCCATAACAAAATTGGCGACCGTACTAAGGATACGACCTCCTTTTGATTTTTTGCTTCCCATTTGCCTTTAGCCTGCCTTCCTATGATAAATTTCATTCTCTGAGTCTGTGGGTGATCCATCTGGACTCCTTGGGTCTAGAAGTTTAGTTAGATTTTTTTGTCTTTCTTCCAATTTTTCTTCATTTACAGAGATCGTGGCACTGCACAATATTGGCAGCCTGCGACAACCCTCAGATGTCGCATCCTGCTTGACCAATCCAATGCGACGACGTCACACTGTGCTTTGCTAGTAGCCTGCGACGACCTTTGCTCGTCGCACTGTGTCCCATACCCAGCCTGCGACAACTCCTGTAGATTTTGTTGGAGTGAGTCAATTTGTCTTTTCCCTCCCAGTTTTGCCTTAGTTGCCTGGGGTGAACTTCTTATGCCAGTGTTTGATTGATCTCTGAGTTTAAAGCTTGCTCTTGATTGGTTTTCAATGATCGAAAGTCTTTCTTTGTGTTTTGCGAGTTTTTGCTTGTGATCATTGTCACAAGGATATAATTTCAGATCTTGATCTGGGTGCTTGTCTGACAAAGAGTCTTTGGTTTGCATGAAGTTTTAGATTCATTTTATTTTTCAGATTGTTTGTTGATTAAGAAACACTTTTTGCTTGCATATGTCAAAAGGTTGTCTTGTCTTTTTCATTTTTGTCTATATTACGAATTTGATTTGGGAATTGTGTTGAGAATGTCTTGATTTTCTTAGATTACATTTTCCTTTCATCATCACACTTCTGATTTTGTTTCGAAAAGGAAGAACTGAATTTGTTTATTCTTTTTAGTAATCTTTCATAAGAAAATTGTTACATTCGACATATTGGTTAAAGATGAGAATTGGAAAATTTTGTAGTTCATGATTATTTGGAATTGTGTTCATTCGAGATTAAGAAATTGCAATTTGTAGCTTGTTGTACTTCAAAAGAATACCTTCTCCCTACTATAATTAGAGTTCATTGAATTGAAAGGTTGCACGTTCATCTCTTTTCGCATTTTATTGGGTCAAGGTCACAACATCATCAGTTTCATCTTCATATCCCTTTTGAGTAAACAACAGTCTCTAAAACACAGCGTAAATTTAAAATTTATTAGTAACTTTTATTTTCTAGGGATCTTTTTCACCAACATTAGCTAGGATAGCACTTTGGAATAGGTTGTAAGGCACACTCTCCAAAGCATCAAAACACACAATAGTATCTTGTGATAGGGAGAGTTCAAATCCAATTGCTACATTTTGTCCTTGGAAGCCCTTCTCACACAAGGGTCAAACCTGAGGTCGCATTAAGACTAGTAGAGTTATTCACCCTGCTTTGTTGGTCTTGGTGTAGAGATTGCGCATATTATTGGGGGTCACTTGAAGGTATACCCACAATTATGAGTGGAAGCCTTTCGAGTTGATTTCGGGCCAGATACCCTGCCTTTGCGCGTGGATCGAACTATCGATTGTTTCCCTAGGAATCATTGGAGTAAGTGGTAACCTTAGTGACCTATCTCTTTAGGGTCTTTACACGAGGTGGCTGTGGAGGGGCATGTCTTCACGGTACCTGGAATCGACGTTGGCCAAACTCACTCAGGCTCCTTGGAGGGTATACCCACGATTATGTGTGGAAGCTTGCACCAGGGTGTAAGTCCGTTAAGCAGGTCGTCAATGTAACTTTTCCACCCGCTTATCCCAGCCCCTTCTTGTCTTGATTTCGCGACGTTGGATTTCACCACCAACTAGTGACTTCGAAACAAGAAGGTTTGTTTGTTTGGTTTGATTCCTAGATTTTATTAGTGAGTGTTGTTTGTGTTCTCTAGTTGGTCATAGATTTTTTTTTCGTTCTTTATTTGGTTCCGCCAACATCGGCCTTCGTCGTTCACATAGGATGCAAGGGCTACCCCCGAAAGATCCAGAAGGTTACCAACCTTTGCTTCCTAACTCACCAAAAGGCTCTCCTGAGGGAGCAGTCAATAACGAAGTAGCTTCTGAAGTTGGAAGCACACACTCATTGGAGGGATTCAGAATAGTTTCGGATTCCTTAGAAGCTTTCCGACTTCCCCCAAATCCGTTATTGAATATTAGACAAGACGCACGTATACTTCGGATGAACTCGTCTGGAGAAATTGTTGTCGTTGATAACACTGAAGTACCTACCTGACCTAACGCAGGATTTGGAGTAGAGGATCCACTTTTTCAAAGTGAATCATTTAGGACACCAGTTCACACTGTCGGAATTTCTAATCCTAGTTTCGTCCCTTTGACAGTACGTAATCTTTACAGCAACCTAGGAGCAAGTCCCGATCCACCTATGGCATCGCAAATGCCTGAGATGTCCATTACCTATACGGTACCTTTAGACCATTTTACTGGTACTACCAGTAGTGTCACCATCGTTTCGAACCAATTGTTGGTTGGTTCTCACTCGATTCTTCCTCTCCAGATGGCCCTTTCTATTGTGGTCCCACAAGCTACCATGGTTTCTACCAGGAATGTGGTCGTCACCCAAGCTCCTATTGGGACACCACTTCTGTCTAGACCTAATCCATCACTTCCCCCTCAGTATAGAGCTCTGAATACTTCCATTGCTATCCCTACCCAGGTTCCATCCGAAGGTTCTGGACTTTTTGTTCCTCTTGGGTATAACATTGCGAGTCAGTTTGTTCCTACACCTGCCTAGATTCTCTTCGGAGGGACTTGTTATCCCCGATATCTAGGGATAACTAGGAGATCATGTCTCGAGGCCCACATGGTCCTAGACATGGAGTACCGAGAGCAGGAGCGACCTGAGCATGGTCCTGGAGGACCCATCTTCTTCTTCTTAGCCAGATTTGTCCTGCC
>ML796500.1:195423-216337 GCA_009831015.1 Picea engelmannii | reverse complement strand
AAGTAGTTGATGAGTTGGCACATACATGAGGTGTATAGTTGATGATGTTGGTACATATTGATGAGTCATAGTTGATGAGTAGTTGACACATGATTGGTACATACTTGGTACATGTTTGGATGCACTTTTTTATGGTACAGGTTTATTATAGGTTATTTGGTATAGGTTGGTGCATGGTTGATGCACTTGTTTATGGTACAGGTTGATTACAGGTTCAGGTATAGGTTGATGCATGGTTGATGCATGGTTCAGATTTATTGGTACAAGTTTAAAGTGGTATATCTCACAGTGACAGGTTGACAGTGGTTCCATCATTCTACTTCTACTTCAGGGTGGTAGGACGGGGCAAGGATAGGTGGTTGTAGCCACCTTTCGGTTGTAGCCGGAGAACATAGGGGGTTGTAGCCTCCTTCTAGTTGTAGCCAGAGAATTGGGGAGTTGGAGCTTCCCTTAGGTTGTAGCCTGAGAAAATAGGGGGTTGGAGCCTCCTTCCAATTTAAGCTTGAAAACAAAGGAAGTTAGTTCTTCCAATGAATGTAATTCTTCAAGACATATAAGAAAAAGCATTCTGTGGTTTTCTCCCGATTTGGGTTTCCATGTAAAACACTGGTGTATTGTGTATGTGTATGTTTGTTCATTTGTTCATTTCTTATTTACTCTACATTTATTGGATGATAATGCTTCATTGATATAACACTTGGATTATATGGTTAAAAAGGATTAAATTGCTCTATTACTGGTTCACCCCCCCTCTTGGTAATCCAACAAGGGCCACATCCTAGTTTTGGAGACAGTCCCCCAAGCCATTACCCAAATCCCCTTATTTTACCCCCCACCGAGCGTACAATATTTCCAAGTAGCCGCAATACTTACCCTCCCCAATATGGTTCTAGAAATTCTAGTATGGTATCTACATCCACCTGCAATGGTCCCTCAACCATACCTCCCTCCCCAAATAGAAGGAATCTCGATGCAGATTCCAATACTTACTCCAACCGCACCACCCTCACCCCCACTCGCTAACACCAATCCTATAGTTGGGGGAAAAAGGAAGAATAAAGAGCCCACTGCTCCACTTCCCCCATGAGGTCAGCCTCCTTGCACACTATGCGAGAAAGAGAGACACCCCACTAATAAATGCTCGTCCCTCCCAGAGCTACACAATTTAATTCAAATGCCTTAGGCAATGACACCACTGTTCGCTTCCTCTAGTTCACCTAGTAATACCACCACTGCATCCCCTACTACATGTAGCAAAGGTCTGCGAACCAAATTTTCCTGTGCCATCTATTCAGAGTATGGCCATTACACCCACCATTTCCCAACACTACCTCACTTTCGGCAGACACTAATAGGCGTACATCAGAGTTTACATCAAGAACCCCTCCCATCCACATCATCTCCAACACAAGTCACTGGCATCCATTATGTCATGACCTTAGTCAGTGAACGGATGTGATGCCCTTTCTCTCTTTGCGACTCACTAGCAAATTTCACCTACCAATGTCCCACGATTATTGAAAATAGGCGTTGTCAAATGGCCCTTATTCAAACTCCTCCCATCACCTCACCACCAATGATGCTAGTGGTTCCCCCTACTCCCTCTCCATATATTTTTTATATCTTTTCCCCTGAGCCTGAGGGACTTCCCACTCCTCCATGGTTCATAGATAGCCTAGAGGAGGATTTTCCCCCAAATCCCCCCAATTCTCCCATTCATTTCCCCACAGAAATATTATTCCCGACTTCCATTTTCAACCCACAATATCTTGATATTTGTCTTATGTCGAGAAAACCATCACAACGTACTTGCAACACCCCCTCTCCCTCGTCACCACCAGAAGACAACCACATGGTGAAAGTCACCAATGTTACTCCCATGGATCCCCTATATTCTCGACAGTTCCATTGCGATAAAGACATCCTCGAGGAATTAACTACCCTTGATTTCCCATGGGATCCGCTCCATCACCAAGCACTCTTTCTCTCACAAGACGCCTTTGTGCCTCCTAACCAAAATACCATATACGTAATCGAATCCAAAGATTTTATCTCATCAGGGCATATAGACTGGTTCAATAACCCTATACCTATCCCCGACGCTTTTGAAGAAGGCAACATGGCCAACATTTCCCCCACCATCAAAATTGATATTTCCATCAAACCTGGAGTTATAGAGGAAATCACCATCAGTGCTGCATGCCCTCCTGAAGATATCTTAGCTTACAAAGCTCTCTTCCAGGAATACTGGGACATTTTCACCTGGTCATACACAGAAATGCCTGGTCTTGATCCCTCTATTTTCGAACATCCTATAGACACATGGCCTGATATTACCCATGTATGACAAAAGAAATGTCCATTAAACCCATCCAAAACAGCAGCCATCAAATCCGAGATTGACAAATTACATGTTGCTGGGTTCATATACCCCATCACATATATGTCATGGGTCTCCAACCCAGTCCCTGTTAACAAAACATAGGGCACTATCCGCGTCTGTACGAACTTTCATGATCTCAACCATGCCTGTCCTAAAGACAACTTTCCAATGCCCTTTATCGACTAGATTATCGATTATTGCGCCAGTCAAGAGGATTTGTCCTTCATGGACGGTTTCTCAGGCTAACACCAAATTCAAATCCACCCAGACGATCAATACAAAATTGCATTCACTACCCCCTGGGGTACTTTCTCTTATCGTGTCATGCACTTCGGCCTCAAGAATGTTGGTGCCACTTTTCAACGAGCCATGACATACATTTTGTTTCACCAGATGCTTATACCTAAGCCAAAAAATTGTCGTCAAAGGCCTTAATAGTTCGTCCCCCCTGTCATGGAAACAAAGCCACCCATCTTCATAATGCAGGGTGAGAGGCCTGGTGCCCTCATATCATCTCTCTAGGATTGAAACTAGGCACTCTCAAAGAAGAAGAAAGCACAAAGAATAGTCCCAAAACCAAAGTTTCTATGCCTCCGCATTCGGCACTTTGTTAGCTACCTCTTCTTACAATCTAGTAATGTGATGCTTCAGTCAAAAAATTGTGCATTTAAGCACCGAACTACACAATTCATGTTCACCTGGGAAGCCTAATGCAAAGACGTAGACCCAATGATCTGCCCAATGAGAAACACTATCACTTTCAGTGATAGGTTTGAAATCTTTCTTATAGGTACTTGTGTGCCCGTTTTGTCTGTACCGACTTCACAATGGAGTCCAATCAACTCTGATATGTTGTGAGGCTCGGAGGGAAAAGTACGAAAATTGATTGGTTCCCCTCTCCTTGAGAGGCCAGTCAGAAAGTAGATATCCTCAATCGTTGGATTCAACGACTATCCCTCAAGCATGAAGGCCTCTGCATCAGGATGCCAATAATCAACCAAGGCGTTCAGTAGCCTAGGTTTTTCCCTCATGAAAGGACAATGGAAAAAATTTAACAAACCACATTGCAACAATCCGGAAAGAGCATCAGGGTCCTCGTTGACCAACACGTCAATTTCCTCATGCTCTCTTTCTCTCCAGTGAACATACATCCTACAATAGACAAAGTTCAAGAGGGTTAACTCTTTCCTTTTTAACTTTTTACACAAACTAGAGGGCACACACGAGCTGTAGTGTGCACAGTCATGTGTGCACACATGAATTTTTTCTCCTGCACACGTGCACATGAAGGCTGTCATAAGATAGCCTGTGTGTACGTAGGGCTGACCTTTTAAATATCGACGCCCCTCCAAAAAACAAAATTAAATGCATAAAAGAAGAATTGAATTGCAAGAGGGGTTAGTATGTACTTACTTGGTCCAAGTGGATGTTTGTTTCGTCCACTGAGGCTCCCGTAATCAACTCTTTTCACAAAGGGGTATTTTTGGATTTTAGTCAATTTCGCAATTAACAATGGTGATAATGAGCTGCCAACTTCTATTTATAGACTTTTTGGCCCCTTTTTTGTCAATTTTTGGACCCTTTTGTCATTTTTTCTAATCTAAAAATCATTGAGTATGGTTCAGGATTTTCTTATGGATTGTTATGATAAATGTTACTTTGGTTATTGGGAAATGTTTTTGGGGATTTGGGTCATTTTGAGGGTCCCTTGGTAAAAAGTGATTTTTTCAACTTATGACATCTAAGTTAGGATTCCACCACCACTTTTTGTTTCTAGTTGTCTTTATTACTTTGCCATAGGATCGACCCCACCGAATTTCAACATGGAACCATCATTGTTGATTTAGAAGTGTCGTAATTTAGTGGTAGAGCCTACCTGTACATGGATTCCCTAGGTAGATCCTGGTTGCATTTTGGCATCCATGCTATCACTAACGACTATAGGCTAGGGAGTCCTTTTTAGTTTTTCCTGACTATGAGTATGAGCCTCATTTTGCATGATTCATTATCACTCTTGACCTCACCCTAGGGACTCCCAAAACATAACAAGTCTTCTTTTAAGCCATTTTCAAACCTTCTAAACATGAAAATATTGTCGAGCGATCTTGTTGACCTTCACACTCGTTAAACTGAAATTTGAAGGCACGCCTGTCCAGCGGTAGTTTACCCCTTTTTTGGTCTAGATGGTCAACTGTACGAATAAATGTATACTCTAGAAACCTCGGTTCTTTAGAAGAGTATTCTCAGGTATAATTTTAACCCTTTTCGGGATGGAGGGACTAAATTTACGAAAAAGGAACCCCCACGGAGTCCATAGTTAAGCTCTTTTCAGACTGCCTAAAATTGAAAAGATCGTCGAGTGACCTTATTCTTTCACACTCGTTAAAATGGTCCAGAAGAACATTCATGACAAAGTCCATGGTTAATCTTTTTTCAGACTCCTTAAAAATGCAAAAATTGTCGAGTGATCTTATCTTTATCACACTCGTTAAACTGGTTTTGAATAGACGTCTGGTCGGTGCTAGTTTACCCCTTTTTCGAACCAACTAGACTATCTTCGAAAAAGGTACCCCAATGGAGTCTCCTTTTACGTTTTTTCAGACTCTCTAAATATTAAAAACCATCAAGCTTACCTTCTCTGGGCTCGTTAAAATTACATCGAAGGATGTTACCATTATGTGTCTTATTAATCGCATTTGCATACCTGCATCTTTGGCCTAATGTCGGCTCCATGTTTCTCTCAACTGAACCATCTAAATCATGCCTTATACGCAAGCCCTGTAGCACTTTGACTCTGCGTCTTGACACCTTGTCCCATGGAGGATTTTTCCCGAGTGTCCTTTTCTTGCATATGTCCCTTTTCTCTGAGCATCCATGTGTTCCTTGCGCTTGGAACTAGTATGTTTGAGAAACTGGATCCTCATTTGTAACGTAGCATTCTTTTATTCTTTTTCAATATTTTCAATATTATTGAAAAAGACAAAAAAATCAAACTACCCCAAAAAGAGGAAGGGATGAGTATTTTCTTTTTATTGGTAGCAAAATGAGTCGCCCTTGGACAAAGCACATCCTTTCGTCTATTCGTCAAACCCTGGGATTTAATATGACCTTAGGAAGTTGTTCTCGCTACATAGAGTTGTGTCCTCCTCCATTTGGTTATTATTCCAAACATATGGAGAGCTTGTGTTGCCTCCTGCATCGTGAACTTATGTCAACATCATGTTGCTTGAGTCTCATCTTTTGTCATGCTATTGTCCAAGGGAAGTTTTTACCAATATTGAGTCGGCCCCTCTGCATTTTGTATCTTTCCCTCATGGCTGGCCATCTCGAAAGTCCAATCAAGTCTTTGTTCGAAATCAATGAAGCCCTTATCCTGATAATCAAAGTCTGTTCCTGAAAAGTCATCGAAGACCTTTGGGTAGTGAAGTTGTACACTCACATTACACTCCTACCCAAGTTGTGAATATTTTGAAGTTGTTGCTCGAGATCTGAAAGCCTCGTCTCTAGCCATCAGTCCTTGTTAGCTTCTGAAAGATGGATACTATACATGTATATATTTTTTGATTTCGAGATGTAGATCCATTGTGTATTGCTCGTGGCTACACTTTATATAGTTATATGACATGGATCTGCAGTGTATTTGATTGGAAGCCATGATTTTATTTCATCCTGATTTGATTTGGTAGGGGTCCCATTTGAAAAAGGAAAATAATTGTAAAGAAACTCTACCCAATTTTGCATTCCCTTTGTCCCAACCTTTTTGCAACTAGTGTTTGAAGAGAAGCATATACAAAAGCAGTTGGAGCACAGTTGAAGAGGAGCCTAGGACCAGATTCGAGGAGAAGTGGTCGATCTCACTATTGTAAGGTTACTCTTGTGAGATTAATAAAAGAATTACTTTTCTCGTCTCGCCATATGAGATTGTTAATGTCTAATATCGATTATATATTGATAGAATCTCTAACCCATTAGTCCATAGATCACATGCATGTTTGGAGTTATTTGTTTGTTTGTTTGTGAATGTAGATCATCTTTGGGAGGAGACTTGCAATCAAGGAGCAACCGAACGTTAAAAGGATCGACATCAAACACGGAAACTAAGGTACAGTAACTTGATCTTTTTAACCTTGTATTTTAATGGGGTTTATGATTGGGATGATGGTAAAAAGTAGGAGACTTTAGGTCATTTTTTCATACATTATAGAACCCTTAATTCTAGTCCGTAGGGGGATTTCCCACCCACATGGGGGCAAGAAAGGCATTGGGATGTGGCCACATTCCCCCCATGCGACCAATACCTCCGCCCAAGGGGGTGCTAATCCCATTAATTGTTCGATAAATTGCCCCAATTTACGAAGTGTGCGTGGGTGTTGGGTTTTTGACCCAGGAATTCTGTGGGAGCCGGGTTGGTGATTCACAGGTGTGTTTTGGCGAGCAAGTACAACAATCTTGAAGAGGAAAACTTCTAGGAAGTGTAACTTCTTTATTTTTTGGCCAAACCAGGTGCCAAAAAAGCCCAGCTAGGGGTTTTTGGACATTTTGGAGCCATTGGAGCCATCTATTTTGTATTATGAGCACTTTAAGAGCACTTTTTTAATCATAATGAAAATGATCCAAGGGAAGTTGGACCAGGAGATGTAGCCCAAGAGAGGGGTGAAATCCTTTATCATTTGTTGTGTTTTATGTTCATTATTGATGGTTTTTATGTGTCTAATATGTTGCTCATGATTAAGTAAAACTCACTGAATTTATGTGTTAGTAACTTGATCCAATTACCCAAACACATACCATTTATACACTTGCAATTTAAAGAGATAAGTCTTCTTCATTTTAAATATCTATTGGAAACATATTCATTCCATTTTCAGATTAGTTGGTATCAGAGCATAGGTTTTTGAAGGCTTGATTGTTTGCAAGTTGTTTTTTTTACTAATGATTACAAGGTTGAAGCTCACAAGAGGAGAAGGTCAACTTGTGGAGCCAAGTTCTCAACTGTCAAGAAGGAGAACTATCAAATCACCTCAAGTTTCAAGGAGATATTTACCAAGTATGGCTCATGAGGAGAGCCATGGCACTCTTCCTTCAAAGGAGGAAAACTTCAAGAAATATTTCTATGATATGACTGAGATGGTCAAAGTTTTGTTTGAAGAAATAAATGCAATATTGCAAGGTGAAATCCCCAACCCTCCAAATGACAATGGAGATAATGGTGATAAAACTCCAAAGGGAAATGGAGGGAGTGGTGATTCTCCACCTCCTTCACCTCCATCTTCCACCTCTTCCACCATTTCACAACCACCTCCAAATTCTCCAAAAGATAATAGTAAAACTCCTTTACAAACTCCTTTTCTAAAGCTTGATATTAAGTTTAAATTTTCTATGTACAATGGAGAGGTAAATGCTGAGAAATTATATAAATGGATTTGTCAGATTGAAGTGTATTGTAGGATACAAAGAATCACAGATGATGGAACTAAGATTCAACTTGCTTCTTTAAGATTGGACAGTGCAGCACTCATTTGGTGGGAAGCCAAAACTCAAGAGGACATGAAGAAACATGGTAAAGTTTTATCCTCTTTGAATGATTTTATTGTTGCAATTAAAAGGAAGTTTTATCCATTAGCATACATGTAGAAAGATATTATGGATTGGAAAAAATTTAGGCAAGCTAAAGGGAAAGATGTGCAAATTTTCACTCAAGAATTTAGGAGAAGAGCTTTGGTTTTGGGTGTAGATTTGTCTTCACAAGATACTTTGCTCAAATACATTGGAGGTTTGCATAGCTACTTGAGGCATACAATACTTATGTTTAATCCTTCAAATATAGATGAAGTATGTGTGTAGGCTACTCATTTAGAAGCAAGAGGAAGGAATGAACCTCAAGAGGGCAGCAAGAAGTATTTTNGTGAATCAGTTGTTACTGTTCTTAAACAATTATGCTTCTTTTTAAACTCTTTGCAGAAACACTGAAGGACAATCACAATAGTGCAGGGAAGTAAGTAATAGCATATTCAGTATCAGTCACACACATGTGATACACAGAGACAGATATTTCCTGAGGAAACCCATAAAGGGTAAAAACCTCTTTTTCTTTATATGATAAGTAATAATTACATTCTTTACATTATCATACATATGAGCACCAACTCATAATGAGGCTACAACCTCTTTTTTGCAAGCTGCTACTTGCTAAGAGCACCAACTCTCTGTTTTCTCTAGCACCCACTAGAAGGAAGGACCAACTCCCTGGTTTCTCTAGCACCAACTCCCTGGTTTCTCTAGCACCAACTAGAAGGAAGTACCAACTCCCTAGTTTCTCTAGCACCAACTCCCTGACTGTTTCCAGCACCAACTGGATGGAATCACCAACTTCCAATCATACAGGCACCAACTTGTATAACAGAGAACAAGAGTTCTCCCTTGCACCACCCTGCCACCCTGGTTTCTCTGGCTGCAACCAGATGGAAGCTACAACTCCCTGTGTTCAAGCACCCAATTGAACCTATGAGGACAACAATCCTCCCTAGAACCTCCCTTCCACCCCGAAATATAAATCTTTGCTACTGAAACTTATTATAGTGATATGATGTTCAACAATGGCTTACCAGACTCATCACTGTTCTTCTTCATTTCGTTGCTCTGTCTGCCTCATTGCCTTTCTGCACACATGACTTGCGCTGTCTATTCTTCTGCTTTTTATGCTCTGTGCATCATGTCCATTCACTCCATAGTTCCTCTTCTGTGCAATTCAGCTGCTACACTCTCCTCCTTCTTCACACATGAATCACCTTCACCAACAACAACCACAACAAACTTCAACAGCAACAACAACCGCTTCTCTTCTTTGTACCATGTATATCTAGCTTCTGTGCATCTTGTGCATGCAATATTCGCCATTCCTCTGCATGCTCATACCGCGCCAATCTCTTCCACCTCTCGAGTGCTCTGCCTGATCATCATCGTGACTCTTCAGCTTCTTTGGTGGTTCACCCCATGTGTCTATGATCACTAGGTGTTATGTTGAGATTCCTTTTTCTCTCTTTTAGTTGAGACTCTTCGTCTTCTCTATTCCATTCGAGCTCACCCTCTCTGTTTCAGCTACAGGCTTCAACACTCATCCATCTATCAATCCCTTCTAAGAATAGTCTTCCTTCATTGGACAAAGCTTGGAGACTCTTCATCTCCTCTGGCGATTACACAAAGGTCTCTTTGAATTCTCTGGTAGACGCCATCAATGGTTTTTGGCAGTTTCACTGTGTCGTGCATCAGTAGCCCTCTGATCTCCTTCAGTTTCATTCATATTCAGAACATCCAACCACACACAGTCTATCTTATTTTCTTTTATACACACCTCCACGGCGGTTCCACTTCGCATTTCCTTAGGCAAAATAAATACAATTGTCCCAGCAACTGAAACACCAACTGATTCGCAATCATGAATCTGTTTCACTAAGAGATTCATAGTTGATAGGTTAACTGTGATAAAGAACAGTAACCTTTCAATCATATTCCAATTTATCTACGCCATTGGATGAACTTTATTGACATTGCCTTTAAATTGGGCTTCGACATCTCAGCAATCCTGTGTTGAGTGTCTCCACACGTCATTTTGCGATCTCCGATGTTTCGATACAGAAATTTTTTGCACTAGCTCCTTCCCCAATATGACCATGGCCATTACCAAGTGCTTATGCTTGAAGTTCTTTTGCGATTTCTCATTTCGTGATTTTCGACACTATGCTCCGTTGACCCCAAGTCAGCGAAATTTCGATCACTTGCCACATGTCCTGTGATTCGATGGTCCAAATGTGATCTTGATTCAATGGCTACGATTGAATCACAATTTTGCAATTTCAGCATTCTTGTTGCATTGGGTTCTTTTCCTCTCGATGTCGCGATTCGCGAAACTCCGATATGGAGTTAGATCAACGGTCTAGATCTGATCTCTATTCAAAGGCTGTGATTAAATTGTGATTTTTCATATCACGATTTTGACATCCTTGATGTCCAGTGTTTTTGTCACTTCAAAGTCTTGATTCACGAAACTCTGACATGAGGTCAAATCAACGGTCCAGATCTGATCTCGATTCGATGGCTGCGATTAAATTGCGATTCACATATCGCGATTTTGTAATTCTTGAAGTGAATGTTCTTGATGCCTCCAGCTCCCAATCCGCAAAACTCTGAAAGGGTGTAAACCTGGTTGTGCCACGTGTTCCTAGTTGACATGGTTTGCTGACGTGAGTCGGATCGACGGTCCAGATCTTGTCTTGATCTGACGACTGCGATTAAATCGCAATATCACATATCGCGATTTCGGGATTCCTGTGGTTTTTATTCTTTGACATCTTCAACTCTTGATCCCCGAAACTCTGACATGGACTTTGAATCAAAAGTCTAGATTCAACCTTAATCTGACGGCTGAGATTAAATCTCGATTTCAGATATCGTGATTTCGAGAGGTTAGGGAACATCGTTCCTTTGACTCTCTAGTCAGCGAACTGACGATCTATCTCCACGTGTCCTGCCTGAAGATGGATGGTCCTCCTTCTTTCGAGATTTTGTGAGCCCTCTACTCCTTGCACTTTAAAGAACATGTAGTTTCTCGTCGATCCAACGGTGGTCGGACCCTACGCTCGGATCTAACGCCCGAGATCTATCCTCCATATCTACGCACTCCTTTTGTCTTCATTCAGATCTGACGGCCATCGGGAATTCAGGATGAGATCCAACGATCACTGGTGCTTCTCCTCCGGAGCATACTTTGTCCTTGTTTTTCCTTCGTTGCATACTCTAATCTTGCCATCAATGAGAAGCTTACTTTGCCTGATAACCTGCCAACAATCCTCTGCACTATCTCTTCTGAACTTATCGGGCTTTCTCTACAGCGTCTTCCTAAAATACTTCTGGTGCCCGTCTGTTACATTCTTCCTGTACTCATGCCATCTTCATTACTGTACTTGCCATCAATGACAAGCATATGCTACTTGTTAAACATTTCCAACATAATGGAGACAAGGGAAAGAGGAAGTTTGAAGGAAATGGAAAGAAAAATGCTTCAGTAAAGAAAGAGAGAGAGAAAATCTCATGTAAACATTGTTCAAAGGATGGCCATGATGAATACCATTGTTGGAAAATTCATACTGAAAAGAGACCCAAAAATTTCAACAACAAAGAGAAACCAAACAGTGTTGCAACTGTACAACAAGATTTAGGATCTAATTCGAAAGATCAAACAAAAATCACAACCATGGGTTTACAAGGTAAGAATTCTATTGCAAGCACTAGTTCTTCAAATTCTTCCATCAATGAAACTCAACATGAAAAATAAAGGATAGAGCTTTTCCACATAAGGTTAAATTCAAAACATACCAAGATAGATACTCTTTTTTATATGGGATCACAAGAAAACCTTATTCCTAAAGACATTGTCAAGAAACTAGATTTGGAAACTACTCCTCATCCTAAACCATACCCTTTAGGTTGGATATGTGACAATCATGTGACAAGAAGGTGTAAACTCAGATTTTCCATCACTACAAACTATATACATGAGATAGAGCTTGATGTTATTCCATTGGATATTTGTGGTATTGTGTTTGGAAGCCCATACTTATATGATAAGAGAGTCATTTTTCATCGTCGTGAGAACAAGTATTATTTGTTTAAAAATGGAGTTGAGTACATTGTTAGAGCACACACAAAGGAGATGAATTTGTCACCTACAAATGTTGGACAAATGAGGAGACTAGTCAATGATAGTAAAAACCTTGTACTTTTGATGATTAAACCCAAAGAAAATGATGAAGAAGAAGTTCTCAAAGGATGTGATATAAATTTACAATCTGATGTGTATGAGGTTGATAATGAAAATGCTGAGATGTTTCAGGAACCAAGGGGATTTCCTCCTAAAAGGGGTATCCAACAAGAGATTCTATTGCAGCAAGGAGGTCCTCTTCCAAACATTGACATGTGCAAGATGTCATACATGGAGAATGTTGAAATCAGAAAAGAAGCCCAAGAGTTTCTTGACAAAGGGGTCATCAAACCAAGCACTTCACCATGCAGGTCACCAATTGGTTTGGTACCAAAGAAATATTGTATGTGGTGTATGTGGGTAGATTTCAGAGCCTTGAACAAGACTACAGATATGATTGTTGAAGGAGACACATGGAAGAAATATTTGAAAGAAAAGAAAGATCCATTGCATGCCTTGATAAGCTATGTTTTCCACTTGGTGATAAGGTATAAGAAATAATTTTATGACAAAGTTGTTGATATGCTTACTAGGCCTATTGTTAGTGCTTTAGTTATTTTCTAGCATAAACTTATCATGCATGAGAGATATTGGGAACAGTATGCTATAAATGTTGATGGAAAAAATGTTTATGCAACTTTATGTCATCCTAACCAAGTTGAGGAATTGGATTCCTATGTGCATGGTAAACTTTTGTATCTTGGAAAGCTATGTTTTTCACAGGGTGAAAGTGTAAACATGATAAGGGAAGCACACTCTTCTCTTATTGCTGGCCATTTTGGTGTGGGAAATACGGTGGCTAGATTGAAAATAAAGAATCCTAAGTTTTGGGATGAGCATCTACATCACTTTAAGAATGTGTATAACCAGTTCAAGAAGTTCATTGAACCAACTCAGTTTGTGCATCAAACCGTTCAAGAACAGTTGATAAAGAGCCAAGCCAAGTACACAACGAGGCATGACAAGTTTCATATTGGTCTCAAAGGCACCAATCCAAGGAAGGTTGGATGGATTGAGATTGTAAGGGTGAGGGAATTGCACCCTCATCTATAGATTGAATAAAAGTAGTCTTTTGGAGGTCCAAAATCTTCCCAATGGGGAGGTGTTATCCAGGGGATCAAATTTTGCTCAAAAATCAAAGTTCTTGGAATTGATTCAAAACGGACACATGTGTAGGCCTCGTCATCATGAACAGAACACAACTTGAATGGGCTGAAACAAACTTCACATGAGAAAGATATCGTGTTTTGTTCATTTTTCCAAACATGCAAAATTTTGCTGACTATGCAGTCTCTACATTCCGTACAGTGTTGACATGGAAGTTGACCATACAGGTCATACAATCATACAATGAAGTGGCAGATGAGTTGGAATGTTGACTCAACAGGCTTGGTGGTAGATGGGTGAATCATTTTTTGACAAGTGTCATCTTCTAGGAAAAGTATATGGTGCCATGTGGCCCAGTCATGGGCTGCCACATGGCACCTCCAGTTTGTTGGCAGGGTAAAATTATATGACTCCATAGGAGTTGAACCAATGAGCTTTGAGTGAGGGGGAGAGTTTTGGCAGGGCTGGGCTACCAGCCCACCCACAATGGCTCTTAACCCATATGGTTCAAATTTACTATTTTAATTGCAACTATGGATTGTTTGGCAGTGAAAAGGGTCGGGGCCTATCCCCAACCCGTGGTTTAAACCATATTACATACACCATATTCCTATTGCATTAACCTTTGTATATGTTTTGGTGAGTGGGAGTTTGTTACATGATTTTTGTTTCATTCACAATCCACTCTAGCACTAGCCCCCGAGGCATTTACAATGTAACTGTATCATATGTCCACCCATTTAATTTTTGGCACGGACCATTGTGGAGGTTTATCCTGCGGTTCTTACTGGTACGAGAAAAATATCTCTATGGCTAGGGTGAACCACAACAGATAGGAGTGACTATAGAAATTGACTCAATTCCAACATATGCTATATAAAATAATGTGCAAAGGAGGTAAGAAAGAGGCCTACCTCGTCCAAACGTCTGATGATGCCCATCATTGAGCACTTCGACCCAAAAATTTATACCTGCAATAAGTTCTCAACAAACAAGCAAAGAAAGCATATAGTGATAATATAACAGGTTAGCACACTAGATAACATAATCCATTAATATTCAAAACGAACATGCCCATGGATCATAACACATATATTTGCAAGATATCAATTGGATGGGAAAGGAGTATTTCTATTAATAAATGATCAACAGAAGTGAAAAAATTACAAACTTCCGTATCAGCATAGTTCAGAACCGAGAAACCGAGTTCCTTCCAACTGGGCCTCCACCACTTCAATCCTCCACAAAAGGCAAGATCATATAAGGGAGACAAAGAGGTTCTCCATCAATAAGGCAAGAGTTTGGGAGTTGAACACTGTGTTCATACTTAAAGGACAAAGGGATGCAGACTCAATAATGAAGTAATAATTTCTCTAGAGTAACTTTTCTCTCAAAGTTGAATTCTCTCTTCTTTTTCAATAGCTCGGAATTGGCTTCTTTATAGACTTCAAAATGCAACTGAAGGGACGATTCATAATGTTTCTAGTATATGGAATGCCAAGGATCGGAGATATCATATCGTGACATGGAAACACGACACTTGTTTTTTATTTTCTGGAACAAATCCCAATGTATGTGGGCTGTAGTGGAGCAGCCTGTGTATACGCATGTTGTATAACTTGCAAGGTGTGTACAAGTGGAAAAATATTTATTTTTGTCTATGGATTCATTAATCAAGGAAAGGAAATATTCATGGGGAAATGGAGTAAGGCCCTCTCTTCAAGATCACATAGGGTGAGGAAAATCTTGTTCTAACAGATGCCCCCTAATATGTTAGGTCAGAGGAGTATCTGCGATGGCCGAAATACATTATAAAGAACCCAGAAGTGGAGTGGTAGAGAACTAGCTGGACGAAATCGATTTCTCATTACATTCAGTATTGACTTTGCATACATGGCTGCCAAGAATACACTGCAGATCCATGTGAAAAATATACCAAACAAGTGTTCGTGGCCATAAAATAGGCAAATACAAATGCATTTACATGCTAGTAGTTTTCATAGTCACAAACAAGGCCCAGTAAAACCAGTCTCAAAATCAATCTGAAGATATCTGTATACCATGGAGTACAATCTGATCTCCCATGATCACTGAAGTCATATAGGTATTGGTCCAATGAAAAAGAAGCAACATCTCATGAAATATGTGACCACATAATGATGTCTTCAAGTTTTCTACACAATCTGCAAAAGGTGCAAGTCTACATCATGTGAATAAAGGAGTTGAGGTCGAACATAATGAGACATCGTTTGATTACCGATCATTGATGTATATCGTTAACAAATGTGATATAGCCTATCGATAATGAAATTAGGTATCAAGGCATCGAGTACATTCTTACAAGTGTGGATAGAGGAGTCGGTGTCAAACACCTGAAGAATCCATCGATCGGGAGACATTGATGTATTCCCAACTGTCGATGGCAAGAGAGCCTGCCACTAATGACTGCAAACCTCAAGGTACTCATAAGACTCTAGATCTTGTTTCCAGATAATGGGCTGATTTCGATGGAAAGAGACCCACTGAAAGGAGACAATTAAGGCATATCTCATCATTCATCATGAGGTACAAAGCAGGGGCTTCATGATTTGGTGGGAATCGGACGAAGAACAAGTTCATGAACCAACGACCCTATGCATCTTTCGTGTGTGCCAAGTGCAAGCGGTACACGAAAAAGACCCTTCAAATAGCAGCCAATGATGAAAATTGCTGACAAAGGTGAGGAGACCACCAATAAGGCTAATGGCATCCAAGACACTACACAAATCCCAATGTCTGAATAGATGTCTTGTTTTCGAACACAAGGGAAACCACCTAGTCAATGACCAATGATGAAATGTCAACTGTTGGGTTCAAGGTTACCTACCAATGATGAAAGTAGGGCCAGGGTGCATGATAGGACTCAAGTATAATGTGATTCTGAGACAAACTGAGGGTATGGACGACATGCAAAGTCAAGATTTTTGAGGAGTGGCTGACATAAGTTGATAGACTTCCTTTGAACAAGAGCATGAGACATATGGTGAACTCTGGTAGCATAGACCCAAAGATAAAACCATGAGATGTAGGAAGCATCAATGAAGTTCTTCGTAGGGACTGGAAGAGTAACCAGTCGATAGAGAAGGCTTTGTAACGAGTTCATCTTTCTAAGGTCATGCTAATCCAAAAATTATGATGTATGGACTCAAATAACTTTGTGCTCTATTCAAAGGTGACATGACTACTGCCAAATATAATATAGTACTCCCTTCCTACCCGTATTTTTTTGTATTTTCATCACAAACGAATGATATCATACAGAGGAGGAAATGAGTGTCGCAAGTAAGAAAAACCAGTTCCAGCAGTGGAACGCACCTATGCTCAATGCAGGGAAGTGCATGTAGGAGATGGACACTTGGGGGATGTTCCCTCCTAGGTATAGGGTGTCAAATTATGAAGGATATAAACAAGGCTCTGCTTGGTTGAGGATGAAAAACTGTTGAGGAAAATGATTTATAACGCAAAGAGAGAACCGGCTATAGGCGCAATACTGAAAGAAGAGACATGAGATGCAATCACAACTTAACACCAAAAAATGTCCTTTTTTATGCCTTTTAGTCTAATTGGTGTGAAAAAGGGGTAAACTTTTGCCAATTAGACGTCTTTTCAAATCCAATTTACGAGTGTGAAAATGACAAGTTCACTCGACGATATTTTCTATTTTTGGTAACGAGTCAGAAAAGAGCTTAACTAAGATTTATGATCTTTCAAATCCAATTTAACAAGTGTGAAATGTACAAGTCACTCGACAATACTTTTGTTTTTTTAAAGATGAGATGGAAAAGAGATTAAATTAACTCGTTGACATTGTTCTAATGAGAATGTAAAGGGGAAGGCCAAGGCTCCCATGCTGGACTTCTGTGGAACGTCAGTATCTTATGAAGAACCGACACAAGCTTGGGAAAACCCACATATCTCCAAGTCGAGGAGGATAAAGGGCTAATGGAGGTTATCGTCTCCATGATATATTGGATGATGTCTCTTCCTGGAAAAGACATAGGTGGGGGAATTGGATACCCCATGAGACCACCCCAATAAAAGGGAACCTCGTCAAGACTTGGAGGGAGAGAAATTGGGAAGAGTAAAAATCTCTCTTGTTCAGAAGGTGAAGTACTATAAATGATAAGGACATTTGATAGAAGGTATAGAACTAGAACCAGAAGAGTAGGATCGACCAAAAATTGCATTGGTGCAACCACTTCCTTAGACATGTCACTCTCCAAGAGAAGAGCAGGGTCAATCGAAGATTGCATCGATGCAACCACTTCCTCAACCATTAGTTGAATAGGATGTGAGACAAAAAGGTCAAGAGACACATCACCCTTGAACATAGGAGAGGTGTCAGTCAAAGATTGCATCGACACGACCATAGGTTGAACGGGATGTGAGACAACAAGGTCAAAGGATGCATCAACCCCTAAAGGAAAACGTGTGTCAGTTGAAGATTGCATCAGCATGACTGTTGTATCAACCAAATAAGGCAAGGAGTGTTGTGAAACCATAGATGCCTCAGAACTCGAAGGGCCCTTAGGTAAGCCCCATGCTTCTAGTATCCCAATAGTAACAGGACACAAACGAGTAAGGTGACTTCCTTCACAAGTCCTGCAAAGGAATCTAGGCTTACGTCTGAGACGTCTAGGCTTCTCAATCATATGAATGTCCCCAGCATGACTTGCAGTGGTTGGTGACATGCTCCCAGTATGACTTGCAGAGGCTAGTAGAAAATATCCAACATGACTAGCAGAGGTTAGTGATGGATTCCCAACATGACTAGCAAAGGTTGGTGATGGATGTGTAGTGTGACTAGAAGTGACCAAACATGTGCCCCTAGCATGACTTGCAGTGGCTGGTTGTAGGTCTTCAACATGACTCACAGAGGTTTTCAACCAATCTCCAACATGACTAGAAAAGGTTGGTGATATAATGCTAGTATGGCATGCAGTAATTGGACTTGTGCCCCCAACATGACTTGCAACGGTTGGTTGCAGGTCTTCAACATGACTTGCAGAGGTTGTCAACCAATCTTCAATGTGACTGGTAGAGGTTGGTGATGGAGTTCCAGTATAACTGGTAGTGACTGGACTAATGGCGGTAGTGAATTGCGGCATTTGAGACCAAAGTCTAGGGAAAGATTGGTTTTGAGGAATTGCAGGCCAGAAAGGATCCTAGTTTACACCTTGTCCCCATCTGACAGGATAGTATCCTCCTCCATACTAATTCATAAAGGGTTGTAAGGGAATCGACACTAAGGAATCCACTTGTGAAGAGAAAGAAACATGACAAGGGTTACTCTTACATGACTGTAGAAATCGACTCAATTCCAACATATGCTATATAAAATAATGTGCAAAGGAGGTAAGAAAGAAGCCTACCTTGTCCAAACGTTTGATGATGTCCATCGTTGAGCACCTCGATCCAAAGATTTATACCTGCAACAAGTTCTCAACAAACAATAAATGCAAGCATATAGTGATAATATAATAGGTTAGCACATTAGATAGCATAATCCATTAATATTCAAAACAAACACTCCCATGGATCATAATACATATATTTGCAATATATCAATTGGACGGGAAAAGAGTATTTCTATTAATAAATGATTCAACAGAAGTGAAAATATTACAGACTTCCATGTCGGCATGGTTCGGAACTGAGAAACTAAGTTCCTTCCAATTGGGCCTCCACCACTTCAATCATCCACCAAAGGCAAACTGATATAAGGGAGACAAAGAGGTTCTCCATCAATAAGGCAAGATCTTGGGAGATGAACACTGTGTTCAAACTTAAAGGACAAAGGGATGCAGACTCAATAATGAAGTAATAATTTCTCCAGGGTAACTTTGCTCTCAAAGTTGAATTCTCTCTTATTTTTCCATAGCTTGGAATTGGATTCTTTATAGCCTTCAAAATGAAACTGAAGGGCCGATTCAGAACATTTCTAGTATATGGAAGGCCAAGGATTAGAGATCTTCTGTCGAGACATGGAAACCCGCACTTATTTTTTATTTTCTGGCACAAATCTCGATGTACATGGGTTGTAGTGGAGCAGCCAATGTATACGCATGTTGTATAACTTGCAAGGTCCGTACAAGTGGAAAAATATTTATTTTTGTCTCTAGATTCATTAATCAGAGAAAGTAATTCTGCATAGGGAAATGGAGTAAGGCCCTCTCTTCAAGATTGCATAGGGTGAGGCAAATCTTGTTCTAACATATGCCCCCTAATGTGTGAGGTCAGAGGAGTATCTGCGATGGTCGAAATACATTATAAATAAACCAGAAGTGGAGTGGTAGAGAACCAACTGGATGAACTCGATTTCTCATTACATTTTGTATTGACTTTGCATACATGGCTACCAAGAATACACTGCAGATCCTTGTGAAAAATATACCAAACAAGTGTCTGTGGCCATAAAATAGGAAAAAAAAAATGCGGCTACATGCCAATAGTTGTCATAGTCATGAACAAGGCCCAGTAAAACCAGTCTCAAAGTCAATCTAAAAATATCTGTATACCATGGAGTACAATCTAATCTCCCATTATCACTGAAGTCATATAGGTATTGGTCCAATGAAAAGGAAGCAACAGCTTAGGAAAGCTATGGCCACATAATGGTGTCTTCAATTCTTCTACACAATCAGCCAAAGGTGCAATTCTACATCATGGGAATAAAGGAGTTGAGGTTGAACATAATGAGGCATCTGTTACACATCAAAATTACTCACTTTGATAGTGTCGTAAGTGTCGTCATTACCAGTGTTGCAAGTGTCGCATTTTGCTCACAAGGTCGCAAGTGTCATATGTTGCTCACAAGTGTCGTAAAACATCAAACAAAGCATGCTGCCATGATGCCTATGTCATGCCCATAATGACATAAGAAAGACACTTGAAACACCTCAAACATCTGATTTGGAAGAGGAGAAATGAGTTAACAGGCTTGCAAATCTTTTGCTATATGAAAGCATCTCAAAAACTGAGTTTTGGAGAGGAGCGCTCCCCCTTACACTATCTCGGAGAACCAGCGCTCCCCATACACTGTCAGGGAGTGTTATAACGCTCCTTGGCCCTTTTGAGGGAGCGTTATAGATTTTGAGGGCACTGGCGCCCCCTAAAGCTTACTAAGGGGTGCTATAACGCTCTGATGGCCCCTTTGAGGGAGCGCTACCTATTCTGGGCGGTTGTTAAGCTGTTGAGATGAATGGGGGAAGCTTCTTTTCATTCTTGGAAGGCAGTTGAGCTCGAATCCCTGATCAAGCCATGATCCTAGGGCATATCCTCAACTGAAGGAGGAAAATCCTCACCCTCCCCAAGGATATCTCAAGATTGTTAAGCCTCTCCAAGGATATATAAGAAAGCTTTCTAATGGTGAAAGGGGGATTGCAAAGAGAGAATCATACCAAACTTATGATCTCATGAGTGGTATGAGACTGGAAAAAGAGAGAATGTCAAACTTATGATCTCATAAGTGAGGACAGAAAGAGTAAGAAATGTGTATGTGAAACTTATGATCTTGGAGGAAATCTGCAGTCAGCTAGAGAAGAACCATCAGTGCAGCTGCTGCTATCCAGGTTGTGGATCTTTCAGACAAGGGTTAGACGAAGGGGACCTGACGAAGCTGTCGCATT
>ML796500.1:118350-156856 GCA_009831015.1 Picea engelmannii | reverse complement strand
AGGGTTCGTTAAATATACTTCGAGGGACTCGTCCGAAGGATGAGCTTATATCAACAAGCATATGTGATCCTCTTCAAGCTTGCGTAAAAATAAAGAGGTACTTGCCAGAAATGGTGGGGGGAAATTTGGGAAAGGGATATGTTTCACCTTCGTATTGATTGGCAGTAAGTGTCGCTCTTGAGCATGACACCCCCTATTCATCATTTGAAGCCAGTTTCGGAAATCCATTTGTATCTCTTTCGATTGATTACAAGATCATTTCATGTGTCGTCTTTGAGTCAATGCTTCCAAATCATTGGTCGTGTCATTCATATGTTCAAGAGAAGTCCATATGAAACCTATATTGAGTCGGCCATCTACATTTATCCACTCTCTCTGTGTCGGCCTTCCCTGTGTCTTATCCAATTTGAAAAATGATATGTTTCACCTTCAAACTCTGTTACTCATTTCATGTCATTGATGGGGGATACATCAATGCCCTCCTGTGACGAGTTTTGTTCCGTCGACTTCAGCTCATTATCCGGAATCAAATCTTAGAAATTATTTAGTACCTTGGAGCTTGCATGCCTCAATGGAAAGTTTCCTCACTTTCGATAGTGGGTTTACATCATTGATCCCTGATTGAAAGATTCCATCGAATGTTCGACATCAACTCATTTATTCACAGTCGATGGATTGTACTATGGTACCTTGGGAGTCATTGACATCAATGGTGATTTCCCTCGCACTTGTTAATGGTTTCATCAATGACCGGTAATCAAGTGGTTTCTACCATGTTCGAATTCAACACATGTAATCACATGGTTAGATTCGTACTTTGGGCGACGAGATTGAAAACCCTGGATATAATCTTTGCGATCCAGGTTGTGATGGAGTATGTATATTTTGCGACACATAGATCCACTGTGTATGTTTCGTGGCTATGTCGTCTTGATTTGAAATTTCTCGCATAGATCCACAATGTATTCAGGTGGCTATGCTATATTTTGACGGCATGGATCCATAGTGTATGATTGGTGGCCATGACCCATGTCTATAATTTCATCAGTCTGTAATCTGAGTATGGGAATGCCTACCTCAGAATTGGTATATATGATACTCTGCAGATGCTTGATTGTTCGTAGGTTTTCGATTAGATGTGCTCCTAGTTCTCGACACACACATGCAGCTTACAAAGTCTATCGACTGTCACTGGTTCCAATCTCAGACTTTGGGGGGCATTCTGTTACCCATGATTTTGGTCGTCATGATGATGTATTGAAGATGGTGTACTCAGGCTCTTCATTAGAATTTTCTCCTGAGAAAATTTACTTTCTTCTCTTTCCATAAATATCATTTTTTAGGAAGGTTCGCAGGCTACCAGTACATTTGTCTGTGAGAATGTATGATTCTCGCAGGCTGCCTTAAGCCAGGGTGCGAGAAGTTCGCACTGTGTATAATTTCTAGGGTGCAAACACTTTCTAAAGAAGGGAAAAAGATGAATTCTCAAAGCTTCTAGAAGGGAATCTTCTAGAAGGATGAGATGGCATTCGAATGGTTGTCTAAGTACTAGATTTCCTGATATTTTGGGATCATTCTTATCCAAGTAACCAATTCATTATTTCCTATATATTGAATGGATTCTCATGGAAAAAGTTAGAAGTAAACAAGGTTAATAAGATATTGGAGAATTAGTGAAAGATTGTGTGAAGGACTGATTCTACAGCAGCTAAGAACTCCAGCAAGGTTATCAAAAGTGGTTGATCTTCTTCATGAAAGTGAGCAAGTGTGTGTGTCAGAGCCAAGGGTCATCGAAAGGAGATTTGCAACATCAAGGCTCAGGTTGTAAGTTTTGCTTTCTATCAATATGATATAGTAATATGTCACTTTCCCATAAAGATTTGTCTACTTTATTGTATAACTCCTTGATCATATACATAGATTAACTGTTGAATATATTAAGTTGTTTTCACTTCGATTGGTTTGAGTTGTCTTGGTCTGGACTGCACAAGAGCATTGGAGTGAAATTGGAACAAAAAAGACCCAAGGAAGCGATCATACGGTATGTTCATGATTCTTGCCTCCTAGTTCATTCAATAGTCTAAATCTAGGGAAAGAGTATTATTATGTCTTGATTTGTTCTAGATCCAGGTGGATTTAGGGAGATCGGTTTGTGTCCGCACTTACGGATTTATCCTATAACAAGAGGTACTACACTTGAACCCTTTGAAAGACCCTCAACAGTGTGAAGTCTCTTTACTAGGAGAAAATAAGAATAAGGATGGAAAGAGGAACCCAGAGACTCAGATCATAGGAAAGAAGGCCAGAAAGCTTAGTAAGAAGAAAGCAAAGTTAGAAAAATTGCAGGAAGTTCCAGAGAGGACTTCGTAGAAAGAAGGCTTACAGAACCTGAACCTCGTCAGAATAGCAGAACAACGCAAACTGGAACTTTGCCATGGCGAAGAAATATGATCATTGGAGGCATCCCAACCGTTAGAATGACACTCTTGAATGGATAGAAACATAGTTATTGCCGGAAAAATCGCCATTGGACCATTGGGACTGTGCCATAACGGATGGAATCGTATTGATTGAGGATTTTTTGATCCATTGGAGGAACCCATTACGACATTGTTTATTTAATCCGTCGGATGCCTCACTGGGAACACTTTTGCAAATTGTGATTATCCGAGCTAATAAGAGAACTAATTGCTATCGTGTAGTGCTTTTGAGACCTCGCCACCCATTTTTCTTACTTTGAGTGTTCATTCACCTACACGAATTATTTTTTTACGAGCGTGCATGTCGGGCGACCTTAGCGCAGTAGAGAAATCAGTAGAAGAAATCTTGATCAACCTTATGGCTGAGAAGGTCATGTTCGCAGGAGTACAGGCCTTGTTGACGGCTAGATTGCAAGCCTCCCCATCAACTGCACGTCGATCTAGCCGAACAATGACTGAGAAAATAAGCAAGCACCGCGACGACCTGTAGAACATGAAGTTGATCCCATCGATCTTGCTCGACTACATCCCACCTCTGGCTGGCATGGTTATTCGTAACAATGTCCCGCATGACTTTGAGTACATGCTCATCACTGTATACCTCCCAAAGGGGATACGCACAGTCGCACTGCAGCTAGGACTGATCCCTGGTCTTAAGATCAGCGATTTCAACCTTGGAGACAGGAAGAATTATGTGCTACTCACACCACATCGATACCTAACCAAGACAACTGGGAAGAAGCTAAAGATAGTTCCCCAACCATGAATTAAGGAGATCGCAAGGTCCACTATCTTAAATTTCATGAAGATCCCCCACTTCGGCATACATCAGGAGGTTAACGCGTGCATTAAACTCCTCCTGTCGTGCTACCATGGAGGTTATCTCTGATTAGACAGGTGTGTGACTGTGGATCCGATGCTGATCCACATGATCACTGGACTGAGTGTGCAGGGACTAGACCCTCTGCATTTCTATCCAGGGAAGGTTGCAGATCACTCCCTGGTATAGTGTATAAAGGAAACCTATGGCGACGTGGAGAAGGGGAAGTGAGGCTACAAGGTGGCCTCCATCCAATATGGCACAGTGTGCCTATCTTATCAATTGATTGTTGGCAAGCTCGTCAGGAAGAACAGACCAACGTAAGTTATAGGGTTCATTGTCGACCTCGTAGGGAAGTGCATCGAGGGCATGCAAATGAACTGGGCGAGCTACCTCATCAATGAGTTGGAGAAGGACTGTCGCGAAGGGCAGGACCAAGGCTATGAATTCCACTTTAGCTGGCTACTAATTCTCATAGAATTTGTCGCTTAGGAGATGTCGTAGGGAGTGAAATTCCCATAATTCAAGCCATCAGAACCATTGGTTGTGAGGTTCACCACCTTGTGGTATACAAGTGACATGGCAAAGCAGTGGCAATAAAATGTGGTGTTTCATACTTACTACCTACAGATCACACACGTCAATGAGTCATTCCCCCGAATGACCCCGAACACCTTGCATACTTACAAGCCACTAGCGAAGTTCCGCACAAACCGGCACTTCATTTACATCACTGTGCACAGAGACGAAAGCAAGGAGGAGCTTCAGTGTTACTACAAATTGACTGATGACAACATGGAGGAGATAACCAAGGAATGGTCAACTGAATTCCTTGTACCAGTCGAGCAGACAGAGCTCTCCGACCCCGACATCATCGGAAGCCCTTTGGTCACCCAAACAAAGTGGGATGGACCGAGAAGCACTAAGAAGAAGACAAAAAAGTAAAAAATGCAGGAGATAAACAACACATCGAAGGAAACTTCATATGACTCACCAGGAGGAGGAGAAGGCAATGAAATAAACCAAGAGGAGGAAGGGGAAGAAGAAAGAAAGAAAAGGGTGAAGTAACACCGTCGAAGGAACCCCTTATAGAGGCCGAGACATCAAAGAAAAGGAAGGTTTCTCCGAAGAAACCCTCAGCATGGAAGAAGTCATGAGCCAATAAGCCTCAGTCACAGAATGTGCTCATAGTGGATGATATTTACCTCATCATTGCAGCTGTAGAAAATGCTTCGGAGGAAATATTGCAGCGAAATGAAGCAAAGCAGGAGACAATGTATGACAGAATCGATGCGGAGCTGAAGGGGGTACAAAAAGATCTCTATTCGAGCCCCGCAGTGTCTACTACGCTCTCATCATCAGAATTTGTAGAATTGGGGGATGAGACCACCCAACTATGAAGGATAGCAGATGCTACAAAGTCTCTCCTTTGTTGAGTATAGGAAGAAAAAGAACAGGCCACAGAGGCCTTGAAGCAAGCAAAGGAGGAAGCCCTAGAGAAACTTTGGGTTGCACAGCAAGAAAAAGATGACATGAGAGCAAAGTTTGAGGAGGACAGAGAGCAGATTCAGAGAGAAAAAGACCAACTTCTCACAGAGCAGACTGCGGTCAAGGAGACAGTGGCTAGAGCACTTCGCTTTGTGTCGGTCTTGGCCCAAATGGAAGAAGAGACAGCTGAGAGACAAGTGGGGAAGCTCTCTGAAGCCATTCAACAACTTCAAGAAAGAGTAGTTGACTTAGAACTGCAGTAAGTGTCGAGCACTCCATAGGAAGTGTGGGATCAGAGGGAAGAAACTACCAAGAGCGCAGTCAAAAGAATCAAGACGTTGTCTTCAAAATGCAAGAAAATCAGTAACCGAAGTGCATAGACCTATGAGAAACTTCCAGAAGACTTGGACTGAGGACATTGGAGGCATAGCTCTAGGAGGTGAAGTAGCAAGACTCTACATTGCAAGCGTAGTTGAAGCTACTTACAACAGTGGAGAATATGAAGAGGGCACAAGAGCAATGCGTAGTTCAGCAACAGGTCACTGCCATCCAAAGTAGAGTGATGGAGGTGACATAGCAATTCCAACTGATGCAGGATGAATCCTCCAACCTCTTTGAAGAGATTGAGGGACAAGGATCACAGCTAGAATAGGTGGTCGGAATAGTGGAATAGCACCTCGAAGGTCCTATCACTGAGCAAGTCATTCAGGATTTCACTGAGCAGAAGGCTCTAGCGAAGCTGCAAGTCAAGGTAGCTAGAGCTAAGCTCGAGGCCTTCGAAGCAGTGTTTCCCAGATCAGAGTGACTTGGGATGAGTCAAAGGTGAGTGTTGGGGGATTTTTGTCCCTTGATCAATTTTTGTGGAAACGTTGGTCGTGTTTTACCATTTTTGGGACTTTGACAGGCTGGTCGAAGATGGAGTGCCCAGGCAAAGCAGAGATCACGGGATATCGCCCCTTTTGCAGGATTTTTGGGTTTTAGAGTTTATATAACGGGTATGGGATGTCGACCCATGGGTTTACCCATGCTTAGGCCTCTTTTTTAATGTATAAATAAGTATCTAGGCAATGTAAGAAAGGGTTGATGGTTTATTGCTAATATTAGCTATGTGCAAGAAGATGTGTTAAGGCTTGCAGAGCTAAGTTCAAGCGCTTTGTAAGTGCTTAATGCAGACAGACTATGTAAGGATTTCTTCCTCGATACAACTCGGGGAAGGAGGATCTGGCGAGGTGCGTGCAGATCTCCTATCCTATGTGGATTTAGCATTCTGGCTTGGTGCATGTAAGAATATTGGAAGAGACTAATAAGAAGAGAAGAAAATTGGTGGACGTAGCCCAACACTGGGGTGAACCACGTATATCTTGTTTCGATGTGCTTTGTACTATGATGTTAATGTTGTTTATCTATTTAATTTCTTAGTGTAATAATCTTGGTGTAGTAGGTAGATTCATTGATGCTTAGTGATTTATACATGAATGAATGACTAGATCTGAATGCTATGTGTTGAATGGTTAGAGGTGCTTGATCTTGGTTGTTACTGGGTTGATATGTAATAAGGGTTTAACTTGTGATGTGAATAAGGGTTAAAGACTAATGAATGTTAATCTCTATGTGTTATGTTAAAGTATTGTGATCACAGATCTGTGTCCTAGCTAAGTTCTAGACACTTGAGTCCTGCCTCGGGTGAGACTACATCTGCTTCGCAGGTGTTGCCGAAAGGGATGGTAGTTAGGGTTTTGTTGGTGCATTTTTGAAGTGTTGAACCCTGTGCCAACAGTAATCCATCACCTCAATGTTTGATTTGAGTTGAATTTGGAGAAAATGGTAAAATATGAGTGAAATCCCCAAATTTCTAAGAAAAATCAAGTCGGAATTGCATTCAAAATGGTTGTTATGGAAGGGTCATTTTACTTCCAACTGACCAAATTTTCTTAGATAGGTGAGTCGGCCATTTTTACAATGGTTGCAAGATGGAAATATGGAAAATCAACTAAGTGAGCAAAAATAAATTGTGTGCTAAATATTGGCATGGCGCGATGCAGAATTTGTGGTGTGCACATAATATTGGTTTGTGGTGCGTACGCTAATTATTGGTGCTAAGAAGTGTATAACTTGTGATGCACGTGGAATATTAATGTGTATTGTCTGTGTTAAATATTGGCGATGTGTAGTGTGGAACTTGTGATGTGTACAAAATATTGGTGCATTGTGCATGCTAAATATTAGCATTGTGTGGCATGGAAAATGCGGTTGACACTATGCACATTGAATATTGGCGTTGCGTAGTGTATAACTTTTGATACGAGAAAAATATCTGTGTGTAGTGTGTGTGCTAAATATTGGTGTTGCGTGTTGTGAAACTTGCACATGATGAATATTGGTGCATGGTGTTAGCACTCCATAAATCTGTTCGGTTAATAAACAGATGACGAAGGTAACTTTTTCAACCAACTTTGAGACCCAAAACTAGCCTTTCGGATCTAGAGAGGGCTCTCTCGGGGGACACAGTCTCTGCGCGAGATATGGATTTGAAATCAGTGGCTAGATTTAACACCTTTGCAAAATAAGTTCTGGTTATATTAGCACAAGAAAGTAAGACTTGGGATATGGAGTCAATTTGAGGAAATGAAAGAGACAAATGACTCAGTGACTAAACTTGAGAGGATAAGTCTAGGCGAGCAACAGTCTTCAATGTAAAACCATAATGTGTGGTGGGGAGAAAAACACAAAAATTAACACAAAGCACCGTTGCGGGTGAATTTGCAGTTAGCTTTAGAAGAAGACGTTTTGTCTAAGTGGCGCGAACAAGGGGTGCTACGTAGTGAATCCACAGGTTCGAAATTTCATTCTAAAATAGATAGAAAAAGATATGAATAAAGATGACAGGAAGCACATACACAAAGAAAGAGGCACAATACATCCAAATTCTACAAATAGAATCTTTTCATCAAGTTACAGGACCTTGGCATTAAGTTTTGGTAAAAAAAACTCAAATTACATACAATAGTTTTCGTCTACCAATTTTCCCAACCAACCTAGCTTACATTGAAAAGATGAAATATATAAATGAGGGCATCGCTTGGGCTACCCTACTTTCTAACTGCTAACCCTAAAACTAGGAAAATTGAGTAGCATGTGTTGGTGACTCTTTGCATGGCACTTTCCAAAAATAGACAATAATCACGTCTGTTTACCCATGACTGTATGCAAATTTTCCACGAGGATCTGATCATCGGTCATGTCTCGATATGAAGAAAATATGTGTTAGTGTATCCCTTTGATTAGGTTTCCGAGCGAACAGGTGTCTTTAAGGAACTTGTTATCTGCTATAACGGCTTTGAGTTCTGTTGCATGCTCATTTTCTGGAAAAATGTGTGCAGCAAGTGGTTGTTTGATTGTCACATCCGTTATCAAAATGGTAGAGTGATTTGGGGAAACGTGTCCTTCAAAACTGCCAAGATTTTTCTTATGAGTGAAAACATAGAGATGAGCGCTAGTGTTACCCATGATTTTGGTCATCATGATGATGTATTGATGATGGTGTACTCAGGCTCTTCATTAGAACTTTCTCCTGAGAAAAGTTACCTTCATCTCTTTCCATAAATCACATTTTTGAGGACTGTTCGCAGGCTGCTAGTATATTTGCCTGCGAGAATGAATGATTCTCGCAGGCTACCTTAAGCCAAGGTGCGAGAAGTTCGCACTGTGTTGAACTGCTAGGGTGAAAACTCTTTCTAAAGAAGGGAAAAAGATGAATTCTCGAAGCTTCTAGAAGGGAATCTTCTCGAAGCTTCTAGAAGGGAATCTTCTCGAAGCTTCTAGAAGGGAATCTTCTCAAATCTTCTAGAAGGGAATATTCTAGAAGAATGAGATGGCATTCGAATGGTTATCCTAGTACTGGATTCTGATATTTTGGAATCATTCTTATCCAAGTAACTAATCCATTATCTCTTATATATTGAGGGAATTCTCATGGAAAAAGTTAGAGACATAGAAGCAAACAAGGTTAAGCAAGATTCATTGGAGAATTGGTGAAAGACTGTGTGAAGGACTGATGCTACAGTAGCTAAGAACTTCAGCAAGTTTATCAAAGGTGGTTGATCTTCTTCATGCAAGTGAGCAAGTGTGTGTGTCGGAGCCAAGGGCCATTGAAAGGAAGTTTGCAACATCAAGACTCAGGTTGTAATCTTTACTTTCCATCAATATGATACAGTAATATGTCCCTTTCCCATGAAGCTAATTCCACTTTATTGTATAACTCCTTGATAATATACATAGATTCACTGTTTAATAGATTGTGCTTTCTTCACTTCAGTTGGTTTGTATTGTTTTGGTCTTGACTGTACGAGAGCAATGGAGCGAAGCGGGAGCAACAAAGACCAAAGGAAGCGATCATAAGGTATGTACTTTGTTTTTGCCTCCTAGTTCATTCAATAGTCAAAATCTAGGGAAAGAGTATTATTCTGTCTTTCTTTGTTCTAGATCCAGGTGGATCTAGGGAGATTGGTTTGTGTTCACACTTACGGATTTATCCAATAACAAAATTGGCGACTCAACTGGGGACTGTCCCTTTTCTTTGTGGCTTTTGGTGTTTTTCTGTGGCCATTTTCTCTGGTTTCACTTTTCTCTTGTCCTATCAGTCTCTGTGTCTTCAGGATATCCTGATAGACCTTCTGGGTCCAGAAGTCTTTTTGAGTTTTGATTTATTTTTCAATTTTTTGCTTATGTTCAGGGATTCTCACACTACACTTCATTGCAGCCTGCGAGAATAGGTAGGGTTCACACTCTACCTATAGGTTTCAGTGTGAGGTTCTCGCACCCTGTTCAAGGGTCACCTACAAGAATCAGTGATTCTCGCACTGTGTTATATTACCTGCCTGTGAACACTCTTTTTCAAAAATTTGATTTTAAATTTTTGCATTTTTAACTACCCAGATCAGTTTGATTGCCTCTTCTGAGTTTCTTGGACCTCTGATTGGTATCTTTCTTGTCTTAGTTTGTGTGCATGAACAATCTTAGGGTTTCAAGGCTTTTCTTTTCATTTGTGGCTTGACTTTCATTTCTTGGCTTTTCTTGGAAAAACCATTCTCTCTGACTTCATACTTTGAGTGTGTTTGATTAGTTAAGATCCAGTGATTGGTTGAAAGTTAAGTTTGCTTGGTTTTCTCATCTACTTATGGTTTGAAAGATCATTTTTCTTTTTCATTTGAAAAGATTACATTGGTTTTCTCTTTATTTTTGCTTTCATTGAAAGAGTGGATTAGGTTATTTGTTTGTTCGTTGATTTGATTTTATGTGCTCTCATTGGCATAGTGAGGGTTGTCCTTTTTGGAAAGTGAACAACAGTTTTTCTTTCAAAAACTTTTTTTAGTTTTTAGAAAACATTGAAAAATCAAATTATTGCGATTGTTGAAGTATTTGAACAAGACACAATAGAGAATTGTCATTTGATAAAAAATTGTTTGTGTTGGTATTTGAAAGGAAATTTTTCATTTGTAGTTCAAGGTTGATCTGGAAAATTTTCTCTCTCTCCCATACATAGGATTCATTGAACGAAAAGTGATACACTTCATTCTCATCCTTGCATGGTTGGGTCAGAGTCATACAACATAAGTTTCATTTCCGTTACCTTTGAGTAAACAACAACCTTTAATAACACTGCATAATCATAAAATTTATCTAGTAACTCTTTTCTAGGGCTCTTTCACACCAACATTTAGCTAGGCTAGCGCTTTGGAGTAGGAAGAGAGACACACTCTCCAAAAGCATAAAACACACAATAGCATCTTGTGTTAGGGAGTGTTAAATTCCATTTGCAACATCTTGTCCTGGGAAGCCCTTCTCACACAAGGGTCAAACACTAGGTCGCATTGATATTGGAAGAGTTACTCACCCGTCTTTGTTGATATCAGTGTAGATATTGCACGTATTACGGGGATCACTCGCAGGTATACCCACAATGATACATGGAAGCCTTTTGAGTTGATTTTGGGCTCGATACCCTACCCTTGTGTGTGGATCAGACTGTCGACTGTTCCCACAGGATTTATTGTTGTTGGCGGTGACCTTAGTGGCTTATCTCTCTAGGTTCATACCCAAGGTGACTGTGGAGGGGAAAGTCTTCACGGTACCTGGAATTGACGTTGACCAAACTCACTCGGGCTCCTTGGAGGGTATACCCATGATTATGTGTGGGAGCTTGCACCAGGGTGTAAGTCCGTTAAGCAGGTCGTCAGCGTAACTTTTCCACCCTAGCCCCGCCCCTTCTCGTCTCATTGTTGCGACGTTGGATTTCATCACCAACTAGTGGCTTCGAAATTAGAAGGTCTTGTTTGCCTAGTGATTGTTTCCTAGATTTTGTTTACTAGCATGTGTTGTTTGTTTCTCGAAGTTGACCATAGAATTTTCTTCATGAAGTTTTTCACTCGTTTACAATAGCTCCTCCACGTCATTCACATAGAATGCAAGGTTTATCTCCAGAGCATCTGGACGGTTCTCAACCCTTGCCTACCAGTACACCTGAGGGCTGTCCTCAGCAGAGTGAAGTCCCAGTTGTTACCACACCACAAGTGGAATCAACTGAATCTCTAGAACCTTTTCGAATTACTAATACTAGAGAGGATTTTCGAATTCGCCGTGGTTTTGAACCACCCTTTATGAGATTAAATTATTTCGGAGAACTAGTTGTTACAACTTCTGGATCAGCCGTTGGGCCTTTTCCCGGTGTAGAAGGCCAAGATCCTTTTTGGTCAGGTGATTTTCACAGGGTCCTTTTTGGTCCTGGTTCGCCTGTGGTCTACAACATCAACCCTCCGTTGTTTTCTGAGATAGAGAGTATACCTTTGAATACCACTTATCAGTTTACTGTCCCTCCCGAGATGGCCCATCTCGCAAATACTACGAGTGTTCCAACCGGGTTAACTACAATGGGTCTTGCCCCTATAAACACACAGTGAACGCCCAATGTCACTCCGACATTACCACCCAAATACCATGCATTGAATGCTTTGTTGAATGCTTCTTCTCCAACACCTTCGCAAACTCCGGTTGGTTCTCCAGGCGGTCCTTCTTTTCCTAGGTACCCTATTCCCGGTTTTATTCCGACACTCCCTCAATTTCCTTCTACCAATCCTAATCCTAGTGGCACTATACCATCCATTACACCCAACTTGTAGGTTCCCATTGGTGTCTTATGTGGTACAACTCAACTTCCTCTTACCGGCCATATTCCACTTACTACGCAACCTTTGCTCGGGACACAACTTCCGGTTGGAACACCACCTACGATAGGGGGACCAACCCCACCTTTTGGACAAAATATACCTCCTACTTTGGCCCAGTATTGGAATCAGATGATTCAAAATCTTCCTCAAACGACTGGGGGGCAGTAGCAACCTGTCCCTACTATAGGCCAACCTTATCCAGGTATACCTAATCCTATTTGGGGTCAGGGTCCAAATGCTCAAACTCAAGTCCCTACTCACACTCAGGGTTATAATCCCTGGAACTACTATCCTCTCCAACCACCACTGAATCTTCCTGGGTCTTCCCAATTTGGGTAGACTGCTTACGGTCCTACTGGTTTTCCAACAGGGCTTCCACCCCAAAGCCATTAGTACCCGCAGGTGAATCGACAGTTACCTTTTCTTGCTACTCTGGATTTGCCAGATTTGTCTAGGATTTTAAATGATCATATTCGTCACTCTCCCCAATGGCCTGTTATTCCAGCCAAGCTTCCATCGGACATTCCTAAATTCGACAGCAAAGTGGGAGAGGACCCAAACAATCATGTTATGAATTTTCACCTATGGTGTTCATCCAACTCTTTGATGGATGTCTCTATTCGTTTACGTCTTTTTCAACGAACCCTTACCGATTCTGCTGCGAAGTGGTATATTGAATTGCCTCGAGGTTTCTTCTCTGATTTCAACACCCTAGCTATGGATTTCCTTATGCATTACCAGTTACCGATCCATTATGATACGGGACTGAGATTTTGACTTCCTTCAAACATAGTAAAGACACTCATATATCAGATCATATTCATGAGTGGCGAAGGAGACGACGTCTCATTAAACTTGAGCTCCCCGATCAATTACTGGCCGAATGGTTTACAAAATCCTTTATGAACAAAATTGGTAAGGACATTGCCATGGGTGGCGTTGTCATGGAAGAGCAGGCTATAAGTCGTGCTCAATATCTTGATCTCGTTTATTCACAAACAGGAACACTTTATGATTTGTTACCTGAATTACCTCGTCCTGGTGCTTCCATCACTTCAACTACTCTGGTTGCCTCGCATACAGTTGATGGTGTGATTGGTACTACTCAAGCCCAATCACATTCTGTTTCAAGCACAACCCCTAAATCTGCTTCTTCTAATGTTCAAAATGCTTTGTCTCGTGCTACTCCCACCGGAAAAACTTCTAAGGTAAATGTTGTCCAATCTACCCCAGCCGGTAAAAACAAATCTAAAAAGGGGAGATGAAAGAATAAGGAGGAAAAAAATAATAATCAAGTAGATCAAACTAAAACCACTTCTGTTGAAGATCGGGATAAGCGCAAACCCTGCTACCCTTGACTTATCTATGGTGATGATCACTACACGATGGATTGTCCACGATGTGTCAAGGTCACGAAGTTCCTTCAAGGAGATCCAAAACCAGCTACACCGGTTGTCTTGTCCCAACCCTTCCCATCTCAGCACCAGTCTCAGTTGGTCATTCAAGACCAACCCTCCTCTTCTACGACATCATATGTTTTGATGTGCACTGGTGATTCTAAGGAAAACAACGTTGCACTCACTACTAGAGCCAAAGATTATACTCCATATAAGGAGAAGGTTGATGATTTACCTCCTTCATTGGTCCAACCCTCTCCCACGACTCCGCCTACCAACGGTCCTCTTCATCTAGAACGACCGAGTCTTGATACGGTTCTGCGACCACCCCCAAAAGGTGTCATTAGGAAATCATCTTTCAATCCTCATGCTCGTGCGGCCCAGAACTATAGTATTGTGGAAGATCTGGCCCAGGCACCTTCAGTGATGTCAGCCCTTGAAGTCCTTCAGTCTTGTCCTGCACAACGGAAGGCCCTGTTGAAATCTATAGGTGGAATTGACCCGACAGATACGAATTTAATAGTCTTTGACTTGGATGATCACATTCCATGGTTACCCCCACAACTCGCATTCCAGATACAAGTTGTTGTCTCTGACAAGAACATTTGTCGAACTGTTATTGATGAGGGTGCCTCAACGTGTGTAATGTATTTTGCTTGTTGGAAAGCCATTGGCTCTCCTCCCTTGAATGAATCAAAAAACACTCTTAAAGCCTTCAATGGCTCTGGTTTTAAGCATTACGGTGTTCTTCCTTCGTTTCCTATCACACTAGAAGGTAAGACGGTCCAAGTTGAAGTGGAAGTATTTGACGCTCCCCTTGATTATAATATTTTGCTTGGCCATAGCTGGATCGATTCCATGCGCACCGTTGTGTCAACACTTTTCCGTGTAGTACGTTTTCCTCATCAAGGAAAGGTTGTTACCGTTGACCAACTTGCCTTCTTCAATTTCGATATCCATACTGGCAACGTGTTGTTTATTGCTAAAACCCCATCAGGTTATGAGAATGTCGGTGTAGGCCTTTTAAAGGACTCCTCGTTAATGGGTACTTTTCCCATTCCACCACCTGATGTTCCACGCCCATCAGTTACTTCTATCAACATGATTTCCACCGTGCCTCAAGAACTTCCTGCGTCACATGACCCTTGGATTGTCCCTGACCCTGGAGATCATCTTCATTTCGGTGACACAATGTCGTTAAGTCTGGTTGAATCTGCCTATCAAGGCATTCAATCGGCAACACCTTCTACCCCTTCTCTTGATGAGTTGTCTCCTGATCCTTTTCGTGTTATTTTTCCCACTGACGAGATGATCATGTCCATCATGGAGGACACCCCTTGGGATGATGGACATCATCGTTCCATACTTTTTCTAGAGCAACATACTCTTGAGAACTACCAACGGATTTCAACTCCGTCGACCGTTGTTGTCATCTCGACGGTTCTCGTGACTTCACACGATGTGTTTTCTGAAGGGAATTTAAGTAATATCTCACCCATGATTCCCATTGACATATCCATTAAACCTGGGATTGTTGAAAATGTTCATATTGGAGCTTCGTGTTCTTCCAATGAAATCGTCACTTATACGTCTCTATTCAAATAATTCCGTGACATCTTCACCTAGAGTTACTAAGAGATGCTAGGTATTGACCCTGCAATTGTTGTACATGAGATAAAGACATACCCCAGAGCTAAACCCATCCGAAAACGCCTTCGTCCAGTCCACCCACGTAAAGCGGCAGCTATCAAGCTCGAAGTTGAAAAACTTCTAAAAGCCAGCTTTATTTATCTGGTGGCTCTTACAGAATGGGTTTCCAATCCTGTCCCGATTGACAAGAAAGGAGGCAGTATTCGTGTTTGTGTTGATTATAGGGATATTAACAAAGCTTGTCCCAAAGACAACTTTCCTACCCCCTTCGTCGACCAGATTGTCGATGATTGCATTGGCAGTGAAATATTCTCTCTTATGGATGGTTTCTCTGGCTATAATCAAATTAACATTGCTCCCGAGGACCAACATAAAACTGCTTTTATTTGTCCTTGGGGTACTTTTTCCTATAGGAAATTCCCTTTCGGACTTAAAAATGCGAGCGCAACTTTTCAACGCGCGATGTCTTATGCTTTTCATGACATTAATCATATCGTTCAACCCTATTTGGATGATTTACCAGCTCATTCTATGTGCAGATTTGATCACCCTAACCACCTCCAGGCCATTTTCGTTCGTTGTCAGTTCTATCGTATACGCTTAAATCCTCATAAATGTGTTTTTTTTGTAGAATCTGGCCGTCTTCTCGGTTTTATCATTTCACGTCAAGGGATCCGGGTGGATCCTATTAAGGTTGAGGCGATTCTTAATCTCCCTCCTCCTTCTACAAGCTAATGGCTAGGTCGAAGAAATCGATAAATTTCTTATAACTATGCTTCGACGGATGATAGGAATTCATAAAACAAGTTGGCACACAATGTTGTTTTCAGCATTGTGGGCATACCGGACATCTGTCAAATCCGCTACTGGGTTTACACCTTTTCGATTAGTCTATGGTGTGGAAGCCATTCTTCCTATTGAATGCGAGATACCCTCTCTGAAGCTAGCTGTAGAACTCTTACCCAACACCTCTGCTGAAGAAGAACGTCTATTGTATTTAATGCGATTAGACGAGACTCGACGAGACGCCACTCTAGTAATAGAAGCCCAGAAGAAATGTGTCAAGGAACAATATGACAAGCATGTCAAGCCTCGCATTTTCTCCGAAGGTGATCTTGTTCTTTTCTATGAACAGGATCGAGATGTGTTAGGAGCTGGGAAATTTGAACCCATGTGGTGAGGTCCTTATATTGTTCACCGAGTTTTGGAAAAAGGAGCATATGAGCTGGTAGATTACGATGGTATCCCTTTAAGTGAACCCAGGAATGGGTTGTACTTGAAGAAGTACTATGCATAAATCATTTGTGCACAAGTACATGTATTTTAATGTATCATACTTTGTGTGTGTTATTATAGTTTACTTTTGTCGTTATCTGGTCTCTACCCTTATGTGATGTTGTGTTTGATTTCCAGATGTCGGAGTCTTCGCTACCCTATATTGGCTTCACTGATGGCGCTAGTCGCAGTACTCGGAACCTTGTGTCTGTTGCGTGGGCAATCTATGCCCCAACAAATGAACTTGTGTCTTTACGAGGTGTGTGCCTCGGCCGTGCGACCAACAACATTGAAGAGTATAACATCGTTATTGAATTATTGGTTGATGCTATCTCGCTCGAAATTCATCATTTGGTTGTGCGACTTGACTCGCAGCTTGTAGTACTACAGCTAAGTAATATCTACTCTATTCGAAGTCCTACTTTGTTACGGGTGTATTTGCAAATTCGCCTCTTGGAACGTTATTTTGATCACATTGAATATCAGCATATTCCTAGATGTCTTAATACAGTAACAGATGCTTTGGCTAATTATGTATTGGAAAGACATTTGAACCATTTATAAATTAAACACATCAAAATTCACACAATATAAAGTAATCCGGTAGAATCCATCTGTATATATAACGATCAAAAAAGTTTTTACAAAAAGTTTGTCTGAAGACCAAAATATCAAAAATTGAAGCTTGTAGCTTCTATAACATGACATCATGGATGACGTTCACAGTAACACACGACTGCCCTAGCAACCCTACGGAGAAGTTGACTCATAGTTGTTGATACCCCTATAGTATGACGTTGATCGCATCATGGAACCTCTTCCAGAGTCATATCTGGAATGTCTGCAATAAGGCCCTCTAGATTCTGTTCCACTACTTGATAATCCTCAGCATATTGTGGTGTTGCCGCTACCTCTCCTCGCCGCTGGATGGGAGAAGTGTCGGGAGGTCTATACGGTCCAACATCTGTGTTATCAACAAACGATTTTGTTTTAGTCTTTGGATGAATGTAAAAAACCAAAAACATTTGAATATGATAAAAATTCACAAAAAACATTTGAAAAGAAAAATGCGTGTACTTCTTACCAAGGTCACCCCACTGAGTATCCTCTGGCAGTGCTAAATCCGAATCTCCTCGAAAATCCAACCCAGCATACGCGTAGTCATCGACCATCAACATCTGGTATTGAATCTAGTCAAAGAAAATATCGTCGTACTTGACGATCGGTCCTGCTATGTGCCGGGCCATGAGCCGACACCATCTCAGCATCCTTGGATCCCTGGGACCCGGTATGTTCCACTCAACCTATAGTATAAATACGGAGACCCTCTCAAGGAAGAAGGACACCAACAATGATCCATACCCGAATTTCTTCAGGTCACCTCGCCTACATTTGGTCAATTGTTTTTTTATACTGCGAAGCACAGCATCTGCCCAGTTGAATACTCGAGGCTCGGTACACTCGATGGCGTACTGGAAGTAGCTATGTAGTTCCATATGAGGAGAAGAACTCCCAGCCATCCGAGCTATAGTGAAAAGGATAGTATGAAGGGTCAAGTATTGTACCCCCCAGATAGCCACTTTTCCTTTTTTCCTTTCAGCCTCAGGTACACAGTATTGATTGCAGTACTCACTCATCTTTAGCCCACCACCTTTGCTACCGGTCAGGCTGACATAGTATCCGTGTCGGGACAATCCAGTCAAAAGGTATATGTCCTCAATGTCTATAGACAGTGTGTGAGCTCCCACCTGAAAAACCTGTTGATATGGGTCCCACATACGGACCAGGTACTCTAGTAGTCTGACTTGGGCCCTCATGCCCGGGATGCGAAAGTATTTCAAGAGTCCACAATCTCTCAATGCAGCTATGGTAGGAGGATGATTCTCGGCCATTGAATTATCCTCTTCATGTTCCCTTTCATACCACTCAAGCACCATGTTTATGGCCAATTATCTGCACAAGGAACATAAAAGGAGGATTAATAACTTTTTCATGATTTAGATCTTTTTCATTTGGCTAAAAATTTAAAAAACTTTTGTGCTTTGCGGTTCTCACAGGTGCCCCATTTTCACAGTGCGAGAACCTCGCAGGTGGCTTAAGTCTCACCTGCGATAATGCATCATTCTCGCAGGCCCCGTATGGGCTGCCTGCGAGAATGACAGCGCGCATATAGGGCCTAGAAAAACATCTTAAAAATGCAAATTTAACCAATGAAATGACAATGAAACCATGAAAATGTCAAGGACGAGGAGCTTACCTTAATGTCACAGACAACTCACTGAATGGTCTCTCGTAGCTCCCGCAAATCAACGCCGAACTCGAAGGGTAAAAGAGGGTAAAAAAGGGGTTTTTTGAACTCAATAGTGAAAATGTAAAATGGTATGGTAAAAAGAGTATTTACTTATTTTATTTACTTTTACCATGTCATTTTGGGTTTTTATAATTATTTATCAATTAAACCCTAATCACTAATGTTATGATGAGTGTAACTCTTGCAGGTGTGATGACTTGGATGATCAAATATTGGGATATGGACATAGTTTTTATTTTTACATCGTGTGTTTTGATTGTTTTTTAGGGTTTTTTACATAAAACCTTGAGCGTCGTTTTTGTCCGTTCTTGCACTCGTAAATACTTTTATCACTTTTTCGGGCTCACAAGGTTATACAAAAAAGGAACCCCCTTGGAGTCCTCTTTAAGCTTTTTTCAAACTCTCTAAACATGAAAAGATCGCGAGCGACCTTGCTATTTTCACGCTTGATGAAGTATTTGAAATAAGAGTCTGGTGACTGATAATTTATCTCTTTTTCGGTCTCGTCCAGACTATATTATGAAAAAGGAACTGAGAGAGTTCTCTTTTAAGTGTTTTTCCAAACTCTATAATCTTGAAAAACTTTCGAGTTTTCTATCTCTGGACTCGTTAAACAAACATTGACAGACCCGTGATGGGACCGAACCACTCCTTCTTAGGGTTCGTTAAATATACTCTGAGGGACTCATCCGAAGGATGAGATTATATCAACAAGCATATGTTATCCTCCTCAATCTTGCGTAAAAATAAAGAGGTACTCGCCAGAAATGGTGGGGGAAAATTTGGGAAAGGGATATGTTTTCATCTTCATATTGATTGGCAGTAAGTGTCGCTCTTGAACATGACACCCCCTATTCATCGCATCTGAAGCCGGTTTGGGAAATCCATTTGTCTCTCATTCGATTTGCTACAAGGTCATTCCATGTGTCGTCTTTGAGTCAATGCTGCTAAATCCTTGGTCGTGTCGTTCATATGCTCAAGAGAAGTCCATATGAAACCTATATTGAGTCGGCCATCTGCAGTTATCCATTTTTTTTGTGTCGGCCTTCCCTGTGTCCAGTCCAATATGAAAAATGCTCTGTTTCACCTTCAAAATTTGTTACTCATTTCATGTCATTGATGGGGGATACATAAAGGCCCTCCTGTGACGATTTTTGTTCCGTCGACTTCAACTCATTATCCAGAAACAAGACTTAGAAATCATTTAGTACCGTGGAGCTTGCATGCCTCAATGGAAGGTTTCCTCACTTTTGACAGTGGGTTTGCATCATTGACCCCTGATCAAAAGATTCCATCGGATGTTCGACTTCAACTCATTTATTCACACTCAATGGATTGTACTATAGTACCTTGGGAGTCATTGATGTCAATGGTGATTTCCCTCGCACTTGTAAATGGTTTCATCAATGACCGGTAATCAAGTGGTTTCTACCATGTTCAACTTCAACACATGTAATCACATGGTTAGATTCGTACTTTGGGCGACGAGATTGAAGACCCTGGATATCATCTTTGTGATCCAGGTTGCGATGGAGTATATATAATTTTCAACAAATAGATCCACTATGTATGTTTTGTGGCTATGTCGTCTTGGGTTGAAATTTCTCGCATAGATCCACAGTGTATTCCGGTGGCTATGATATACGGCATGGATTCATAGTGTATGATTGGTGGCCATGACCCATGTCTATAATTTCATCAGTGTGTGATCTGAGTATGGTAATGCCTACCTCATAATTGGTATATATGATATTCTGCAGATGCTTGGTTGTTCGCAGGTTTCCAATTAGATGTGCTCCTGGTTCTCGACACACACATGCAGCTTACAAAGTCTATCGGTTGTCATTGGTTCCAAACTCATACTTTGGGGGGAATTCTGTTACCCATGATTTTGGTCATCATGATGATGTATTGATGATGGTGTACTCAGGCTCTTCATTAGAACTTTCTCCTGAGAAAAGTTACCTTCATCTCTTTCCAGAAATCACATTTTTGAGGACTGTTCGCAGGCTGCTAGTATATTTGTCTGCAAGAATGAATGATTCTCGCAGGCTGCCTTAAGCCAGGGTGCGAGAATTTCGCACTGTGTTGAACTGCTAGGGTGTGAACTCTTTCTAAAGAAGGGAAAAAGATGAATTCTCGAAGCTTCTATAAGGGAATCTTCTAGAAGGATGAGATGGCATTCGAATGGTTATCCTAGTACTGGATTCCCTGATATTTTGGGATCATTCTTATCCAAGTAACTAATCCATTCTCTCTTATATATTGAGGGAATTCTCATGGAAAAAGTTAGAGACATAGAAGCAAACAAGGTTAAGCAAGATTCATTGGAGAATTGGTGAAATACTATGTGAAGGACTGATGCTACAGTAGCTAAGAACTTCAGCAAGTTTATCAAAGGTGGTTGATCTTCTTCATGCAAGTGAGAAAGTGTGTGTGTCAGAGCCAAGGGCCATCGAAAGGAAGTCTGAAAAATCAAGGCTCAAGTTGTAATCTTTACTTTCCATCAATATGATACAGTAATATGTCCCTTTCCCATGAAGCTAATTCCACTTTATTGTATAACTCCTTGATCATATACATAGATTCACTGTTGAATAGATTGTTCTTTCTTCACTTCAGTTGGTTTGTATTGTTTTGGTCTTGACTGTATGAGAGCACTGGAGCGAAGCATGAGCAACAAAGACCAAAGGAAGCGATCATAAGGTATGTACTTTGTTTTTGCCTCCTAATTCATTCAATAGTCAAAATCTAGGGAAAGAGTATTATTCTGTCTTGCTTTGTTCTAGATCCAGGTGGATCTAGGGAGATCGGTTTGTGTCTGCACTTACGGATTTATCCAATAACAGCTATCTAGACTTGTTTCTTCTGTGAGCTAGCGAGAGTCACGCGGGCTTCCTTCTCGGTCGCTTCACATTCTCTAGAATACTTCGTATTCCTTCCTTTCATTAGTCTTTGTGCTTATCGCAGTTGTACAATGGTGTCTTGAGCCTCTCTGAGCTATCTTTTTAGCCATGCCATGTTCCCTTTGTGACCCTACACTATTGATGCTTCCATAGTCTTTGTCGCTAGCTTCCGCCTCAACTCCATGTTTTCCTGATAGAGATTGGCGATATCAAGCTTTGCATGCCTTAATTATTGAGATGGCTCTTGATTATTCGCTCATGTGATATCCACTTTCCCTGTTCTTCTCCTACCTTCAGGGCTCGATCCTCCAGCAGGCTCTAGCTAGATGGCACGCATGAGTAGTTCTTCAGCCACCAATCTAGCACGTGGCTCTTCTGAAAAATGAGCTTCCACAGCTTCCTTGTTCTTCCTTGGCCTGCCCCTCCTCCAAGGCATCTTTTTTTGAGGAGTTGGGGATTCTACTGTCTTCCCTTCCTGTGAAAACCCCTCTGCTTCAAGTTTCGTGTGGTTTGATTTGGTATTCTCTGCGGGTAAATGAATAACTCATTTCAGGTCTTTGGGAATGTTGTTGCAGGTGAGAACGACTCCCAATCATTTTGGGGCTTGAAGCTTACAATTATGTTGCTTTGAGTGCCTTCCCTTATGCTCTGAGAGGTCCCCATGGCGCGACCAGTGTATATTCTACGTGCAGTATATCCAGCAGATGCACAAGGGGAGGAATTTTGAACAAACTGGACTAGCGAGGGAAATTGCAAACAGAGTGCGGGCATGGTTCTACGACTTAAAAGAGTGTCGAGCATCCAAGATTTATAACGAGTCAGACATAAGAAGGAATCATGCTAAAGGACAGTGAATTCATGGTGACGAGATGTTTTGAGTCGAGTTGCAGGTTTTCCATGTCAAATCCCTGCGTGTAGGATACAAGCGATAAGGCTTGTTGGGCATGCATGATATGAATGTCATGATTTTTCATTCCCTCGACCTTCATGATGAACTGATAATAGTTGTTGTACTTGCTGAAGCGACTTCCATCAACTACTTGACTTGACCTGGGGCACGTAGATACTAGTTTCTTAATAGGACTCGACTCTTTGGAAAAGACATACTTGTACCACTTATGCAAGTTTCAAATATGACATCCCTTCCCCTCTCCAAGGGCCAACCGACCACTTGCTAACTCCGATCTCATGGTGATACATACCTAAATTCACATGTTTGGATGCATGGATCACAACGTGACTTAAAACCGACTCTAACTGGAAAGAAAAATGGTGGTGCTAACAGCTGGCTCCAATGGGGATGCTATCCTCCCCATGAGTTAGCAAAGAACAGTAGACCAGGTGCCTGACCATTCAGCTTTATTCGATCTTTAGACACTGAGATAAATAAATGATGGATGGAAAAAAAACTAAACCTATCGACGCAACTTCTAAAACTTCATCATAAACTTAGGGCCTTCACTTCAGGCTTCAATTTTTTGCTGACCTACTAACTCGACGCAAAAAACAAAATGACTATTTACAATGACAAATGACTTAAACGGGTTTTATTTTGTTAGGTAATCCTTGAGGAACATACCATTTATAGGCCCCCAACCAAGGCATTCTCCATCTAATCCTTCCAAGAAATAAGAATTGTCTCCGCAGTATGCACTGATTTTGAAAGGACCTATCCAAAGGTGGTCAAACTTTCAGTGCTTCCCTTTATCTTCATTTCTCGTGTCCCATCTCAGCACCAAATATCCTACCTGAAAATCTTCCTGCTAGGAACGTTTGTTGAAAGATTTCTTTACCCTCTCCTGATGGAGCTGTGACCGATTATACACCTGTTCCCTCACCTTCTATGTGTGAATTAGCTGGTTTATTCTCCTTTGTGCATCATTTGGCTCAACCTCATGTTCTTGCAACAGCTTCCTGACGGGCGGTCCTAGTGAAGTAGGGAAGATTACGTCTGCGCCATAAACGATCTGGAAAGGCGACGTTGATATGGACTTCTTGGTGGTAACCTGATCTTCCCACAGTGCATAGATAAGATTATTATGCCAGGCTCTCTTGTTGTCTTGCAGGAGTCTTTTGATGATCATGGTCAGGCTCTTATTTGAGGATTCTGCTAACCTGTTTCCTTATGGATAGTACGTCGTAGAATGCCCTAGGGTTATGTTATAATCCTAACAAAATTTCTCGATCCTCTTAGACTTGAATGTGGTTGCATTGTCTGTTATGATCTTAACGGGACACTCAAACCTCGACAAGATGTTTGTCTCTAGGAATTGGATGATAACTACGTCGGTAACTTTCTTTGTGGGGATTGCCTCTATCCATTTCATGAAATAGTCGGTGGCCGTGAGTATCCATTTGTGTTGCGCGGAGGATGGCAGTTTATCTCTCCTATAAAATCTAGACCACACTACATGAAAGGTGCTTTGACTGAGATCGACTTTAGTGGTAGGGGCTGCAGCTTTCTTCTTCTGTCAAAAATCTGACATTCATGGTAGTTGGAGACCTCTTTATACATGTTAATGAAAATTGTAGGCCAGTAATAACCTGTCCTCGGGATTTTTTGCACATTGGTCTTCCAATAGTGGTGTCCTCCACAGTCGCCTTTGTGAAATTCTTGTATGGCCCACTTCGCGTCATCTTCCAGCAAACTTCGCGTCATCTTCCAGCAAACAACTCAACAATATTCCCTCAGGGTCTTTCCAGTAGAGTGAATTGTCCAGTATGTAGAACTTAACCACTTTAAGCTTGAGGAATCTGGCCTTAGTCTTACTCATGCTCGAAGGGGCCTGGATATTCTCCAACACATAGAGGATGTCTTCATACCATGAAAAATCAATGAACTGCTGAGGCACCTGCCTAGTTTTTTCTTCTTGAGGGCATTCTAACAGATCAGCGATGAAATTCATCCCTACAACGTTGCAGTCCAACTATGCCATTAACTTTGCAAGACCCTGACACTTGATCAGTTTTCTATGTTTGATCCTAAGATTGTATTCCAGCATGGCCACTATCCACTTGCTTCTCCTTCCTTCCGGGTCAGGTTGGGTCAGGATATCCTTTACTAAACTGTTGGGTACACAAGCGATGACTTGGGAGTGCAATATGTATGTCTTGAACTCTTTCAAGGCTTCCACTAAGGCATACACCTGTTTTTCCATAATGTTTTACCTTAGTGGAGCGTCATGCAATGTCCTACTGAAATAGGTTATGGGTTTTTCAAAGTCCTGCTCATCTTTCGGTAGCATCACACCGACAATAGTGTGTTCTGAGGCGAATGAAAATAGGAGGAAATATTTTGTAAAGTCTGGGTTGGCTAGCACAGGAGATTTAGTCAGCACCACTTTGATATCTTCAAAATACTTCTTTGCCTCTGGGTTCCACTTGGTCTTGTTTCCATTCCTGAGCATGCATGTTATGTGCTTTATGATTTCTTCCAGGTTTGGGATGAATCTCCTCAAGAAGTTTACCTTTCCCAGGAAGGATTGCACCTCCTTTTTACTGTGTGGGGTGTTGATCTTCAGGATTCCTTCAACCCTACTGGGGTCTATCTTAATGCCTCCCTTGGATATGATGTTCCCTAACAGATTTACTTCTTCCACCTCGAAATGTGATTTGTTTGGATTTAGTGATATGTCGAACTTCCTGCACTTCTGAAAAACCTTCTTCAGGTGCTCGAGATGTTGTTTGTCAGAGGCAAAGTACTCTGTGATGTCATATAGATAAATCACGGTCCACTTTTCCTTTTCATCAGCAAACGCAATGTCCATTTCCCTCTGGAAAGTGGCTCCAACGTTCATCAGGTCGAACGACATCTTGGCTTACATGAACGTTCCCCATGGAGCTGTGAAGGTCGTTTTCTCTCTGTCATCCAGGTGGACCATGATCTGATTATATCCTAAAAACCCATCTAGCATAGACATCTTCTGGGACCCCACCACCTTTTGTAGGATGTAGTCCATTTTAGGAAGGGGGTAGTGATCCTTGAGAGACACTTTGTTTAAATTTTAGAATTCTACACACAGTCTTATCTCGACACTTTTCTTTCTTACAGGTACCAAATTAGCTACCCATATCGAGAATCTCAAAGAAACAATAATTTTGGCATCGAAAAGTTTCTTTACCTCCTTCTTGATCAGTGGCAGCAACAGGGGATTTATCCATCTCAGCTTATGTTTTAAAGGTTTATGATCTTCCTTGAGAGGGATAACATGTTGGATCACTTTCGTGTCATATACTTTCAAGTCATCATAGCTCCATGCGAAGATGTCTGGGAAATCCTTCATGAGCTTTACGTAGTTGTGCTTGATCTCTGGAATGAGTGTCTTTGATAATTTTACCATCTTTGGGTTCTCCTCAGTCCCTATGTTGCAATATTCCACATCCTCTTTGCTCGCAGTGATCTTGGGGATTTTAGCCACATCGTTCTCATCAAACAACTTTTCCAGTGGCACCAACCCCTTTGGAATGATATTATTTTTTAGTTTTATTATGTCCCTTTCTGCGATTTGGTTTTCGAAAAGGTCGTCATTACTATGTGCATCCGCGCTCTCATCTTTGTCACTGCAACATTCCTCCTTAATGTTTGTATTAATGAACTCATCACTCATAAGGAGGAATCTTTCCACCTATTTGTCATCATCAAACACTTGCCAATGTTTGATATTATCAGGCACTGTCAGCTTGTGCTTGACCTCGATTTCATATATTTTGTTTGGGAATATGGGGGTCTTAAAAACCAATTCTGAGGTGGCCAACGCATCGACAATCTAATTTTTCTCTCTGGGGATAGCAGATAGGTCATACTCTGAAAATCCTTCGAGGAGGTCCAAAGAAAAATTTATTTATGCTTTCAGCCTGGGGTGTTTGGTATGAAATACATCCTTTACTTGATTTATGATCATCTTGGAATCTCCACGCACTGATATCTTCTGCGTGCCCAATTCTTTCAAAACTTGTAAGCCCAATATTAGTGCTTCATACTCGGACATGTTGTTAGTCCATTCAAATGCAAGCTTGTATGAGCATAACTTTGTGCTTGCTTCAAGGGGGATTACCCATACATCGGCCCCAGCTCCTTCTTTGTTGACTGCTCCATAAAAACTCATGTTCCACACCCCATTTTCCGCATGGTATTTCAGGTCAGTGCACTCTATTGTTTCCCGCGCAGTTTTCTCATCAGTTGTTATGATGGTTGTTGGTCCTTCCTCTTCGAAACTCAGGTCATTGTAGAATATAGAAGAACCCACCTCAGTGTCGATGGCATACATAGGATGATTGTTTTGCAGCATCTTACTGCTTACCATATATTTCAACAACACTTCTCTGTACAGCCTTCTGTCATGGCCAAAAACAGGGATGGTGGTGTATGACATATCCATCTGCAAAGTTCCCTTAAACTTTGCAGCCCACAATATTGATAGTAGCATGCCAAAATTTGGGGGTATGTTCGCGATGACTACGTCCATGACCATGTTCTTATCATGGATTTGAGCCAATGACACAACTATGTCTTTGATAAGGCCCAAACACTTGACTTTCCTCAAATCAAAAGAGAAAAGGTCCTTGTATGTCTTGGTGATATCCAAACCCAATTCATCCATGATCACCTTTGGCATGAGGTTGTGCAATGCGCCAGAATCCAGCATGGCATTATGTAGGGTCATGTCAAGGAATTTTAGACTAACGTAGAAAGGAGGGACGACTTTGGTATCATTTGTCTTTTCAACACACAGACCAAAAAGGATAGCGAGGTGATCATCTTGGATATTCAAAGTATCGGAGGTCCCTCCCATTTTCATCATTTTAATGATTTGCTCTCGATACTCACCCTTTTTAATGAGTTCATTGAATGGGACAAAGATCTTGATTTTGGCCATCTCATGTTCAAAATTGAAAGGGGAACATAGTTTCTTTACCTCTTTTGTGCTCGCCTCCCGTCCTGTCTCCTAAGATTTCTTGGGGACCTCCTCTTTCGAATTAGCCTTATCCATCACATCCTTGGTCGCGTTATCCGACCTTGGTCGGTTTGTGGAAGGGTTGTCCACCAGAGGCTTCCTTATGGGGTTCGTTTGTTGTGACTCGGTGGGCACGTCTTTGCTCTAGAGGTTTTACTTCTTCTGGAACTGCATGATGGCATTTTGATAGCCTTTCCTAAAATCTTATGTCTCCAAAGATGGAGCGTCATCTTTTTCGAGTATCATATCATCGCCCATCTCCAACACGAAGTCATCATTTTTTCTCATATACCGATCATGATCACTCTTTGTCAAGAACACGTGCAGGTTTTTTTTGTCACAACAATGCATCTCGTCATCGAATGTTTGGTCGAAATCCTCATCCATGTAGTTTTTCTAGAATGGAGGTATCTTCTGCTGGTCACCTTGATTCCTTTTCTCTTTTTGTTCCCTCTATTTGATCTGATGGATTTCATCCCTTCTGAGGTTTTGATTCCTAGGTTGTGGATCGTTATGTTCTTGGGCAGCAGGTATGTTTCCCATGGACATTCTCTCCATAAACTTCTCCATGGCCTTCATCATTATGTCAAATTTGTCGTCTGAGGACTGTGACGTTGATGTTTGTGCATCTCCCTGGGGTCTCTTGTCACCTCAATTGAACCTCAATTTTATTTTTCCTAACGCCATCATGTTTACGTCGACTTCGATAGCGTTACTCATTATAGCATCTAGACTCATTGATCTTCATTCTCTCAACAACAGGGTGAAATCACTGTTGAAGGAATCATCATACTGCAACTGTGCAGCACCGGGGGGCATCTTGACTTCTGCAGGGATTGAGTTGTACACCTTCAGGAAATGGGATGAGAATTCTTGCACTATCTCTTCCGGTGCTTTCCTCATATTATTGTATTGTGTTAGTAGTTGCAGAGGGTTTTTATTGTCACCCCATTTATTTAGGAACGATGTCTCGAAAGAGGTGAAGTATCGAATGCTCGGGGGTGGGAGGGCCTTGAACCATTTTATTACATCTCTTGAAAGGTTCTACGCAAACAGTCTCATTTTTGCATCTGCATAGTCCACCTCCTCCAGGTCGAAAAAATCATTAAACCAGCCCAGGTACCTCTGGGCAGAAACATTTCCTTTAGCGTCGTAGAGCCTAATTCTTTGGCTATAATTCTGAGGCAAGTCATGTAATTCAGTTGGCAGGATGAGGGGGGGAAATCTAGCGGCCATAACCCTAAGAGGATTTGGATTCTGAGGGATATTATTTGATACTAGAGCTTGGAATTTCTTCGGGTCAAAAACAGTCTCATCCAAACTGGTTTCTGACTTAGACCTGCACAGAGTTTGCTCGAAGAATTCGTCAAACTCAAGGTCATCAATGCTTTGCACGCTGTCTTTGGGTAACGACAGGCTTCTATCCAGGTAGTAGAATGGGTCCAACACTTGCTCTCTAGTCCTTCATAGAATCTTCTCAGGGTCATACACAGGCTCTGTGGGGTTTGGGTCAAGATTTTCTCTGGTATAAATAGTCTTTGTAGTCAGGGTTCCTGAATTGTGCTACTTGGAGCTACTGGTCTGTTTGGACTGGAGTCGCCAGGGTAAGGGTTTCATCCAGTACATATGTTTGTCCCTCTGTTACCCTCAGGGGTCAAACTGCAACATTAGTCATTCTCCCAGGGAAAATCTATTCAATTTCGTCCTCGACAATGATGCCAAAATGTTAGCACTCTGTAAATCTGTTCGGTTGATAAAAATATGACGAAGGTAATTTTTTCAACCAACTTTGAGACATGAAACTAGCCTTTCGGATCTAGAGAGGGCTCTCTCGAGGGGCGCGCTCTCCGCGCGGGATATGGCTTTGAAAGCAGTGGCTAGATTTAACACCTTTTCGAAATAAGTTATGGTTATATTGGTACAAGAAAGTAAGACTTTGGCTATGGAATCAATTTGAGGAAATGACAGAGACAAATGACTCAGTGACTGAACTTGAGAGGATAAGGCTAGGCGAGCAACAATCTTCACTGTAAAAACGTAATGTGTGGCGGCGAGAAAAACACAGAAAGTAACTCGGAGCGTCATTGCAAGGGAATTCAGAGTTAGCTTTAGAAGAAAACATTTTGTCTAAGTGGCACAAACAAGGGGCACTGCGCTGGGAATCCACAGGTTTGAAATTTCGTTCCGAAATAGACAGAAAAATATATGAATAAAGATGACAGGAAGCACATACACAAATAAAGAGGCACAATACATCTGACTGCTACAACTATAATCTTTTCATCAAGTTACAGAACCTTTGCATTAAGTTTCGGTCAAAAAAATCAAATTACATACAATAGTTGTCGTCTACCAATTTTGCCAACCAACCTGAATTACATAGAAAAGATGAAATATATAAACGAGGGTGTCGCTTGGGCTACCCTGATTTCTAACTGCTAACCCTAAAACTAGGAAAACTAAGTAGCATGTGTTGGAGACTCTTCGCATGGCGCTTTCCAAAAATAGACAATAATCACGTGTGTTTACCCATGACTGTTTGCAAATTTTCCACGAGGATATGATCATCAGTCAGGTCTCGATATGAAGAAAATATGTGTCAGTGTATCCCTTTGATCAGGTGTCCGAGCAAACAGGTGTCTTTTAGGAACTTGTTATCTGCTATAATGGCTTTGATTTATGTTGCATGCTCATTTTCTAGAAAAATGTGCACAGCAAGTGGTTGTTTGATTGTCATGGCTGTTATCAAAATGGTATAGTTCTTTGCAGAAACATGTCCTTCAAAACTGCCAAGATTTTTCTTATGTGTGCAGACGTAGAGATGAGTTCCAGCTAGACTCATTTCTTCTGCGTGTTGGCGAGAGCCACACGGACTTCCTTCTCGACCGCTTCACATTATCTGGAATACTTTGTATTCCTTTCTTCCATCAGTATATGTGATTCTCGTAGGTGTACAATTGTGTATTGTGCCTCTCTGAGTTTTCTTTTTAGCCATGCCACGTTCCCTTTGTGACCCTGCGCTCTTGACGCTTCCATAGTCTTTGTTGCTAGCTTCCACCTCAACTCCATGTGTTCCTGATAGAGTTCAATGATATCCAGTTTCATCTTCTTTAATTGTTGAGATGGCTCTTGATCATTCACCCATGTGATATCCACTTTCCCTATTCTTCTCCTACCTTTGCAGCTCGATCCTCCAGTAGGATCTAACCAGATGGCGTGCATGAGTAGTTCTTCAACCACTGATCTGGCATGCGGCTCTTCTGAAAAATGAGCTTCCACAACTTCCTTGTTCTTCCTTGGCCTGCCCCTCCTCCGAGACATCTGTTGTTGAGGAGAGAGGGATTCTACTATCTTCCCTTCCTATGCAAATCCCTCCTCTTCAGGTTCCATGCGGTTTGATCTGGTCTTCTCTATAGGTAAGGAATAACTCCTTTCATGTCTTTGGAAATTTTTGCAGCAGGTGAGAATGACTCTCAATCATTTTGGGGCTTGGACCTTGCAATTTTGCTGCTCCACGTGACTTTCCTTATGCTCTGAGAGGTCTCCATGGCATGACCAGTGTGTATTATTCCCACAGTATATCCATCAGATGCACAAGGGGAGGAATTTTGAACAAACTGGACTGGCAAGGGAAATTGCAAACAGAGTGCGGGCCTGGTTCTATGACTGAAAAGAGTGTTGAGCATCCAAGATTTATAATGATTCGGACAGAAGAAGGAATCATGCTGGAGGACAGTGAATTCATGGCGACGAGATGTTTTGAGTCGAGTTGCAGGTTTTCCATGGAAAATCCCTGCGTGTAGGATACAGGCGATAAGGCTTGTTGGGTATGTTGTCATTGATGCCAATGGTTTGATTGATTGATGTCATTGATTGATGTCAAGTGATTGATTTATGCCAAAGGATTGATTGATTTATGATTGATTTCAAATGTAATATGTATTGTCCTTGATGAGATTAGATATATGTCAAGTATATAATGCATATGATGTCATGCATAGATGAATATGGATCAATGAGTTGTCATTGATACATGATTTAAAGCTGAAGATGGTTCAAATAAACCACATTGAACCATATGGTGAAATCCCTCATAGGAAGACACTTTACGGTTGAGTTATCCTAGAAGAATGGTTGGAGGACCCATGCTTGAGTGTGGAATAATAAGATTAAGATCAGTGAATTTGTTAGTGAAACCATCCTATATGGATAGTTCTTTTCATTCCATTTCTGGTGGTATGTGGAATTTCACATAACTCCTCACGGTTAGAGAGTTATGGCCATGAGAAGTTGGAGAACCCAAGTTTGGGTAATGGACCCAAGTTTGTTTGATCGATAATGGTATGAGTTTTGATATATTTGTAGGTAATACTATTCTATATGGATAGTACATTTCATTCCATTTCTGGTGGTATGTGGAACGTCACATAACTCCTCACAGTTTGAGAGTTATGGCCTTACGAAGTGGGAGGACCCTCATATGTTGGCTTGAAGACCCAAAAGGTCAAAGAAGTCAAAGAGCTTGCAAAGAAGAAATTATTATTTAAATGATAAAGTAAAGTGACAAAGTCAAGAAGGATTATTTAAATAATAAAGTGAAGTGACAAAATCAAAGAAGATTATTTAAATGATAAAGTGAGGTGACAAAGTCAAGGAGGAATATTTAAATGATAAAGTAATGGAGAACTTTCTAATTATGGAAAGTGGTTAACCCTAAAAATGAGGAAAATAGGTTAAGTGACCTATAAATGGATTAAGTGACCTAGAAATGGGTTAAGTGACTTAGAATATGGAGAGTATAAATAAGAGGCAAGCCTCTCTCATTTTATATCAGACTTGAGCATATTGAAGATCTGTAGGTGACGGAGGTAACCAAAGGATATCTAAGACAAATTTCAGAGGTAAGGTGAAGAAAAGAGGGTCGGAATTCAAGGGAGGATAAATTCTTTTGATGATGCTTTCTAAGCAATGAGTAATGAGTTAATGGTGATTGTTAAGTAAGGAGTTTTGTGTAAGAGGGGAGTTTTGGGAAAAAGAGCCCTACACTGTTCACCCCCCCCTCTCAGTGTAGTTGGTGTGTCCAACACATGCATGATATGAACGCCGTGATTTTTCATTCCCTCGGCCTTCATGATGAACTAATAATAGTTGTTGTACTTTCCAATGTGACTTCCATTAACTACTTGACTCGACCTGGGGCATGTAGAGATTGGTTTCTTAATAGGACTCGACTCTTTGGAAAAGACATACCCATACCACTTATGCAAGTTTTGACTCTGACATCCCTTCCCTTCTCCAAGGGCCAACTGGCCACATGCTGACTTTGATCTCACGGTGCTACGTACCCGAATTCACATGTTTGGATGCATGGGTCACAACGTGACTTAAAACCGACTCTAACTGGAAAGAAAAATGGCGACGCTAACACGTGGTATAAAAGTTGTGTGCATTGAATATTGGTGCATGGTATAAAATTTTTGCATGCTAAATATTAATGCATGGTATAAAAGTTGTACACAGTTAATATTGGTGTGCAGTACGTGCGCTAAATATTGGCACTGCATGTGTAGAAATTGCGCATGTTGAATAATGGTGTGTAATACCGAACTAGTGTCTGCACATGATTTGAAAAGGAAGAAGAGGAGGAAAGAGAAGGAAAATTGTCGACAATAGGTGCAGGTCCATTTTGGTGGGCTATTACAACAGTAAACCAATGTTTTTCTAGAATGATTTTTGTTAGGACCATACAATGTACCTTTTTGCCCACACTTTTTGCCACCATTACACTCTTGTTTCACTCACATTTAAACTCATATTATCACTTTACCCTATCTTTCCAAAGGTATACAACGTCTCTTCTCTTTACTATATGTTTAATCTATTTTTCATATAATTTTACATTACTCTCGTACTTAACCATTGATCAGAAAAGTGTAAGTGCTGAAACAGTTCGAACTGCAGATTAGCATTGAGGCCTGCTGCTAAAATAGTTAAAGCACGCAAACCCTGTGGCTAAAACAACAACTCATACAGAAGAAGCTATTACACAGTCTGTGGTCAACGATGTTGAAACACAGAAGAAGTTGTTACACAGTCCATGGTCAACGATGCTGAAACAACAACTCACACAAAAGAAGTTGTTACACAGCCTGCGGTCTACGATGCTGAAACAACAACACAAAACTGTTACATTGACCATGACAGCCACACCTTGAGCTAGCATTAACCATCGCTGCTGCCGGAGACCAAGTTGCTGAAACAATCGGAACACAAATCTTGTGGCTGAAACACCCCACGATTTGTGATGTTGAAACAGCATACAACAACAGTAACAAGAAGACAAATAAAGAAGTTGTTATTCCAGCCGCAACAGCAACACCTCACTCAACACTTGTAATAGCATTCTATTGCGGGAGACTAGGATATCCAATTCCAGTTTAGAAAGTTGATCTGATTAAGAATAGGACTCCGATGTACACCTGTAAATTGTTGATCAAATTGTATCAAAGGGATTCTCCTCTTTAAATAAGAGGAAATTACCATTAGAGAGGACCTTATGTTTTGTACTAAGAAAAGATTTTATAGAGAAGGACGTGTTCTACTTCAAATTGTAATATGATACTATTGACAGATGAATAAAATATTGTTCTGAACATTCCTCTCTAGTTCCTTTCGTTTCAGGGGAATCTTGTGAGAAGGGAGGGCCCACCTTCTTCACAAGATTCACCCATTAGCTTTATAGTGTGTTAGTGTTATTTTTGTTTATGCCTTGATTAAATTCTATTTTGCTGAAACACTACTTGATTGAACTTTGTTTTTCCGAAACACTATTTTACTGAACTCTGTCTTATTGAAACTCTGCTTTATTGATTGTTACATAGTTTTCATACGATTCATGCTTGGGTAACTGTTAATCATTCTAGTTAGCAATCTTGTTTGGTGAATTTATGAAAGCTTGATAGTAAGGGATAGGTGCTGAAGGTTCCTCCTTCGAGAATAGGGTCTTGTTCTCTGCTAGAAATAGTTAGCCTTCAGTGCATGACAATTATTTTAATGAGTTCATGGAAGTGTGCTAATCAGAAACAGGTGCTGAAGTTTCCTGCTTAGGAAATAGGGTCCTGTTCTCTGTTATAAATAGTTAGCCTTCAGTGCATGTCAATTATTTTAATGAGTTCATGGAAGTGTGCTAATCAGAAACAGGTGTTGAATTTTCCTGCTTAGGAAATAGGGTCTTGTTTTCTGTCAAGAGTTAGTTAACCTTCAGTGTGTGTCAATTGTTTTAGTTAAGCAATGAGTTCATGAAGTGTGATGGTCGGAAACAGGTGTTGAAGTTTCCTACTATGGTAATAGGGTCATGTTCTCTGGTTATAGAATAGTGGTCTTTCCTTTTGAAGTGTCTTGAAGAATTTCTTTTCCAGTTTGTTATTTCTTTAATGTAATCCAGGATTCTTTGGACAATTATTTCTTTAAACATTAAAACTCTGCAATAGGTAGATTGCTTTCCTGTAATTCAAGTTAGAACTTCAGTTTGTTGGAGGCAAAGTGTGATTAATATGTTTTTACTACAACTCTAAGTTTCTTTTGGGATTGAGCATATATAGTGTGTGGTTACCTTTGAAATAAACAGACTTCCCTGGGTTGACAATTCATGTAGCACTTGATTGTTTAGCTAAATAAGCAATTATAGTGACCAACATTTTGGCGTCGTTGCCGGGGAAGGTAATTATAGATTTCAAAAGCACTTATGATTTTTCAGATACAAAGATTGCATGAGAGGACGTGGAGACCCCAAAGACACTGACCCTACAGGTGGCAGGGGCAGAGGAATAGGAGGAATAAAGACTTATATTGACGAGATTATATCAAAGTCTGAATCTGTTGCTCAACGACCAAACTCTCGGAAACCAAAATCCCAACCTTCATTTCAAGCAAACTTTGAGACGGGGAAAGAAGTTTGGAGTCTTGAGACAGTCCAAAAACCTACAGGAAACATTGAGGACAGAGAAAGCGTAGCAGAGGAGAAGACAGAAGAAAATATGGATGAGTACAATGAAGAATTGCATCATGAAGAACAGGCAGGTCCTGAAGGAGAGGTAAATGATGAAAACTCTCTCTTCGCATTAGGATTTCCTATTGGTGATCTTCCTAGAGGGGTAGCACCCATGAAGAACATTCCACTCTCAGCACTACCTAACTTTCATGGTTTGTTTTGAGAGGACCCTAACGAATTCCTTTTTGAGTTTGATATATTATGCAGAAGTTATGATTACATCTCCAATGCTCAAAAATTAAAACTATTTCCAACAACGTTGAAAGGAAATGCACTAATATGGTTCATGAGTCTTGGAGGCCATGTAATCACAACATGGGACCAAATGAAATAGAAATTCCTGAATAAGTACCAGGACTATTGTCGAACAAGAGAAAAAAGGGAGGAACTATTTAAGATGATGCAGAAAGAGGACGAAAATATGGAGGACTTTGTAGAAAGGCTACAGTATAATCTACAAAGATCCAGTCACCCCAATGTAAGTAAATATATTCTTAAAACCATATTATTAAAAGGAGTAAGGGATGACTGTCTGGATATGCTGAATATTCTTGGAAAAGGGGACATATCTAAGGAATCATACGATGAAATTGTTAACCTATGTAAAAGATGTTCAAGAGGAGCTTCAAGAAATAGATCAAATAGCAGGGACACCACATTTTCAAGAGTCCAAAAATCAGCCWGTGGGGGAGCAACAAGAGMWGAAATAGGTAATTTACTTGAAGGTTTTAAAACTRAAATGTTAAGCTCTTTTKCCTCACAAATTRACACCCTGCAGATCCAAAAGAAGCAAKCAGAAGYAGAAGCAGCCCTGYCCATMTTTTGTTCTAAATGYARAGACAAGCACCCACGAAGGGAATGTCCATTGGAMAAAAAKCCAATCTGCACCATCTRTGATAAAGATCATGAAACTCAACAATSTCCATCTTTACCAGGGATCAAGGMAACATTACAACCAACTGATGAAGAAGCTKAAGYTRTCTATCTRYTGACACAGAGAAGRCAATGRMAACCGCGGGGACAAGGTATGAATCCTAACATGCCATTTACATCTTCTAATCGTTGGAATAACTATCCTTCTTTCAATCAAATGAGTTACCCTCCCTATAATCAAATKCAATATCCAAATMAAATGAATTACCCACYCATGCAACAAACTAACCCACCCTTTGTTGATCCATCAATGTGGACTCCTTGGCCTCCACAACAACAACAACCATATCAGAACCAATGGAATCCAAATTGGAGAGGACAACAACTCCCCTTCCCAAATCAATTACCTCAATCACAATTTCTACAACCACTCTCCTTACCATCAGGTACCCCACCAAACAATCAAATGACGAGACCCCAGCTACCTGTACAACCTAACCCTAACCCCAATAATAAAGTTGTGCAGTGCATTGATATTCATAACCAGCCTACATTTTCTCTTCTCCCTGCACAATGCAACGATATTCATCTACGATCTGGGAGAATAGTAGAACCTATCATAGCTGATGTTACCTCTTCTGATAAAGAGGAAACAAAAGAGCATGATGTACCTGAAGAGGTACAATCATCCTCTAACAATGTTGCTGAAACAGCAAAACCACCATTTCCTGAGCGTTTAGCCTTGGCTAAAACGCCTGAGCCACCTGCTTTCAATCTTCTAGGGGAATTACAGAATCTTTAAGTCAAAATTCCTCTATTACAAGCACTCTGAGATGTACCCATTTATGTCAGGATGATGCGAGACATTTGTGTTAAGAAGCCTGGTAGAAAAATTAAGGATCCCCTCACAGTCCATGTTATGGGTGACTTGTCTTCACTAATGTCAGGTAAAGCCCCCCCAGTTAAATATGGTGATCTCGGCCACCCTACCATCTCAGTACAAATTGGAAAAACGATAATCCCTCGAGTCCTGGTAGATTTAGGTTCCGCTATCAACATCATGAATCTGGAAACCTCACAACTGTTACAATTGCAAAATGAAACCAGAGACACGCCAACTATCCTAAAATTAGTTGACCGATCCATAATTAAACTAGAGGGAGTCATTGAATACCTAATCATCTCAGTGGAATCCTAGAATTATCCAGCTGAATTTGTGGTACTACAACCTAAAAAAAAGTTGGGGGGCCACACTCTAATTTTGGGCAGGCCTTGGCTAACCACAGCAGATGCTTTCATCAGCTGTCAATCAGGTTCAATGACAATCTCCAACGATTACGAGACCAAACAATTTACCCTCTACCCTCACGCTACACCCCTGATTAATAATGATAATTCTGTATGGGTAGACTTTGATGATCAACTTACTCAACGCATCTTGACTATCGGACAAGCTCTAAGCCTTAAAAACGCCACTGAGGATGAAGTAATTAATAATTTTATTTGTGAACCCTCCTCCGTGACTCCATAAACTCACAACCAGCTAGTTGCACTGTTGGAGTCAGATAATCAGGAAAACCTTAACTCTGAAAACCCACCTCAAACATCTGCCACCATCTCTTCTAAAAGAATACCAGTAGAAATTGAACCTGGCAAAACACTGAACATAAATCCTAACCTGACAGATGCTGAAACACAACAATTAATGAAGTTACTTCTGGAAAATAAAGAAGCATTCGCATGGGACTATACAGATATGAAAGGAATCTCTCCCGAATTATGTACTCATAGAATATATATTAAGGAAGATTGTCGACCGATCTGCCAATCTCAACGACGAATGAACCCTAATTTGAGAGAAATCCTTAAAGAAGAACTTCAAAAATTGCTTGATGCAGGGTTTATCTATCCTATATCAAACAGTGAATGGGTTTCTCCGTTGGTAATAGTTCCTAAGAAAAATGGGAAATGGAGAGTATGTGTGGATTATAGAGCCTTAAATAAAGCTACTCAAAAAGATCACTTTCCATTACCATTCATTGATCAGGTGTTAGACAGTTTGTCAGGGAAGAATTTTTT
>ML796500.1:79833-116812 GCA_009831015.1 Picea engelmannii | reverse complement strand
ACCCCCAAGCCAATGGACAGGTGGAAAGCACAAATAAAGTAATAGAAGCCATTCTCACAAAAACAGTGAAGGAAAACAGAAAGGATTGGTCTCATAGACTCCCTGAAGCATTATGGGCCTACAGAACTACCTGGAGAAATACTACAGGATTCTCTCCCTATGAATTAGTTTATGGAAAGAGTGTTGTCTTTCCTGTGGAATTTGAAATCAGAACCTTAAGGACTGCTTTAGCTGTCAACCTTGATTTGACTGATGCACAGACAGCTAGGTTGCAGTAGCTTAATGAATTGGATGAAAAAAGACTAGATGCCATTCATCAGACAACTATGATTCAACAGTAGAGATCAAAATGGCATGACAAAACTATCAAGCATAAGCAATTCCAAAAAGGTAATTGGGCCCTACTGTACGACTCTCGGTTTAAAGAATTTCAAGGGAAACTACGTACAAGATGGCTTGGACCCTACGAAGTAGATACTGTTTTCCCCAATGGAACAGTAAGGCTCCTCACAATCGATGACTCTAAAACACCGCTACTTGTAAATGGTCATCGACTCCGTCTGTACCAGCGCCCTATCTCCAAAGAAGATTTCAAGGCCACATGCGCGGCAGACTCTCAGTGCCTCTTTTTAGAGGGGGCTCCTACCCCTCATTGCAATTAATTCTTTTTAAGTTAATTTCTTTAGTATTAGATTAGATTTCATTTACTAATAATCTGTGTCAAGAAATACCATGTTACAATCGATTTTTGCAGATTCCCGATCAAAGCACAGGTCCACTAAGAAAGGACGATCCTACTTCAAGAAGAGGCAAGCTCTCCCATTGCTGAAACACCACTGTCAGCAACCTCACCACTTTCCCATTGCTGAAACACCGTTGTTTAGCAATCTTTCACACCATTTTCCCCCATCATTGATCAACAACCTTTCACCATTTTCCCCATTGCTGAAACACCACTGTCAACAACCTCACACCATTTTCCCATTGCTGAAACACCACTGTTCAACAACTTTTTGACTTTCCCCATTGCTGAAACACCACTGTCAGCAACTTTTCGCTCTTTCTTCATTTGCTGAAACACCACTGTCAGCAACCTTTCACCACTTTCCCATTGCTGAAACACCATTGTTCAGCAATCTTTCACACCATTTCCCCCCATCATTGATCAACAACCTTTCACCATTTTCCCCATTGCTGAAACAACACTGTCAACAACCTCACACCATTTTCCCATTGTTGAAACACCATCGTTCAACAACTTTTTGACTTTCCCCATTGCTGAAACACCACTGTCAGCAACTTTTCACTCTTTCTTCATTTGCTGAAACACCACTGCTAGCAACCTCACACCATTTTCCCCCATCACTGTTCACATTTCTTCATTGACGAAACAACATTGTCCAGCAATTGTTTCGCCCTTCTTCCCATTACTAAAACACCACTGTCAGCAACCTTTCGTCATTTTCCCATTGCCACAGCTCCGCAATTCTTCACATTTCCCCATTGACGAAACAACACTGTCCAACAATTGTTTCTCCCTTCTTCCCATTGTTGAAACACCACTGTCAGCAACCTTTCGTCATTTTCCCATTGCCACGGCTCCGCAATTATTCACATTTCCCCATTGACGAAACAACACCGTCCAGCAATTGTTTCGCCCCTCTTTCTATTGCTGAAACACCACTTCCTCAGCAGTATTCTGCAACATCACTCTTCAGCAAACATTTTTTTCTGTTCCTCCTACGACTGAAACACCAACTTTTCGGCATTTTTTGTCAATAATATTTTGCGCTCTCATACTACATTTTGTCCTTCCAGTCAACAAATCCTTGATACAGTTCATCTAACAAATCAAAAGTCCCCGCCACGGCCACTACAGAACTATTACGGACAAGCATTATATTTTTTTTAAGTACGAATCAAAATGTAAAGACGAGGTATGTAAATTCTATGTATTACAATTAAGCTATAGTTAAGGAGAAGATTCAAAATCATTATTACCACTCGTATAAAATCATTATTAGTTGCACTTGCACGGGTGGGAGGAAATATCAAACTTTTATATCATCATTTCACATGAATTAACCACCGCCATTCCTATTTACCATCCTTTCGTTTGTTTCACCCCCATTCGCATGCCTTCACTCGAAAAACTTACTCTGCACAGAAGTTGTTACTCGACTATTTGACGGTGTATTTTACTGAGTTGTTAGCTATGGGAGGCTCTGTTATACCATACGAACCTTCCACGATAGCCCTGTTAGAACTATATCCAGAAGCCTATCAAATTTTTCTGCAGGCAGGATGGCTCGGTTATTTTCAAAGACTCTAGGGGTATGATCAACAACAGGTTCTCCAATTTGCTCAAAATCTCCAGGAAGACCATTCCATTATTCAAGGGGTTTAGATTTCAGTTACAGAAGAGGATATAGTGCAGGTTTCGGGTCTCCCTACCAATGGCATTCACTGGTTCAGTCGCAAACATGTCATCCTGAATGCCCAGCAGGATTTCCTCTTGCCAGGGCAACAAATTGAACCTAAAGGCTGGGGTGTCCGACTCAGCTCATTGCCGCCTCCATGGTCAGAAGTTGCAAAATTCATCAAACACTACCTTACCTGCGAAGGCCAATACCAGGTAGTCTACCAGCACGATTTTGTCCTGTTGTCTCATTTACGGCATAATAGAGTGGTGAACATTCCTTATTATTTGCTCGGTTGCCTTAAAAATATGTCGCACTACTGTAAAAAGGCTAAATATCCCTCCCTTTCACTCACCCATCACCGTCTCGTTCAACTTCTTATCCAAAAGGGTTTTTCCCAACAAAACCCTCCACTAAACAACCCACCCATAGATCCCCAAGAAGCTGCTGAAATTCCTGAAAATCTTTAGTAACAGCGACCACAAAACCCTCCAGACTCTCCAGAAATACGTAACAGTCTGCCTACAGACCCAATCAGTCCAATTAACCCCCCTACCATACCAAGCCCACCCCACACCTTACCAGAATCATCCACTCCTACCCTTCATATTCTTAGTGATGATTCTGAGCCAGACAATTCTCCCTGTCCCATCATTGAGGAAAAACCCCCACGAAAATGAAAGCAAATTCCTTTCTTTCCACCCTTTTTACAAAGAAAACAAACAAGGGCAGCCACTACTACCACTGCCCTAGACCCCCAACCCATCCGACTAATACCTCGTACACCTCTAACCTCCCAAATGCCAGAATATTTGCCTATTCCACCCACAGGCACTGAAACATAAGAACCAAATGCCCAGGGTGTTGTGACATCATTTGTTTCAAATCAAGTAGTTGAAACACAAGAACCAGCTACTCATCAAGTAATTGAACCACAAGAACCAGCTACCCAATTTGTAGCTGAAACACAAGAACCAGCTACCCATTTAGTAGCTGAAACACAAGAACCAGCTACTCATTCAATGGATGAAACACAAGAACCAGCCATAGCTGCCACACAAGAACCAACTACTCATTCAGTGGCTGAAACACAAGAACTAGCCATAACTGCCACACAAGAACCAGCTACAGCTGAAACACAAGAACCAGCTACTGATATTGACACTGAGATACAGGAATCAGAGGTCCAAGGTGCCGCAACACTACTTTCCTTACATCAAGAAGCTGAAACACAAGAAGCAGTTGTCGGTCCTTTAGCTGCTCCACAAGAACCAGCTACTGCGGCTGTGACTGCTACACAAGAACCAGTCACTCCTCAACCAAAACCAACAATGGCCTCTGTTTTACAAGAAAATGAGTTCCTAAAGCATGAACTAGAAGCCTACAAGCAAGAGCTAGCCATGGCAAAGGAAGCCTATGAAAAGGAACTTAACTTGCACACTCTAGCTCGCATAGCAACCATGTCAGAGGAAACTATAGAGGATCCATGTAGAGAATATATGTGCAGTCAATGTGGGGACATCTACTATCAAGTAGGATACAAAGTAACTCAAATTCCAATGCCTGGAGCTTCCCTTGCACCTTTGATTGTTGCAGTCAAAGAAGAACACCCTGTTGTTACACAAGAACCAACATGACCTTCCAAAATTAAGACTGAGCCCTGGCCTGCAACAAATGTCAGTTCTGAAACCCCTATTTTTGTTAATAAAGTTGTACAAACATTGCCTATTGATGAATCTTCCCCTCCCAGCCAGATCAAGATCCACACCTTTGTGGAACAAGCCACTCAGACCCTACCTCAGCCTACCACTTGCAACGCTGAAACACAAACTCATACCCTACTTCAGCCTACTACTTGCAACGCTGAAACACAAACTCAGCCATGGGATGAGCAGGCAATAATAGAAAAATGGACAAAAGAGTCTGTTGTTACACAGGCCAAAAGCCTGCAGGAACACAGAAAAATCTAGATAAGTCATACCTACTCAAATTGGGAAGCTTTGGAACAAACACGCCAAGAAGCTCGTGCCCTTAAGAAACAGAACAAAGAGCTAAAAGGTAGAGTGCTCCTGATATTTGACTTGGCACAAAAGCTATTGGTTGCAAGGAAACCATCCTGCAATTACTCCTTGTTCCTCATGGAACGACTTACATGGTTTCAGATCAAATCAATCACAGAAGGCAGACCCCATGCAGTATTACATCCAGCAGATTTTGTCAAAACCTTTGCAAAATCCTCTGCTATGGATTAGCACCTCCTCTGTGAGGCATATTTTCATAATGAGGCCATCCCTGAAAACTGACAACTTAACCCGAACCCTCTTGTCGGTGACATCTAGATCAGGGCACTCACCTCCTTCCTCAACAATCAGATTATATGGCAGGATGACTTCCTAGCTGCCAAGCATAACGAGGTTAACCGCCTTCTCTGGATAAGGCCAGAACCACAAAATGCTACCACCTTTGTCACTGAGTATTATCAGTTTTTAAAGAAACCAGGGATGACTGAACACATTCAACAACTACAGACAATAGTTCTTCAAGATTGTCAACACTTCATCAGATCCACAGAGATTGTTGCCCTACAGGCAAATAACATGTTTTGGCAGCAATCTACTGAGAAAAGACAGGAACACAATCCTTTTAGCCCCACTAATCTTGAGATGGAAATCTCTAGGGTACCTAACTATATCAAGTGTGTTCAGAAATGTGCTGAAAGCTGGATAGGGTACCGGTTTTATTTTCCTATCCTCTGGTTGCCAGCAGAGAGATATCAAATTCATTATAAGTTGCCTAAGAAGACAAAAACAGTAGTTTGGCAAAGGTTACAACACGTTCAAGGGTTCAGAGCTCCAACAAACATCACCTCCCACAGCTACTGCTTGAGTAACTTGCACGCTCAGAGTCGGTATTCAGATTCTGATTCAGAGTGAAGTTGCCTGAGGACATGCAACATTTTAAGTTGGGGGGGATGTTAGGACCATACAATGTACCTTTTTGCCCATAATTTTTGCCACCATTACACTCTTGTTTCACTCACATTTAAACTCATATTATCACTTTACCCTATCTTTCCAAAGGTATACAACGTCTCTTCTCTTTACTATATGTTTAATCTGTTTTGCATATAATTTTACATTGCTCTCGTACTTAACCATTGATTAGAAAAGTGTAAGTGTTAAAACAGTTCGAAATGCAGATTAGCATTGAGGCCTGTTGCTGAAACAGTTAAATCACGCAAACCCTGTGGCTGAAACAACAACTCATACAGACGAAGCTATTACACAGTCCGTGGTCAACGATGTTGAAACACAGAAGAAGCTGTTACACAGTCCATGGTCAACGATGTTGAAACAACAACTCACACAGAAGAAGCTGTTACACAGCCCGCGGTCTACGATGCTGAAACAACAACACAAAACTGTTACATTGACCATGACAACCGCACCTTGAGCTAGCATTAACCATCGCTGCTGCCGGAGACCAAGTTGCCGAAACAATCGGAATGCAAATCCCGTGGCTGAAACACCCCGCAATTTGCGATGCTGAAACAGCATACAACAACAGTAACAAGAAGACAAATAAAGAAGTTGTTATTCCAGCCGCAACAGCAACACCTCACTCAACACTTGTAATAGCATTCTGTTGTGGGAGACTAGGATATCCGATTCCAGTTTAGAAAGTTGATCTGACTAAGAATAGGACTCCGATGTACACCTATAAATTGTTGATCAAATTGTATCAAAGGGATTCTCCTCTTTAAATAAGAGGAAATTACCATTAGAGAGGACCTTCTGTTTTTGTACTAAGAAAATATTTTACAGAGAAGGACCTGTTCTACTTCAAATTGTAATATGATACTATTGACAGATGAATAAAATACTGTTCTGAGCATTCCTCTCTAGTTCCTTTCGTTTCAGGGGAATCTTGTGAGAAGGGAGGGCCCACCTTCTTCACAAGATTCACCCATTAGCTTTATAGTGTGTTAGTGTTATTTCTGTTTATGCCTTGATTAAATTATGTTTTGCTAAAACACTACTTTATTAAACTCTGTTTTGCCGAAACACTACTTTACTGAACTCCGTCTTGCTGAAACTCTGCTTTACTGATTGTTACATAGTTTTCATACGATTCATGCTTGGGTAACTGTTAATCATTCTAGTTAGCAATCCTGTTTGGTGAATTTATGAAAGCTTGATAGTTAGGGACAGGTGATGAAGGTTCCTGCTTCGGGAATAGGGTCTTGTTCTCTGCTAGAAATAGTTAGCCTTCAGTGCATGACAATTATTTTAATGAGTTCATGGAAGTGTGCTAATCAGAAATAGGTGTTGAAGTTTCCTGCTTAGGAAATAGGGTCCTGTTCTCTGTTAGAAATAGTTATCCTTCAGTGCATGTCAATTATTTTAATGAGTTCATGGAAGTGTGCTAATCAGAAACAGGTGTTGAAGTTTCCTGCTTAGGAAATAGGGTCATGTTTTCTGTCAAGAGTTAGTTAACCTTCAGTGTGTCTCAATTGTTTCAGTTAAGCAATGAGTTCATGAAGTGTGATGATCGGAAACAGATGCTGAAGTTTCCTGCTATGGGAATAGGGTCCTGTTCTCTGGTTATAGAATAGTGGTCTTTCCTTTTGCAGTGTCTTGAATAATTTATTTTCCAGTTTGTTATTTCTTTAATGTAATCCAGGATTCTTTGGACAATTATTTCTTTAAACATTAAAACTCTGCAATAGGTAGATTGCTTTCCTGTAATTCAAGTTAGAACTTCAGTTTGTTCGAGGCAAAGTGTGATTAATATGTTTTTACTACAACTCTAAGTTTCTTTTGGGATTGAGCATATATAGTGCGTGGTTACCTTTGAAATAAACAGACTTCCCTGGGTTGACAATTCATGTAGAACTTGATTGTTTAGCTAAATAAGCAATTATAGTGACCAACAATTTTGTAGTTTTGAAGGTCATCAACTTGCAAAGCGATTTTGAGGGCCTAAATGACATTTTTAGGAAGTCAAAAGTCACAAGAAATGGGTGTTCCCTTGAAACCCCTAGTCTTTGCATATTAAAGAAAATAACTTAGAGAGAGATTTCCAATGAGCTATTCCAGGTGCAAAATGGAGCTCGTATGAGAAAGTTACAGTTGAAATAGTTAAGGGTATAAGTTTGGCACCAGTTTACTTCTAGAGGGCATAACTCCTTTCTCAGAAGTTTGTTTGGGGCATAGGAGTAGTCTGTAAAAGGAATATGGAACATAGAATTCAACCATGGAGATAGATTTGAAATATGGGTACATAAAAATGCATAGGAAAAGGAAAAAAACATATGTAGAATATAGGGATAAAATGGGAAAACAATTTAAACTTCCTTGGACCATAACTTTCAGCTCGAAGCTCGGATTTGAGAAAATGAACAGTGATTGGAAATTTCTTTAGGAGGAGAAGCCATATATCAATCTAGAAAATTTATTTGAGAAGTATAAGTTATAATAAAATTAAAAGAAGGTGACTAGTGGCTTTAAAGAGAAGAAAAAATATGCATTATTTTTCTAGAACTATGTATGTATATATTTTTATCTAATACAAAATTTATTGCAATATGCACATTTTCTTGTAGAATTAGAGGTCAAAAAAAAAAATTGGTTTTTATATGAGGACTGGAGTTATGTAAGATGCCAATGGATATTACATCCATGAGGAGGAGGTCAGAGGTTTGCATATCAATATGGGAAATGTTGAGACAGATTATAATGGAAGAAGAGGCAGGCATGAGTGTGTAACTATGAGAAGCCTGCAAAGAGAAGTGCATAGTTATAGGGTTGATAATGAAAAAATTATGAAAGATCAAGAAAAAATACTTCATAGTAGAAATATGTTGCAGATTCAATCCAAAAAAAGTCTGACACAATTAAATCTGCTAGTGCTAGACAAGTGACAACATCCATATCCCATATCAGAAGAGATGAGCATGGGAATGACAGGAAATGAAGGAGTATGAGCAAGCACCATCATTCCCTGGAGAAATCTACCAGGGGAGCTCGTGCGAGTTTAGGGCCAACGAGAAACCCAAGTGTGTCCCTTGTCAGGAGGAAAAGGAGAAAGCATGGGGTAGACATCTTGAAAGGTGAACTCGGGAAACTAAAACCTCCAAATTTCAATGGTGAGCATAGGAAGGGAGAAGAGGTTGAGGCTTGGATATTGGAAATGAAGAAGTATTTCTAGTTTCATGATTATCCCTCCCGAGTAGAAACAAGAATTTCAACCTACCACTTGGAAGGAAAGGAAACTATGTGGTGGGATTAGCTCAAGCAACCCAAACACCTTGATGAGAAGAGAGTCTCATGGAGGAAATTCAAGGATATTTTCAAGAGAAATATTTGTTCCAGCATTACTATGAAAGGAAGATGAAAGAATTATTTGAACTCAAGGTAGGAAGCATGACAATGGATGAATATGAGAAGATGTTATTTGAGTTGTTGAAGTATGTGAGTGTCATAAAGGATGAGAAGGTCAAAATCATGGATAATTTTAAGGATGGAAATTTCTATTAAAATATAGAAACTTGGGCTAATTTTACTAGTCCTTAATATGAAAAATGTAAAATGTTTGGCAACATATTTGTAAAAGTATTCAAATTTCTAAGGATTTTATATAGTTTCTATAAAATTTTGGCAAATGTTTAGGTAAAATAATTTTATTCTATGGAATTTAGGAGAATTTTGTTTAGAAAAAATGGAAATTGACAAATCATTTTTTGGGAAAAACCATGGAAAATTAGCCCATTGGCGAAATTTATCCCCTAAAATCATCTATGGTCAAAATACAAAGGTTTTTGAGTGGATTACCCTCTTTCTACAGTGACAAGATACAATATGATAACCCCGAGACTTTGGAGGAGGCCATGAGGAGATAAAAACATCTTTATGAGCAGAGCAAAGGGAGGCCAATTTTCCAAAAAGCTTGGAATGACAAGATGAAAGGAAAGATGGATCAAAGGTGGAAAGATTTTAAGCCGCCCTTTTTCGAGAGAAACTAACAAGAAAATCAGCGAGGATGATCAGCCCAAAATGAGCCTAGGATGGTAGATTCATTTGGGAAAAAGCTAAGGCAGCAACCTGTACAATGTTGGGGATGTGAGGAAAATCACTTATATAGGGACTGCCCTCACAAAGGTGAAAGAATGAGGATTGTCCACAACATTCAGGAGATTGAAACAATCGAAGACATGTGAGGAAACATGCCAAGGATTTATGCCACCTTGGACAACAAGCAAGCAAAATATCAATCCCCCATGATTGGAGTGGAAGGTAAGATTGATAACCAACCCATAGAAATTTCATTTGATTCTAGAGCTAGTCATAGTTACATAAACTATAACATTGTTGACATATTTCACTTACAAAGGTGTAAGCATAAGAAATCTTGGTTCGTTTAGTTAGCCATAGGGGCTAAGAGGAAAATCAACGAGTAGGTTAAATATTTCCCAATAGACATGAATGAACTCAGCACAAGGGTAGATGTGAACATCATACCTTTGGGTTCATATGATTGTCTAATTGGCATGAATTGATTGGAGAAACACCATGTTGTCCTAGATTGTTACAACAATACAATCACTTGTCTCAATGAGGAAGGACAACAAATAAATATTCAAGGCATTTTCAAAGTTGCAACCATTAGAAAAATTTCATCCATGCACCTAAAAAAGAGTTTCAGAAAGGGGTGCCATATTTTTGTATCCTATATGGAAGAGACAACCCAAGATAAAGTGGTGAGTATTGATGAACATCCAGTCTTGAGGGATTTTGAATATGTTTTGGGGGAAATCCTAGGACTTCCACCAAAGACAAACATTGATTTCTCTATTGATTTGGTGCCAGGAGTTGCCCCCGTGTCCAAGACACCTTACATAATGGGCATCGAAAGAGTTGTAGATGAAGCTTGAAAAATTGTTAAGGAAGGGGTATATACACCCAAGTGTGTCACCTTGAGGAGACCTGATGCTTTTTGTGAAGAAGAAAGATGGAACCTTAAGGTTATGCATTGATTTTAGACAACTGAATAAAGTCCTCATAAAGAACAAATATCATTTGTGAATGATTGATGATTCATTTGATCAGCTAAAAGGTGCAAGGATATTATCCAAGATAGACTTGAGGTTAGGTTATCATCAAGTGAGGATAAAGGATGAAGATATTAGAAACAAAACGGTCAAGGTATGGGCATTATGAATTTAAGGTAGTTCCATTTGGGTTATCAAATGCCCGAATTGATTTCATGTGCCTGATGAATGGAGTATTAAGGGAATACCTGGACAAGTTTGTGACTGTGTTTTGGGATGATATACTCATCTACTCAAAGATAGAAGAAGACCATGAGTGTAATTTAAGAATGGTGTTGCAAGTTTTAAGAGAGCATAAATTGTATGTAAAGCTAGGTAAGTGCATCTTTTATCAAAAGAAGATTCACTACTTGGGGTTTATTATTTCAGTAGATGGGATAACGATTGATTCCGAGAAGATAGAGCTCATTAGAGGATGGTCAACGCCAATAAATGTGACATAGGTCAGATCATTCATGGGTCTTGTCGGTTATTACCAAAGGTTCATAAAAGGCTTTTCAATATTGCAATCTCAATCACTTATTTACAAAATGAGTGAAATTTGAATGGACTTCCAAGTGTGAAGAGAGATTTCAGTAGTTGAAAGACATTTTGACATGTGTGTAAATCTTGTAGATTGCAGATCTAGATGAAGATGTTGTAGTGTGAACAGATGCATGCAAGTAAGGGCTTGGTGGAGTCCTCACTCAAAAATATCATATGGTGTGCTATGAGTCCCGAAAATTTAAAAGAGCATGAGAGGAATTATGCCACACATGACTTGGAATTAGTAGCAATTGTTCATGCACTAAAAATGTGGAGACATTACCTCATGGGAAGAAGATTTGAGTTAAGTACAAACCATTGTGGTATGAAACATTTGTTTGGACAACCTACATTAAATGCCAAACAAACTAGATGGCTCGAATTTCTTAGTGAATTGACTTTGAAATTAAACATATCAAAGCAAAAGGAAATCAGGTTGTTGATGCGCTCAACAGAAGAGAACATGAGATGCATGTTACAACCATTAGCATGTACATATATGATTTAAAATACATATTTTTAGAAGCTGCAAATTCAGATCAACAATATTTACAGATAAAAAAAACATTACAATAAGACAATTTACAACGGAAATTTAAAAATTATGAACTAAAAGAGGATGGAATCCTCATGTACATAGGGAAAATATATGTGTCAAATTTCCGTGAGCTGAAAAATATAGTGTTGGGGGGAATGCACAATGTACCATATTTTGGGCACCTAAGATATCAGAAGACAATTGCAATTGTAAGAAGCCAATACTTTTGACCAGGAATGAAGAAAAAAATGTCTAATTATATAGCCAAATGTCTAGAGTATCAGAAAGTGAAGACAAAGCATAGACATCCAGCTGGGTTGTTACAACCATTTCCCATTCCTGAGTGGAAATGAGAAGTTGTTACAATTGATTTTATTACAAAGTTGCCAAGAACAGTGAAGTAGCATGATTCCATCATGGTGGTGGTGGATAAATTGACGAAGGTTGCACAATTTATTCCTGTGAAAACTACACAAAGGTGAAAAATATTGTAGAAATCTATATGAAGGAAGTTGCAAGGCTACATGGAGTGCCTAAGGAAATAGTTTTAGAAAGATATCCAAAATTCACATCTAATTTTTGGAAAGGTTTGTTCAAAGGTTCTAGGACAAATTTAAATCTCAGTGCAGTGTGTCACCTAGAGTCAGATGGGAAAATAGAGAAGACCAACCGAATAATTGAAGACATGCTCAGAATGTATGTGATGGGCCAACCGTCAAAGTGGGAGGATTATATCCACTTAGTGGATTTTTTTTTTAATAATGGATATCTAACCTCATTAAAAATGATCCCATTTGAAAAATTGTATGACAGGAAGTGTAACACACCAGTGAGATGGGATAACCCAGTAGACAAAGCTATCATTGGACCAAAATTGTTGAAGGAAATGGAAGAGAAGATGACAAAGATCAGATAGAATTTAAAGGCTGCCCGGGATAGGAAGAAAAGTTATGCATACAAGAGAAAAGTTTTCAGAGAATTTAAAGTGGGCAAACATGTTTTTTTGAAAGTGAAAGCGAAGAGAAGTTCGCTAAGACTGGGTTGTTGCCGAAAGTTGGAAGCAAGATATTTTGGGCCTTTTGAAAAATTAGAGAAGATAGGGCTATTTGCATACATTCTAGTATTGCCTACATCCATGAGAGTGCATAATGTATTTCATGTTTCATTATTTATTCTGGGCCTTTTGAAATCTTAGAGAAGATAGGGCTATTTGCATACATTCTAGTATTGCCTACATCCATGAGAGTGCATAATGTATTTCATGTTTCATTATTAAATAAATATGTTCTTGACTCTAACCACATAATTGATTGGACTGTGATTTAAGTGGAAAATGAAGGGGATTTCCAAGTGGAACTAGTACACATCTTGGACTGGAAAGTCAAAGTGCTTAGGAACAAAGCAATCGACTTGGTAAAGGTCTAATGCACCTGATACATTCCCGAAGACGCAACATGGGAGCATGAAGAAACTATGCGGTAGAAATACCCACAATTTTTTGTCAATTTTGAAGGAAACGAAAGCTAAAAAAATGCAAGACTCCATTTTGAACAACTAGAGTTCCATAAACACATCTCAAAATTATTGGTTACTACATGGATAGCCCTAATAAAAGAATGGTGCAACCCGATGAACTGAGGGTGGTGAAGGGGGTGCATTCCTTGGGTCAACAGGTTGAGATAAACAAGAGATTTTGGTTGGGACTGTTGTTGGAGGGTAAAAATTGCACATTTTTTTTTTCTTCTAAGTAATGTGATGTAAATTTGTATATGTATTTGAACATGGTGTTGTGCACCAAGGATGGTGCAAAACTGTAGGGGAGAGGGAATGTAACATCCCCCACTATAATCCCCAGTTTAATTCATGCATAATGTAGATTTAGAATGTGGCTATGACCAAGTGATGTAATATGTGAATTGTATTTCTATTTTTAAATAAATAAAATGTGATACCAGCTGTTGGAGGACATGGATAGAGATGGGGGATGAGTTTTCCAAAAAAAAATGAAGTGTCTAAGAGGGGTTCAAGGAGAAATTATTTATGGGTACTAATCAAAACCTAGATTTTTGAATTTTATCATTTGGGACAACCTTCTATTTTCTGGTTGAGTGTATGAGAGCCCAATCATCAAATACATGTAAGAGGGTGGGTGTAAAAAGTCACTTCTCATAGTTATTAGGGAGTATGGGGATGCAGTATGATCAATATTGGGAAAAGTGAGGAGTCAACTTTCTTGAGAAAATAGAGGAAATTCATGTGGTAAGAATAGGTAGTTTTTACATGATGTTTTTGGCATGAACAACAAGTAGAGAACAGGGAAGAAGAGCATTGGAGTTGGAGCAAGAAGGTTGAGAGAATTATGGAGCGTTTTGGAGATGAATACTGAAGAACCAGGTTTTCAAGCATGAAGAGTGAACTCTTGGGTGAGTTGCACTGTAACAAGAAATAATTGATATTGTTTTACTAGTAATTTTTCCTAGCAGTGAGTTCCCTTGAGATCCTAGTAGTGAGATTCTCAGTTACCTGTGCGAGAGAGACCTTGATAAATGAATGGGATGCCCGATGGACTGAGACCAGTGAAGTGGTACATTCCTTGGATTGGGTAGGTCAAGAGGAAAAGAGATGGTGGAAATTGAGATAGGTATAGGAGAAAATCAGTGGGTTGTGGGATATCTGAGTTGTGAGTGGACAGTGAGAGACACCATTTTCTTGTGGATTCCTAGCCCTTTCTTGGGTGTGACTTCTTGTTGAGATTTATAACAACAAGTCTATGGTTGGGTGGAACGTTTGTCCTAAGTAGTTGGTTACACAAGTGTTTATTTTTTTTCCAAGTTAAGTTATGAGTTTAGTTGTTGTGCATCTTACTCTGTGCTTGAGAATGGTTTTATGTGTGGTTGTAATTGAGTTATTAGTTGCATTCATGTTTGTTTAAATTGTCGTAGATGCACTCAATTATGGGTATCATAAACTAGTTAAATATGTGTATAATTCGTAGTAGGTAAGCTACATGAAATTAGTTAGCAAAAAAATCCGATTTTTATGTGTATTCTGCAAGTAATCTTCCTCGGTTAAGCTACGGGACGTTACACCTTGTATATGTGTGTCTTCCTATACAGGTGGCAGTTGTTACAATTGATTTACCTATGCAGACCGATATGAAAAGATGATGCACAATAAGGATACTTTTGCAGGAGTAGAGACCCAGGATGTTGTTGCACACTTGCTTGAGACAAGCAAGGACTTGAGGGTGGGGGAGATGTTGGGAGGTCTCTCAGGCCCTTGTAATAGTCATCACACATTAGACATTAGTATAAGATAATATACAAATATATGTAATAAAGTAAGTAAATTCAAGGATAAATGTATAAATACTACCTAACGAATGATTGGTTGGAGCGGGTACAACCATTCCAACCATTTATCCAATGTATAAATACTCTTGAAGAAAGAATATGAACTTGATTGGTTAACCTTCCCTAAAATATCTCTTCTCTCTTGAGTTACATGTGTGATGTTCTTGCTATAATGCAGCCCCTTTCTTGAATGTTTGTGTAATTTAGAAGATTACAACAAGACTCCTCAAGGTGAGGGTCCTATGCACCTGGGACATCACTATAACTTTGAGCTTGTAGTGGGGCACTCCAAGGAGGACAACTCTCTCTTGTAAACTCAAGAAAATTACCATGTCTGGCCAACACTACCCACTTAAACAGCTACTCAACCACCATAAAAGAAAAACATTCCAAAATCTCAATATCCCCGAGGCTCCCCACCGAAATTTCCTCTGCGCTATGGGAAGTTGCGACACTTCCTTGTACCAAAAACATCCATAAGGAGAATTCTTGGTGGAATAACCAACTTGAAATGCTATGGAATACCTGAACACCAGAATCTTTGAGGTAAAATTAATTCCTCAAAGATAAGTTCCAGGGAGGGAAGCTCTCGCTTGTAACCTGTAAATCCTTACATAATATGACCAACACACCACACTTGACTTGCGACTTGTCTACAAGAAGGGAAAGACAAGACAAACTCCCATAATCTCCACAACTCCCCCCTAAAATATCCCTTGCATAAAGGAAAGACAAGAAACCACCCAGGAGAGGAAGGACCCACAATAAAAATCCTTGGCCAAGTAACAGAGCGAAGACACCAAAAATTCCCTCAACGAAATGATTAAACACTAGATCGGCCATGTCCCCTAGATAAACATTCCAACAAACCTTCCTACTCTGCTAATAACAATGAACTCTACCAAGTGCCATGATCACCCACTCACTTCTCTTACCAAGTGCTTTAATGTTTTGATAAGGTCTAAAAGTCCTTCCCATCATGTGAGATCCCAGTTTCAAATTGTTATCATCCTTTGTTCCACTCCACAAGCCACAACCACTCTTGTACCTTTTGTGTGACCTCGAGTCCAGACCATTCATCATATTTGTGGGGAAAGGGGGTAGGAGGTCGTGTTCCTCCCTCTTCACGATGCTCATGTACTTCTAAACCAACCTGGACAACACATGTTCGTGAATATTCATAACTCTACAAGGTGGTGGCCAAACTCACCACGTGCGCGGACCAAACCCCACCTTTCATAATGTTCAAAGAAATTATGTGATATATGAGTACAACATATTTAGTTTAATTTATTGGTAAAGTTTAGAAAGGATAGAGTCAGTCAATAAAGTTCCATAATGATTACTTCTTCATTTAAATGATATATCACTAAATAAAGAATAAATTCGAGTGTGCATGAATTTAATAAAATAAATATATTATCCACTAAACTTTATTGAAGCGGGTCATATTATATAAACAAAGTCAATACTATTTCTTCTAAACATTATTATTATATTTTGGAAATATTATGTTCTATTATATTTTAGAAATTTTATATGTAGATTATTTTTTAATCTTTAAATAATGTATTTTAAGATGATGATTTTCCCAATGCTTGGAGGAGTTTGAATAGTTGGTGTATGGTCCTTGGTGTTAGTGCATACATGCTTGTTGATGTAGATTTTACTATTAATGGAAAGCGCATGTTATTTGAATAGTCGTTGTATGGTCCTCGGTGTTAGTGCATACATGTTTATTGATGTAGATTTTATTATTAATGGAAAGCGCATGTTATTGGGAGACAATGTATGGGAAAGCTATATTCTAAAAGTTTTATTTTTGGGTTGTTTTCTGTTATATTTTTTGGTTTTTTGGTTTGATTTTGTTTGAATGGGTGGATTTATATATTTGAGTGACTAAGTTTGTATAATTCTAGTGTTTTGGAGGTTTTTCAACAAATTGTATCTATTTATGTATTCAGAAATGCAATTTAAACAACAAAAAATAAAGATTTTATCCAAATTTACATCGCCAAATTTCAAAAAAAAACCCAAAAAATGAAACTTTTAGCCAAAACCTATAGAAAAATCATAGTAATATAGTATATTAATGCATAATAAATTATATCATTAATGTTATATAAAGTATATAAATAATATTTTTAATAAAAATTAATATAATAGTAATGTATAATGAAATTTGTTGTTTAAGTTTTTTAGATAAAATTTTGAAAGGTTAAATATTTCAAATTACTTATTTATCATTAAAAATAAATAAAATTGAAATAATAATAAAATAAAATTTTATTATAAAATTATGTTATTAATAAATTATAATTATAAATATTATATAAATAAATTTTTTTTATAAAATAAAATTAACAATATTTTTGTTTGCTTGTTAGGGATATCCAAGCTGTCAAAATTACACCAATATGCATGGGCCACACTAACCTTAAATATTATTGGACTTTTTTAGGTGTCTCCTCCTGACTACCATGAGTTTAGAACCTTAACCACCTTACATAATAAAATCCTTGAAATCCAATCTCTCTAATAAAATTGGACAATAAAATTAATAATATTTAAAAACTCATAAAACATGTAAAATAATTAAAATTATTGTGTATAAATGTGAGAAAATATAAAAAGAAAAACCTATAAAACATAACACAAAGAAAAAATTGAAATCATTGTGTGAGCTTCACTGATATACATCACAAAGACATGAGAGAGATACTGGTATGTGGATATATATAACATAAAGACATGATAGATAATAAATGAACATGCATGAAGAAAAAGGTATATATATATATATATATAAAGGTTAAGTGGCTTGCAAATGTGAAAGCTAAGGATATTGAAGGCTATCAAGCTTAAATTTTTAAAATCGAAGGGTTTATCCTTATCCCTCACATACACAAGTTCTTCAATTTAGCAATCAAGCAGGGCTTCCCTAAACCCTGGACGCAAAGCCTCGTTGTTCCTATTTTTAAAAATGGGGACAGAAACATTCCCTCTAATTATAGGACCATTATGATTAGCCCGATTTTAGCCAAGATTTATGGAATTATTTTGGAAAAGAAGATTAGCCTTTGGCTAGAATGTCACGGTAAAAGAGATAAAGGCCAGGCCAAGTTTAGGAGATATCATTCAACTGTGGACCGTCTTATTACCTTTAGGATCATTGCAGAGGAGTTTTGCAATACTAAAACCAATCTTTTTTGTTGTTTTGTTGACTTTAGAAAAGCTTTTGACATGGTTCCTAGGAAAAACCTTTGGTATAGGTTGGAAGAGATAAAAGTGCCTCTCGAGTTGAGGGTTGTTGCAATAAGGATGTATGAGAATGTTATTGCTAAGTTTAAAAACACTGAGGGCTGGTCAAAAGAGATTAATTGCAATATTAGAGTCAAACAAGGTTGTCCCTTGTCCCCTACCCTTTTTGGCATATACATTGACAAGTTAGAAGATTGCTTGGAAAAAGCAGTTTGTGTCGACCCTACTCTCACTGGTATAGTCATCAATCTTCTTCTTTATGTCAATGATATCGTTCTTATGGCAAGGAGCCCCCATGATCTTGAAAACCAACTAAGAATCCTCAAGGAGTTTTGCTCCAATATGGGTATCACTGTTAATAATGATAAGACTAAGGTCATGATTATTAAATCTAATAAGATCACTTATGATACCTTCATATATGACAACAACAACTTGGAGGAAGTGACTTCATACAAATATCTTGGAATTGATATTCACCACAAGCTCCACTGGAATTATAGCATTGAGAAAAGGATTATTGGGGGATGGAAAGCTTATTATGGGCTTGAAAACAATTGTAAATCAATTGATCTTTGGATTTGGGATAAGAAGAAATTCCTCTTTGAGACTCTTGTTACACCTGTTATTCTTTATGGATGTGAAGTTTGGGGTTGTAGTATCTTTCGTGAATCCTAGAGAAAGATAGACAAAATACAAAATAATTTTATAACCTGTAATCTCAAAATTAAAGGAAATGTGCCTTATCCCATCCTCCTCTTAGAAACAAGCATCTCCCCCATTGAGAGCATGACTATGACTAGATACCTAATGTATAAGAACAAGTTAAACAAAATGGAAGACAATAGGCTTCCTAAAACTGCTTCAAAATCGACTTGTAACCACCATCGACTCAAGCGAGGATGGCATGAAGATGCTCGGTCTTGGCTAAACTATTGGGGAATCATGGAAGACACCATTTTGCAGAATAAAGATACTATTAAAAAACTCGTCAAATCAAAATTTAAGGAGAAAATGTGGTGTGATAAAGAGTTAGAGGAAAAAAAAATTAAGGTATTATAAGGATGTAATCAACCCTAATCTAGAAGATCAAAATTATTTATCTGTTTTGCCAAATGCAAAGAAAAAAATAAACATTGCTAAGATAAGAGCAAATTCTCATGAGCTCCATAGTGAAACTGGGTGTTGGTCAATTCCTAAAACGCCATGGGATGAAAGAGTGTGTCACCTTTGTGACACTAAGAATATTGAAGATGAAAAGCACTTTCTCTTAGATTGTCTGGCGAATACCTAGATTAGATCTCATTTTCAAAATATCTGTCACACCACCAACCTTCCTAACCTCTTAACTCAACAAAACTATGGTGATCTTGGAAAGTTTCTCTTAATGATTTTCGAGTACAGAAACAAAATTCTAAAGAATCGCAAGTAATCACTTACTCTTTTAAGATCCAATAAACCAATTTAATCTTAATGGACATTAATCATTATTATTATTATTATTATTATTATTATTATTATTATATATATATATAAATAATTTAAATTAATCAAATAAAATTAAAAATGATTGATGTGGTTACATATGTATTTAATCGTAATGTAAAAAGTGCTTGGTGTGGTGGCATATGCATTACCTTTTGAGTCAGATGATGTTGCCAATACAGAAATATAATACTAATATAAATTCATTCTGCATAATTTCCTCGATTTTATCAAATGTTTTTTTATACTTTAATCTTCGATATGATTTGACATGATTACTAAGCATGTGAAATCTTTACAAACAGAAAAATTATGTGAAAATGTCAATCAACAACAATGTATTCGTTTTGCTTAGTGTAAAGTGAGAAGCTATGATTTTCCGCTATTCATTATCACGGCTTACTTTAATGTCTAGAGGTGTGAAATTCAACCAACACTCATATTACTAAGATTTTATGTCGACCTACATTTATCTTGCACACAAAAGTTATTGTATAAAAATATTGATATAATTATGCGATACTTGTAGTGATTTCTTTTAAATTATAACTTTATATACTCCACCTATCATCACAAAGTACTCTACACAATAAACCAGAAAAGGACAATAGAAGGGACCTTTGAAATTGCTTTCCCAAAATTAGCATTATTGGTATATCCTTGGTGATATTATTTGTACATCTCTCTTAGGGGTTGTATTGTTGGTTTAGTTTCTTAAATTGGTAGGATAGTTGTTGGATCAACAACTTTTAAGTACAAAAATTTGATTCCAAAATGTAGGATATAAGATATGAATTAAATTTAATAGTAAAAGATTAAATATAAGATATGAATTAAATTTAAGAATAAAAAAGATTAAATATAAGATATGAATTAAATTTAAGAATAAAAAAGATTAAATATAAGATATGAATTAAATTTAAGAATAAAAAAGATTAAATATAAGATATGAATTAAATTTATTATTAAAAAGTTAAAAAAATATATATATTTAAAAAAAAATCTCTAAATATTATGAAAATTTTAGAATAAGAATGTGACATAAATTAAATTTTATAATAAAAAATATAAAAATTATGTAAAATATAATTATTTTACTAGGTTAATTAGTCATATTAAGACCATATTTTTAAAATAGTTTTAACATACTAATATACTTTTTACATTATCATACACATAACAAATTTGTATACACTTTTTTACAAATTTTGGTTCAATACATTAATACATTTTGAGAACAATTCAATCTTTCTTTTTTGAGAATGGATGAAGATTTTACATGTGTAGGGTTAGAAATATTTACATAATTATAATTAAAATGTTTACATGATTATAATTAAAAAATTTAGTAAAAATAAATATTTCAAATTGTGAAAGCTTATATTTTAATCCTTTATTAGTTGATTGCTTGTATAATGTGGTAATTTTTTCTTAATTTTTTAAGAGACAACAAGTCAATTAATTTAGAATTTGGCGTCTATTGACATATAAATGATTTGGCATGGATTCATGCATAGGTTTTGAGTTGACAAGATAGAACGCTATAATTCATATAGTGAAATGAACACTAATAATATGGGTAAAAGTTATCCTTTCCATGTTAAAACACAATGACAAGGTGCCCATCGATAAGGGATAATCAACATGGGTGTAGTTAAAGTGTTTATTGACAGGGAGTTGAATGATAAGATTTTTCGACAAGGTGTCCATCGACAATGAGATCACTGACAACATGTCTGTTGATAAGGGGATTACAAGGGTATTGTAGGAAAAGCGTTTATTGACAAGTAGATGAATGACAAAGAGTTGTTGACAAGGTATTCACGAACAAGGGAATGATCAACAAGAGAGTTGTTGACAAGGCGCTCACCAACAAGGGGATGGCCAACAAGGTGCCATGATTCATCAAGGTATGCAACCAACAAGGAGGGTGACTAATAAGTAGACCATTGACAAGGTGGATGGCCAACAATAGAGTCATGAATAGAGAGGTGATCAACGATAACAAATTCATCAACAAGGTAGTATCAATGTCATCAACAAAGTGTGACCATCAATAAGAAAATATCATTGACTAAGAGGTTGGCAACGAGACATTCATTGATAGATGATTCTACCCATGATGTAATTGACATAAACTCCATGGGCATTCACCACTATTAAACAATAAGCATATGGCTCATGTATGGTGTTGGCACAGGGGCAAACCCAGGGTTCAACGCTCAAGAGTGCACCAAAAAAACCCTAACTACCGGCCCTTTCAGCAACACCTGTGAAGCAGATGAAGTCTCACCTGAAGTAGAGGCAGGGGTGGTTGTAGGACTCAGATGTCTGCAACCTTAGCTGGGACATCGATCTGTGATTATATCTTTTACAGGGCACTTAGCATAGATCATTCATCAATATTCAACCCTTATGGTACTTTGCAGATAGCACAAAGCATCGCAGTGAATACTTAGACTAAAGATGATTCAATACTTAGCCACAAAAATATAGATTAGATTCGGCAGATCAAGCACTAAGCATCTTATATATCAGATCTAACATTCATTCATATATCATAAGCACAGAGCATAACTAGATCTATTTAATCACATCAAGCACTTAGCCAAGAAGAAGATAAACACATTAGGTCGAAGCACAGAGCACAATACACAAATTCACCATGGTTCACCCCCACCCTGGGGCTACGTCCACAAAGTCTTCTTCTTTATATTATCTTGGTCAAGCAGTTACAGCACAGAGATTCAGTGACCCTTATGTCGCACAAGACAGAAGATCTACGCAACTCGCTAGATCCTTCTTCCTTGCACTTCAACACAAAACTACAACAAGTTGCACTTAATTTTTCAATCTCCTTACAATCATGCACAAAGCACTTGCAATATACATCCAATCACACAGATCCAACTACTAGCACTAAGCCTTTAGCTATACATCACATAGATGTACTACTACTACTACTACTCTCTACTTACATTGCCTAAGTATTTATTTATAGATTACAAAATGGGCCTAAGCGTGGGTAAAACCACGAGCCAACATCCCTTTCCCTTTACATCAACCCAAAACCCTAAAGGGACCCAAAAATAGGTCTTGTTTCCCTAATTTCTGCTTCACGTTGCACTCCATCTTTGACAAGCTGTTGCAGTCCCAAAAACGGTCAAATATGACCAAGTATTCTTCAAAACTTGGTCAAGGGCCAATAGGCCCCCAACACTCACCTGTGACTCGTCTCAAGTCACTTAGGTCTGATCAATTCTGCCTTGAATGCCTCGAGCTTGGCTCGAACTGCTTTGACCTGCTACAGTGCGACAACCTCTTTCTCAATAAATTCCTGGATCACTGTGTCATTGACCAGTCCTTCCAGGCGTTGTTCGAGTTTAGCTCCCTGGGTTTCAAGTTCAACAAACAGTTGGCATGCCTTTTCTTGGATTGGCTGAAGTCATTGGGAGACTTCCATCACTTTAATTTGCAGCTTATGTACCTGTTGTTGGGTTGTGCGTTGTTTTGTGAACCTCTTCATTCTTTCGACTAGGGTCAAAGTCTTTATCTGTGCTTGTAGAGTGTCTGCATGCTGCTTTGCTTCTTGGAGTTGTGCCTCCAATGTCTGCAATTATGGATTCTCTGTGAGGGTTTCATAAGTCTGGGTGCTTCTAGCACTCAGTTTCTTGCATTCCAAGGCAAAGGTTTTTAATCATCCAACTGCGCTTCAAGTAGTGGCCTCTCTTAGATATCTTATTTCTTGGGGGGTCTCGAGCATGGTGCGGAGCTCCAGATCTGTGATGCACTGTTGGAATTGCTAGATTACTTCTTCTAGTTGGGTCACCTGCTATGGGAGACAATCTTCCATGTTCACTTCTATGACCATCATAGAGTGCAGTGCCTTGTGAACCCTTTCCTATACTTCAAGTTTCTCTACTAGCAATTGTTCCTTTTCCTCGTCCCACTTCACTTTCAGGGCAAGATTTTCCCATTCTACCTCATTCTGTTGTTCTATAAGTGCTTCTTGTGCTTGCATCAAAGCCTAGGTGGTTTGTGTTGTGTCTTCTTGAGCTCGTCAAAGGCGAGCTTCAAATTGATTAGTGATATGGTGTAATTGAGTGGGCTCATCGCATGTTCCTGATGTTCCGCTTGTCAAGGGCACTGTAGAAACTGCTTGGTTGGACTGGAGTGCCTACTGCACTTCTTTGAGTTTTCCCTTGATTCGGTTGAATAGCTCCTCCTGCTTTGCTTCTTTCTTTTCTGCGAGCTCCAGTGAAACATCATTCAGCGCGAAAATTAAGAAGTTGAAGTCATCAGGGGTAAGGGTAGTTTTAAGCGTTGTCCAGGTGGCCTTAGATTTATTTCGGGAGGAGGGTTTTGGTGGTGTCATCTTTCTTTTCATGGAGGGATCCTCCTCCTCTCTAGGTGGAGTAACCTCGCCTTTGTTTTGCTCAACTTTTGTACCGCCTAGCTCGTCACCATCACCTCCCTGCACAGGTGAGATTGACATAGTCTTCGTGGATGTGCTAGGGATATCTTCAACTTTGTCATCCTTCTTATTCCTGCTTGGCCCAAGTGTATCCGGCATAGATTCAGGGATTTCCTCGTCGGACATGTCTGCGGGGTCCGCTACAATAAGGAGGTCCGCCGACCATTCCTTGGTAATCTCCTCCAATTCATCTTCTGTCATCTTGTAGTAGGATTGGAGCTATTGTTTATGCTCATCACCGCGCGCTGTAATATAAATGAAGTGGCGGTCCGCACTAATTTTCATCAAAGGTATAAACCTATGAAGTACATTTGGGTTGATTCACGGTGTAGACTGAATTGTATCTTCAGTTGGTTGAAGTAAGTGTGGAAGACAACATTGGACTGCCACTTCTTGTTCATGTCATTGGAGTACCACAACATACATAACTTCGCGGCTAGTGGTTCGAAAGGTTCGATCTTCGGAAAAGTGGCTTCCTCTGGTATTTCCCAAGTGATGAAAGCGATGAGTACGAGCAAACAACTAAAGTGGAACTCATACCCTTCGTCTTGCGCTCCTCTGCAATCTAGCTCTAATTGGTTTACAAGATACTGTGCCCAATTCATCTGTAGTCCCTCGGCGCACTTCCCTGCGAGATCAACTACGAATCCAGTCACCTGTGTTGGTCTGTTCTTACGAACTAACTTGCCCGCGATCAGCTGACATGCAAGGCGCACTGCGCCACTCTGGATAGAGGCTACCTTGTAGCCTCGCATACCCTTCTCTACATCGCCATAAGTTTCCTTTATCTGATGTGCTAGTGCTCGATCTGAGGTCTTGCCTGGGTAAAAGTCCTATGGGTCAAGGCCTTGCATGTTATGTCCTGTGATTTGATTGATCAGAGTCATATCCACAATGATGAGGCAATCCAACCATAAGTATCCGTCATGGTAGCAATACAACAGCAACCTGATGAATGTGTTGACTTCCTGGTGTCTGCCGAAGTGAGGGATCTTCATTACGTTGAGCAGTGTGGACTGCGCGAGGTTCTGGGTCCAGGACCATGGGACAATCTTAGGATTTATGCCTTTAGTCTTGGTTAAGTATTTATGCGGAGCTAGCATGCTGTAGGTTTTACGACCTCCAAGGTTAAAATCATTAAATTTCAGTGTTGCGAGCTTATCCTAGTTAGCACGTATTGCGCGCACCCCTTTCAGAAGATATGCGGTGATCAAGGTGTACTCAAAGTCTCTGGGTACACTATCACGGTTAATCTTTCCGCTCAAGGGTGGTATGTAAACTGAAAAAATGCACGGGATCAGCTTGGCATTTGCAATATCATCTATGTTCTTTGTTCTTGGTCATGGTTCTGGAAGGTCCTGCTCCGTGAGCAGTGGAGGGAGAAGCTTGGAATCCTCCTGTCGAGGACGCTTGCACACCTGCAGACATCCTTCTCTCTGGCATGACTCTCTCAACCATTAGTTCAATCAAAACTTCTTCAACTACTTTCTCAACAACGCTGAGCTCGTCTGACATACAAGCTTGGGTCCACTAGCTCAGGTGTGAAAATGAATTCAAAGACTACGATGAACAATATGGGAACAAGGAAATGATCACAGGGTGAAGTAATCTCAAGTTTTGGGCTCAAATTCTCACTTAGAAAAAAGTATTCTCGGTGCGTGGCGCGACAGACTAAGTAGGGAAGCTTAGCAACGGTCTGCTTGCAATGGATATGGGGCCTTCATTAACTTTGTTCTATCCGTTCTGGTGTTGTCCAATGGTCTAGTGGGAACCCATAATTGCTTTTCAACTCGCTCGGGGTGAAATTCGAACGAGTATATCGATCCAACGGCTATATTGTTGTGCCATGGCGAAGTGCCAGATGTCGTTGTTTTGATATCTCGACGAAGCTCAATTCTTGTGATTTTTCCTTCTGCGAAGTTTCCTCTGGAGTCTTCTGTAACTTTCCGATTTTGGCCCTCTTCTTACTTAGCTTCCTATCCTTTTTCCCAGTGAGCTTAGTCTCCGTCATCCTTTTTCCATTCTAAGTCTTATCTTCTCTCGACATAGTCACTTCGTGCTGCTTAGGTTCTTTCTTCAGATCCAAGGGTAATACTCCTTCATCATATGGATTAGGTATTTTGGTCTTCTGTGGTTTCTCTAATGCTCTTATAGCTTCAAAATCCAGGTACCTGGTGTTCAACAACTGAGATCTGTTCTCTTGTTCCTCCATCAAGTAGGCGATCCTTCTAGTCATAAATTCCATGAGTTCTTGCTTCTTCTGTTCTAGGGCTTCCTTTTCTTCTTTCCTTCGGATCTGGTCTTTTTCAATCCAAATATTTCCTAACAAAGCTAGAAATGGGGCACGGTCCTCAATAAATCTAATGACTTCAAACTCTTCCTCTGTCGAAGTTCCATGGGTACTCATAGCTATCTGGGTAATTCTGCCACATAGGGTTACCATTTTTCCTTTAAATAATCCGATGGTTCCTAGTGAAGGGACCAGAGCAGGCCTTCCTAAGGTTTCCCAAGTGCATTCTGTCATAATGTTCATCGGTGTTCCCTCATCCAGAGCATAGTCAATGTCGAAGTCTCCTATTCTTACTTCAATTTTCTCCTTTTCTTTGAAGATCTCTGACAAACTGACATCCTTAAGATCATCTAGGGTTTCTTTTATTTTCAGTAACATGATCTCTTATTCTTTTTGGGGTTCTTTCATAATTTTAGTCTCTTGATCTCCTTCAGAGTTTTCTTGTTCCATATTCAGTTTTTCAAGTCTAGCAATCATTCTAGGGCAATCCAATACTTCATTTTCCATAGATTTACAATAGAGGTAGCTAGGGTTTCTCCCAGGGCATTCCTTAGCAAGATGTCCTGGTCTTCTGCAATTGTAACAAAGAGTTAATCCTCTCTTTCTCGTCCATGATCCCCAACTCTTCTTGTACTGCGCACTAGGATCATGATGGCTAGCCTGCAAAAATTGCTTTCTAGGATCTTGCATCCATTGGTTAGTCCAAAAATTCTTTCTATGCATAGGTATAACATATCTTTCACTATTCCTATCAAACCTATTCATATCAAACTTTCTTTTATCTAACAATGCTCTAGTTTTCAGGCTAGGACAAAATCTATCAAGCGTACCTAAATTCATGCTTCAGAAACAAAAAAATTCCACTTATCTTACCTATATAGAGCACAAAGCTTTCAGATCTAAAACTTGAACTATTCTTACCTTTACTAGAGGCTAGAGCTTACAGATCTTACCTCTTTTCTGTGGAAATTTCTACTTTTACCTTTCTTAGAGTATAAAGTGTTCAGATCTCACTTTGTTTCTTCAGTATCAACCTCTTTCTCGTAGATCTGACCTCTTTCCTTTAGATCTGACCTTTCTTTCTTGGCACAAAGCTTCGTAGGTCAAGTAGAATACTTCACACTAAGGAAACAGATCTACGCACATAGCTTATTTTTCACAAAGCTTTTTCTTCTTTAGTTCCCAATAATCACAATTCCAGGTCTCAGCAACAGAACCATTTGTTGGCACAGGGGAAGACCCAGGATTCAACGCTCAAGAGTGCAACAACAAAACCCTAACTACCGGCCCTTTTGGCAACACCTGCGAAGCAGATGAAGTCTCACCTGAGGTAGAGGCAAGGGTGGTTGCAGGACTCAGATGTCTGCAACCTTAGTTGGGAGGCCGATCTGTGATTATATATTTTACAGGGCACTTAGCATAGATCATTCATCAATATTCAACCCTTATGGTAATTTGCAGATAGCACAGAGCATCGTAGTGAATACTTAGACTAAAGATGATTCAGTACTTAGCCACAAAAATATAGATTAGATTCGGCAGATCAAGCACTAAGCATCGTATATATCAGATCTAACATTCATTCATATATCATAAGCACGAAGCATAACTAGATCTATTTAATCACATCAAGCACTTATCCAAGAAGGAGATAAACACATTAGGTCGAAGCACAGAGCACAATACACAAATTTACCATGGTTCACCCCCACCCTGGGGCTACATCCACAAAGTCTTCTTCTTTATATTATCTCGGTCAAGCGGTTACAGAATAGAGCTTCAGTGACCCTTACGTCGCATAGGACAGAAGCTCTGCGCAACTCACTAGATCCTTCTTCCTTGCACTTCAGCATAGAACTACAACAACTTGAACTTAGCTTTTCAATCTCCTTACAATCATGCACAGAGCACTTGCAATATACATCCAATCACACAGATCCAACTACTAGCACTAAGCCTTTATCTATACATCACATAGATGTACTACTACTACTACTACTACTAATACTCTCTACTTACATTGCCTAAGTATCTATTTATAGATTACAAAATGGGCCTAAGCGTGGGTAAACCCACGGGCCGACATCTCTTTCCCTTTACATCAACCCAAAACCCTAAAAGGGACCCAAAAATAGGTCTTGCTTCCCTAATTTCCGCTTCGTGTTGCGCTCCATCTTTAGCAAGTTGTTGTAGTCCCAAAAACGATCAAATATGACCAATTATTCTTCAAAACTTGGTCAAGGGCCAACATATGGACTCCACATAACCCTCAACACTTGTGAGATGAACACAAATTAACAAGATTAACTAGGTGAGTATATGGAAATGTAGGAAAACATGGGGCTTGCAATCTATTTTATCGAGACATAAGTGAGTTAGAAGGAGCCATGTGGTGCACTATATAGGTACCATGCACTTACTATACACTTGTGTACAAATATAACACACAAGAAGGTAAAAGAATTGAACGATGAGTAGTTAGTTGCAAAGATTAGTATGTGTATGCTAAATAATAAATTGAATATATATTCATAAAGGGGTAGGTTGATTTTTTTTTTTATAGTAAAGGTTTTCACATCTTAGGGATGGTGATCCAAGTGGATATCAGTGGCCACCCACTTGTTCCACTAACTCAAAGATCAATTTCCATTTTGGTAGTTGTTTTTACAATTTTTCAGGTCCCAAAATTTTGGGGTCGTTTTAAGACCCTAATTGACTTTTTTGGGATTGACAGCGCCTAACATATAACCGAAGGTAGATTCTAGGTTGAACATAATATGTACTCCTCAGCTATACCTTTCCAACGATGTATCGAGAACCCCAAACAAAGATCGTATGTAAAATTTACGCCCTTGGGAAGTTGATGTTGAAATAATGTAACTGCAAAGAGTATTCTAATTATTATTGATGTATTATTAATTAGACCAATCCCCTTTTTCGGATTGATCATGTCAGGTATTGTAATTGACCAAATCCCCTTTTTCAAATTGGTCAAACCCTAATTTTAATGGGCTAAATGAAAATTCGGCCCCATAATATATTAAAGTGGTTATAACCACCCAAAATGAGAAGTCGTCCTAGCCAGTGAAAATACACCCCAGTTCACACGTGCCAGATTGTATAAATAAGAGAGGTTGGCGCCTCATTTGTTCACTCACTCACTTGATGACCAGAGAATAAGTCTGGAGCTGCAGTTGGAGAAGAAGAGAGAGAGAGAGGCACATTCTTGGGAGAGGACTCTCTCTATTTGTTTGAGTCATCTCTTGGAATTGTATTGGTTATCTATATTAAGGAAGTTTTTGTTGGGTTTTCTCCCCCATGAGGGTTTCCCAGGATAGGTGATGTGTCTCTTGTGATTGTGTATTTCTCAGTGATATTATTTATGCTATGGTTATCTAATGAAATAAAAGAAACCTAATAATAGCTTAAACCTTAACATGGTATCAAAGCTAAGCTGAAGAGAGCATATTTCACAAGAGAAAGAGAAAAATGTCACTGTTGTCGTACATGCAAATTAGGGATTTTTATTGAAGAAGAGTTTCAGCCTCAAAACCATCTAGAAAAGTGTTCCCTAACCTAAGGAGTTCTTTCTCACCTTCAGCGTACCTTTTCAGTGGATAGATCTCCCGGAAAGTGAAACCCTAGTTTTCACCGATACCAGAAAACCAAAAAACCAGAAGTACCAGAAGTACCAGAAAACTAGAAGCACCAGTCCAGAAATCCGTTGGTCAAGTTTGAGGGGGTAAAAGTTGGATTTTCAGAAATCTGACTGCACCAGCTTACTCGCCTCAGCTCGGTGCATCTATCCCCTGGATCAGAATTTCAAAATTTGAAGTTTGAAAAATTAGGGTCTCCTCGTAAAACCCTAAGTTGCAGTTGCAATCTCAAAACCAGTTGCAGTATCAATTGCAGTTGCAGTACTAGTTGAAGTATCATCCGTAGTACCAGTTGCAGTCACCCTTGAAGTTTTTAAGAGTTGGTGATCATTGTCGGTGCTACCAGATGGTGCCACTACCTTCAAATGCTATCAGAGGTATGTACTCACATATGTTTAAATTGTTAAGCGTTAAAGGGTATTTGCAGGAGAAGGGATCTCTTGCCATAGATCCAGAAGGATCTCAAGAACCAACACATTAAGAGGAATAATGCAACCCATGTGTGATTATTCTGATATGCATCTATTTGTTATGACATTATTTTGATCAGTGTTGCATGTTGTAGTTATGACGATCATTCTAACCTTTGGTCAAAATCTGAGTCAAGGTATTAGATGGATTAAATTTGAGATCATAGAGTTTATCCTCTAACCCAACCTTTTGTTAAGATATCATATTGTCTTAGTACAAAAGACAGGTTGAAAAAAGCACTCGTCATCTTGAGTGAAGGAGACCAACACACTCATTCTTGAGGACAAGGCTCCAGGTTCCATGTTTGATTAATTAAGTTGATAAGATTCACAGTTGCACTTGACAAGTTGATGACTACCCATTTATAAGTAAACACTATAGTTGAGATAACAGTCTTTGAAGAATATTATACTTGGTATCATATGAGCATATTGAGATAAATGCTTTTCTAGATACAAATAACATCTCCTCTAGGAGAACTTTCTTGTGTTAGTTCCAGGTTGCCATGGAGGAATGTTTGATCACAACACTATAAGAGTGTCGACCTCATTTCGTATTGTATTTCTTACTTCTGATCTCTACTTTAGACATGCCACAAGTGATAACTCTAAAGGAGCTACTGTGATGATTATTCGTGCTATTGTTGTATCTACTATTATCAAAAGAGTATTATTCTTGCTTTTTGTTTTGTTGACCTTAGTTCAAGGCCACAGGTGATAACCCTGAGGAAGCTATAGTGAAGGTTGTTGAAGGCAACATATTATATGAGACATGAAGTCGACTATGTACATGGCCATATACACTCATGTACCAAATAAAATGAAGAATAAGATATCTCTTGAGATTTAGAGTATCTCATATGAAGATTGATTGAAAGGAGTAGAAGGCTCAAAAGATGACCGAACATTAGAACGGGAAGAAGAACTCATTCGAAGCCTGAATTTGTCTTTCACATCTAGACTTGGTATTAAATAGTAAGTATACCCTATAAGAGATGATGAAGTCCTTATAGACTCAGAATAAATCGAGAGTAAGCCTGATCTCAAAAAGTATCAAATGAAGAGTCAACTTCCATGACTGGGAGACAGATGTCGTGAGAAGACTAGATTGTAGCTTCAAAAACTTCTAGGAGATATGAAATCTCCTAGGAATATTCCCTTGTTTCAGTGACAAAGAAAAAATCCAGATAGAAAGACTAGGATATGGATTCTTCCGTGAGAAGAAAATTCAGTATTGACTTCCAATATTGATCTATACAGATCAAACATGTTGCAGATGTACAAATCCTGATGTATGTCTAGAGGATTCTCCCAGCAAAAGGGAGAAGACTATGACGAGACACTTATTGAAGAAATAGTTACAATATTTATGAAGACAACCAGAACAACCATGATTCATATATAGTATGAGATGCAGGGGGAGCAATCCCCATATTTAAAAATGAGTGCCAGTCGGTGCAGTACACTAGTTGGGTCATGGAGACATGACTACAATGAAAGATAGAGTTACCTCCATGAAATAAGAAGAGCTATATTCAATATTAATTATTGAGCCACTCTCAGTTTCAGATGAAACTGTTTCTGTGGTAGAATAAGAGGAGTTACTCTCAGATTTTAGCAGCCACAGTGAGAATGAAGCAATCATTCTCAGCCTCAGATCAACTACAGGTGCAGAGTCCCAAATTCCAGAAGGAAAAGTTGAAGAGAGAGTAGAGGACATACTTCCAGACAATGAGACAGATAGTGCCTTACAGAAAGAACATAGAGCGAGAACATAATTGTGCAGATTGAGTTGCAGCTGAGCAAGTGTACTAGATTGGTACAATGTAATGAGAAAAAATGATTTGAATATTGAAGATAGAAAGAATCATGTATTCTAGTTGAGGAAGGATTTGTACGTGTTGAAGCAACTCATAGAGCTTGATATTGTAGAGGATAGACAATTTTCTGACGAGCTTGGGATTTACCAAGAGTAAAGCTGATTCTAGCCTCTACTTTAAGGTTATGAATGATGATCCAGTGATATTGTTGTTGTATGTGGATGACTTGTTCTTAACTAGAGAAGAAAAACTCATCATCGAATGTAAGAAGAAGCTTTCTTCAGAATTTGAGATGAAATACCTTGGCCTAATGCATTATTTCTTAGGTCTTGAGGTATGGCAAAGCCCAGAGAGAATCTTCCTTAACCAAGGGAAGTATGCAGTTGAAATCCTGAAGAGATTTGATATGTTGGAGTGCAAGTCCATGAATACACCCATGGAAATGGAGCTGAATCTTCTGGTCGACACTCCGTCATAATTTATTGATGCCACGTTGTATAGATAGATCATTGGATTGTTGATGTATCTAACGAACACCAGACCAGATATTCATTTTTCTGTGAACACCTTGAGTCAGTTTCTGGTAGAACCCAGACATGTTCACCTAGTTGCTTCAAAACATGTGATGAGGTACCTTAAGGGTACATTAGATTATGGTCTCAGTTATGATGGAGATCATAATTTCACACTGAGTGGGTACACTGATTAAGATTGGGCTGGAAGTGTCTCTGATAGGAAGAGCACTTCAGGATGTTGTTTCAATTTGGGATCAGCCATAATCACATGGAAAAGTAAGAAGCAATCAAGCATTTCTCTCAGTACAACAGAAGCATAATACATTTCTGCGTGTTCTTCCAGTTGTGAAGCCATATGGCTTCGTAAGTTGTTGACTGGTCTATTCAACCTAGAGATGGAAGTAACCACGATCCTATGTGATAACCAGAGTTGCATAAATATTACAAAGAATCATGTATTTCATGACAAGTCAAAATACATAGAGATTTGATACCATGACATCCATGACATGGTGCAGAGAGGAGCCATAAAGCTCCAATATGTTAGCACAGATGAACATGTTGTCGATGTGTTGACCAAGCCTCTATCTCATGTAAAGTTTGAGCACTTTTGAGATAAGCTCGGTATAGTTCGAAAGGACCTCCCTCGATAGGGGGAGTAGTGTTGTGTTGATATGCCACCCTAGTGCTGTGCTTCTAGCTTAATTGTTGTGTCGAGATGCCAACCTAGTGTTGTGCTTCCAGCTTAATTGTTATGTCGAGATGCTAGCCTAGTGTTGTGCTTCCAACTTAATTGTTGTGTGGAGATGCCAACCTAGTGCTGTGCTTCCAGCTTAATTGTTGTGTTGAGATTCCAGTCGAGTGTTGTGCTTCCAGCTTAATTGTTGTGTTGAGATGCCAACCAAGTGTTGTGCTTCTAGCTTAATTGTTGTGTTGAGATTCCAGCTTAATTGCTTATGCCAGCTTAATTGTTGTGTTGTGATTCCAACTTAATTGTTGTGATGATGTGCCAGATTAGTTGTTGTGATGCCAACCTCATGCTAATGACATGCCATCCTCATGCTATGATGATGTGCCAACCTCATGCTATGATGATGTGCCAGCTTAAGTGCTGTGATGCCAACCTCGTGTTGATGACATGCCAGCCTCGTGCTGTGATGATGTGCCAGCCTCATGTTGTGATGATGTGTTTCCAGTTTCATGTTGTGATGCCAGCCTCGTGCTGATGTTGATGATGCTCCAGCCTTCGTGATGTGATTTTGTTGTTGTTGATGATGCTCCAGCCTTTGTGTTGTGATAATGTTGCTTTTGATGTTGTATCAGCCTTGTGTTGTTATTGATGATGATGATGTATTAGTGTTATACTAATCCATGTTGATGCAGTTTATGATGATGATGCCACTTCAGCTTCCTACTGAAGTTGATGATGATGATGCCACTTTAGCTTATTGTTGAAGTTGATGATGATGATGCCACTTCAACTTCTTGTTGAAGATGATGATGGTGCCACTTCAGATTCTTGTTGAAGATGATGATGATGATGCCACTTCAGCGCCTTGTTGAAGAGCATTATGATGATGATGATGTCATTTCTTCTTTCATGCCAAAGATGATGATGTTACTTTAGCCTCACACTGAAGATGATGATGATATTACCTTAGCCTCATGCTGATCAGGATGATGATGTCATTCCATCTCTCTGCTGTGAATGATGATATTGATGATGAGAAAAACTTCCAATGATTTATAAATATGCCAAAAAGTGTTCCAAGATGTTGTTGATGATGTTGCCCTCTCTCTCGCCTGATGCTATTGTAGAATACCCTTCTTGTTAAGGGGGAGTGTTGAAATAATGTAACTACAAAGAGTATTCTAATTATTATTGATGTATTATTCATTAGATCAATCCACTTTTGAGGATTGATCATGTTGGCTATTGTAATTGACCAAATCCCCTTTTGTGGATTGGTCAAACCATAATTGTAATGGGCTAAATGAAAAGTCAGCCCCATAATATATTAAAGTGGTTATAACCACCCATAATGAGAAGTTGGCCCAGCTAGTGAAAAGACACCCCAGTTCACACGTGCCACATTGTATAAATAAGAGAGGCTAGCGCCTCATTTGTTCACTCACTCACTTGATAATCAGAGCGCAAGTATGGAGCTGTAGTTGGAGAAGAAGAGAGAGAGAGAGGTGCATTCTTGGGAGAGGACTCTCTATATTTGTTTGAGTTATCTCTTGGCATTGTATTGGCTATCTATATTAAGGAAGTTTTTGTTGGGTTTTCTCCCCCATGAGGGTTTCCCAGGATAAATGATGTGTATCTTGTGATTGTGTTGTATTTCTCAGTGATCCTATTTATGCTATGGTTATCTAATGAAATAAAAGAAACCTAATAATAGATTAAACCTTAATAGTTGACGTATCAACTACCCCCATCGGGGCCCACAAACCTTTTGGTGTTTCATCTCTCAGGGTTAGGGTTTTGGATGTTTAGGGTTTTATCATTTATGTTTTATGTTAAGAAGGCCTTTGGAGCCTCATTGTACTCATCTTCTTGCAAATGAACGTAGTTGTCACATCTCTTCTCATAGATAAGTTTCCACCATTCGAGCAAGTTTGTTTTAGTCTGCATTTTTACAGTTTCAGCAGGTTCTCTTGATTAATAGAAGTCAAGTTTTATTGTATCTCTGTGTGTTTCTTTTCTATACATTTGTATTTCATTCGTTCCATTTATAAATCCAGATCACTAGTATTAGAGTGATCTGCTCTTTATTTGTTTCTCTATGCATGTCCCCAACAAGGTCAGGGTACAAGGAGTTGGGACTTGAAGTAGTTGATCCTTTGCAAGACCATCCCCACTGATCACGATGGCCTCCCTTGGTGGAAGAAAAGAGAGATGATGGAGCAATAGATCCTTTTAAATTGTTGCTCAAGGAATCCCTCGCGTGACAAAGGAACGAGATGATGGATAACTTTGTTCAGATCCTTCAACGACTGCCAATAGGTGACACATCTTCATCAAGCAACCACTTTGGAGGCGTCGCCCCCTTCAAGCTACAAGTTAATTTTGATATCCCCTTATTTGAAGGCCAGATAGTTGCAGATGTTTTAGATAAATGGTTGAATCTGCTAAAGGGGTATTTTTTGGTCCATAATTTTTCCAATAGAGAAAAGATTACCTTTGCACTCCTTAAGGTTGTCCCCCTGTGTCAAGGATTGGTGGGAGACTTACTGTGAGCAAAATGACACTAAGGAATCTGTAATATTTTTGGTCGCAACCACTTGGGATTCTTTCAGGGATGCTATTAAGGAACAATACTACCATGTTGGAAGCTACAATGACCAGTATATGAAATGGACCACACTGCAACATGAAAGGGACTCGATAGTACCAGAGTTCACAAATATCTTTCATACCTTGTGCACCAAGATGGGTATTAAAGACTTTGAACGACATATGGTGCTCAAGTATCGTGGTTGTCTACATAGATACATCCAAACATAAATGGAGTTTTTGGACATCTCATCACTAGGCGCGAATTATCGATATGTTGTCAAAATCGAGTAGAAATTTAAATAGAAGAAGCGAGAGTTTGGATTTGCAAATTCCTCACGGCAAAAGCAAGGAAAAGGTGGCCCCAACCCACATAACAAAGGAGAGAGCAAGGATGGACCCCCTCAAGATAACCGATCCAAGGCACAAACAAAGAAGGGTAATGAGAAGCTGAAGAAAGGCACTAGGAAGTGGTGTGAATTCCATAAAATACCCTAGCATAACACCGATGAATGTCGCTCGAAGAAATCATTGGTGGTCAAGCTGAAAGCCTCGGAGTCAGAGGTAGGTTCTGAATCAAATCTAGATAAGGGGAAGTAGATTATTGATGTAGAACTCAGTGCCACTGTCGCTACCACCAAGGTACGACCAAGTGAACCAAAAGAACAAGAGGAAGGTGAATGCCTTTTTCACTCGCATATGTGGGTGAAGGGTGATCCATTTCATTTCATTGTCGATAGCAAAAATCAAAAGAACTTGATCCCAACAGAGGTCGTTAGGCT
>ML796500.1:62781-79728 GCA_009831015.1 Picea engelmannii | reverse complement strand
GAATTTTGTGATGTTATTTTAGGCCAACCATACTTGTGGAAATGACATATTATATATGATTCTAGACCTCATGTAATGTCCCCAAGGCCGAGCCCTGTTGTAAATCATATTTGTGAAATGAATTGTAATTATGTTTTTATAGGCTGGTGAGCCAAGTTAATATAAGCTGGTGGGCTTATGTGATTGTTAAGCCAGAGAGCCTAAGTGATGAAGGCCAAGAGCCTGATTTTGTACATGTATCTATGCACATTATTAATAAAAAATATAAACACTGTCGCGTGCAGACCGACCACGATGAATGAGTGATGGGGGACTAAGCTTCCACATAGTGGGCAAGGGATTAGGGGCTGGAAGGTGGGAAAAGGGGGCTAAGTGTGGAGCCTAGGGGATAAGTGTTGAGCCTAGGGACTTAAATCCTTGGGGAATAATATTTTAATATTATTCCAAAAGACATGTGAATATTATGTTTTATCCTAAGTTATTTTTGGAAAGACAAGCAACTTCCAAATGGAAGGAACGCGTGCTGAAGGAATGCATGCAGTTGCATGAGTGACAAGTGTCAACCCAAGCACATGCAGATAAAATTGTTGAGTTGAGCCATGATGGGGGTTTCGCCTCCATTCTACCCGACTGTTTGAACGTGAATGGTCCGACCTTTGCAAGAATACCCTGGTGCATCCTTGAAAGCTGAAAAGTCTGTGTGGATTCCTAGGAAAGTCGGTACACCCTCTGTTCTGAACCGTCGAGCCTGTGTCGACCCCTGCGTGGATTGTTGGTCACGCGTCCCTAAGAAAACCATAACCGTGAGTCTATTCCGTGATTGTTGAGTTGGTTGGGTTGAAGTATGTGACTGTCACCTATTTGGGAAGCCCGTGACTGTATACCCAGTTAAATGTTGAGGCCATTCAGTGTTGAACTGCGCGTGGCATACTGGCCAGTGTAAGTTTGTGTTGAGCTTGTGTGTAACCTCTCTCCAGGTGAGGGAGGTGATTGTTGTTGGAAGAGGCAGCTTGTAAGGCCTATGAGAAACTCTTTCCAGGTGAGAGAGTTTGTTGGGAAGTGGTTTCTTCCAGAGAGTGTCCAACACCAGCTTCGGGCTCTGAGACTTCCTGATCCGGCTTGTTGCCGAGACCCAGAGAGGGAGGTGTAGCACCGATGGACTGTGCTTGTGAAGGTGTATACTCCCAAGAGGAACAAGCATGTGGGGAATGAGAGTCCGGGAGTAGTGGGCGTAAGATGGCATCCTGGGAAGAATCCTTCCAGTTGTTCTATGTTGTTTTCCATGTAACCTCAGCCTAGTCTAGGATTCCTTGCCTTGGGGTGGAGCTTAGTCCCAGATCGGGGGTTACCCACTACTGAGCTTGATGAACAGCGTAGTCTAAGGCTGGGAGGTTCGTGGAAGGTCTGCATGTGGTTGGTGGAATTACCACCATTTCAAAGATAAGTACTAGACGATGTTTTAATTATGTTTTTTGTATGTCTGTGTATTTATATTTATCATGCATTCTGTTGTGTATATGAATTAATGTTAATTCCATGGATTATTTATGTTCATAGTAATTTTGTGTTGACTCTAAGTTTAAATGTGTTTACCCTGTTTTAAATGCATGTTATTAATTAAGCATAAAATGATGTTGTTCCGCAAAGTAGCATCTGCCCGACCAGTGTGGTTGGATGATGGCTCGTGATGGGAGTGTTACAGAATGGTATTAGAGCGATACAGTATGAAAGAGTGTTACAGAATGGTATCAGAGCGTTACAGTATGAAAGAGTGTTACAAAATGGTATCAGAGTGTTACAGTATGAAAGAGTGTTACAGAATGGTATCAGAGCCAAGGTTTCAATGCTGAGCCTAGATGGGCCAGTTGAGTGGTCTTTGGATTGAGGGTTTGAGGAGAAATTATGTCTGGAGGACCAATTTCGGACCTTTGAATGCTCCTAAGTGTCAAGGAGTTACTTGACTGTGATTACAAAGCTCAAGAGGTGTAGCGGTGTTATGAAACCGTAGTCGGTGTGGTATATGGCCAGAGGGAGAGAGGACTCCACACCAGAAGTGTTGGAGCCTTGGGATCTGTTCAGGAATCATGCATTCTCGTAGACAAATATACTAGCAGCCTGCGAACAGTCTTCAAAAATGATTTTCCTGGAAGAGATGAAAATAACTTTTTCTCAGGAGAAAGCTCTTATGAAGAGCCTGAGTACACCATCATCAATACATCATCATGATGACCAAAATCATGGGTAACAGAGGGAAGGAGAACCCTCGTGACCATCATATCTAGAAAACATGCGCAGTGTTTAAAAACCCTTGAGAGTTGTACATAAATGCGGAAATCGCGATACGCGAAATCCCGAAACGATCTACACTGTAGATCATAAGCGACCATCAGATCAAGTGGAAGAGTAGACAATAATTTCAGAATTTCGGAAAACGGAAGTTCGAGATGTGTGGATGCACGAACTCCTGATGCCCAAAACGCTGAAAAGATTTGCATCGTAGATCTGAGAGAAGTCTAACCGTTGGATTGCCTTGGAATGGACATGGACAAATGGGTATGCACCATGTGCCAGTGAATCGAGAAGACAAGCGAGAATGGTGGGACACGATGACGTCACCAAGGGTGACGTGGACCCTCCTGGATGTGCTATGCGCCACCATGGTTAAGGGCGACAGATGTACTGTGGGGTCGGAGGGTAAGGATATAGAAATTTCGAAAGTCGGGGATTGAAGCGACAAGAGACTTGGAGTTACTGCTTCATGAACTCTGGGGTACTGAAGACCCGAAAACCGAAGTGTCGAAACCCTAAAGTCCCAAAGTCTTGAAATTTTCAAAGACAAAATAACCGTCGAGGATTTAATTATTGGATCCTCGTGGACCAAAACCCCGAAACCCGAAAGTGAGTATACGAGTCTCGTGGATCGAGACCCTGAAACCAGAAGTCCGAAAATTTGCAGAGCCAAATAGAGATCAAAAAACTTAGTGGATTCAAAACATTTTTATTATTCACGTTGGTTAATGACTGTTGTGGTTTTTTTATTAAGGGATAAGGCCTGACAAACTCCGGTGGACTGCATGTTGTGTGTTCAAAGTTCAACGAGTGTCAGGACAGCCGAAAACCCACGCCGAGTATGGATTTGGAATAGGTGCAGATTGCCTCCGAAACAGAGGACGAAAGGGTAGGAAGGGATGTCAACCTGGGAATTGAAGGATCAAACTCTAATGGGCACGGAAAATAGATGGATAAGGAAGTACATATGATGAAACTCATTGAAATATTGCAGAAAGATGCCCAGGCTCGCCGAGATGATAGCCTAAAGCTCATGAGAGTCAGGGATCAACAGGGTGAATTCAACTTAAAAATGTTGAAGAGCCTGGAAAGAATAGAAAGGAAATTGGATAAGGGGAGTGACTCAAGCAAGACATAGAGTCATAGGACCCCTGAGAGGAGAAGAAGATCGAGGAGTGGTAGCAGACATCATCGTCGCTCCCCAAAGTATTCTGGTAAGGAAGCACATAGTAGTTCAAACCCATCTCCTACCCAATAGCATATGAGATCTGAGATGGATGAATTGAAAGGGGAGATGAATAAGATTAAGCCTCCTACATTTGATGGAGAACATAAGAAGGAGGAAGATGTCGAAACATGGTTGCTTGGCATGAGGAAATATTTCCAACTGCAGAATTATTCCTCTCATGCAGAAGGAAGAATTGCAATGTATCAATTGAAAGGAAAACCATCCATGTGGTTGGATCAGTTTGTGTAGGTGCAACACATTAGTGAGAAAGATATCACTTGGAAGGAGTTCAAGAGGTATTTCGAGAATAAATACCTGACTAAAAGATACTATGATAGGAAGATGAAGGAGTTCTTCGAAATCAAGCTAGGCAGCATGACCATTGATGAATACGAACGAAGTTTCTTGGAACTACTGAAGTATGTTCCATTCATCAAAGATGAGGTTGTCAAGATTCAAAGGTATCTGAGTGGACTTCCACCCGCCATTGGTGACAAGATTCAATATGATGATCCTAAGACTATGGAAGAAACAATAAGAAGGGATAAATGCTTATATGAATAGCAGAGAGAAAATCCTACCTTTCGGAAGGCTTGGGATGACCAGAGGAAGTTTAAGAAGGAACAAAGGTAGAAGGGAAACAAACCTCCCTTTTCCAGAAATAATCCTCAAGGACATCCATCGTTTAGAGAGCCGAGAATGGCTGAAGTGGGGGAACAAAGGTAGAGATAGACACCCATTCAGTGTTGGGGGTGTCAAGGGAACCACAAGTACAGGGATTGTCCCCATAAAAATGGCAAAGCAAGAGCTGTCCATACTGTTCAACAAGATGAAACAGTGGAGGACATGGGCAGTAGAATGCCAAGGATCTACGTAGCCCTGGGAAACAAACAAGATGAATTTCAATCGCACATGATTGAAGTGGAAGGTATGATTAACAACTGACCATTTATTATTTTAATCGATTCAGGGGTTAGCCATAGTTATGTAGATCCTAGGGTGGTGGAAAGTTTGCATTTATCAAGAAGAAAACATGAAAATTCTTGGTTAGTGTAGTTGGCTACAGGAACCAAGAGGAAAATCGCTGAGTTGGTGAAGTCTTGTCCTGTGGACATGAAAGGATTGAGCACGAAGGCTGAATTGAATATTCTGCCTTTAGGTTCTTACGACTGCTTAATTGGGATGGACTGGTTGGACCAACACCATGCCCTTCTGGACTGTCGTAATAAGAATTTTACATGCCTGGATGAGGAGGGAAATCAGAAAATAGTCCAAGGAATTCCCAGGGTTGTGGCTGTTAGAGAAATCTCAGCCATGCAGCTGAAGAAGTGTTACAGGAAAGGCTGTCAATTATTTGCAGTCTGTGTGGAGGAAGCATCCAGAGATGAAGTCTCCAAGATTGGGGACCATGAGTTACTCACAGAGTTCAAGGACGTATTTCAGGAGGTACGTGGACTACCTCCAAAGAGAGACATCGATTTTTCTATAATTTTGATGCCTGGAGAAGCTCCAGTTTCGAAAGCTCCTTATAGAATGAGTACGCCAAAACTGAAAGTGTTGCAATTGCAGCTTGAAGATATTCTAAATAAGGGGTACATTTTCCCCAGCGTGTCACCTTGGGGTGCCCTGGTCCTGTTCGTGAAGAAGAAGGATGGGACATTGAGGTTGTGAATTGATTTCCGACAGTTGAACAAGGTAACTGTCAAGAACAAGTATCCTTTGCCGAGGATCAATGATGTTTTCGATCAGTTGAAGGGTGCGAAAATATTTTCGAAGATAGATATCAGATCAAGATATCACCAGGTAAGAATAAAGGATGAGGAAATCAGCAAGACCGCCTTTAGAACAAGGTATGGTCATTACGAGTTCACAGTGGTGCCGTTTGGAATGTCAAACGCACCTGCTGTTTTTATGTGCTTGATGAATGGTGTATTCAGGGACTATTTAGACAAGTTTGTCATAGTCTTCCTGGATGACATCTTGGTGTATTCCAAGTCAGAAGAAGAGCATGAACAACACCTGAGACTAGTGCTGCAAGTGTTGAGAGGACACCAACTGTATGCCAAATTGAGCAAATACTCATTTTACCAAAGGCAGGTCCATTACTTGGGGCACGTTGCTTCAGAAGAAGGGATCGATGTGGATCCTGAGAAGGTTGAGGCCATCCGAGAATGGTCAGCGCCAAGGAATGTGGCAGAAGTCAGATCCTTTATGGGTCTGGCGAGCTACTACAAAAAGTTTATAACAGGGTTCTCAAAGATAGCTCACCCTATCACTTCTTTGTAAAGGAAGGAGAAAAAGTTTCAGTGGACTGAAGAGTGTGAGAAAGGTTTCCAATGATTGAAGCAGTTGTTAACCAACACTCCAATCTTAAGGATTGCAGATCCAAATATGGATTTCATGGTGTGCACAAATGTGTGTAAGGAAGGGTTGGGAGGAGTTCTCAGCCAATATGGATTTGTAATCTGTTATGAGTCCAGGAAGCTGAAAGAGCATGAAAAGAATTATGCCACTCATGATTTGGAGCTGGAAACAATCATTCACACTCTGAGGAAATGGAGACATTACCTCATGGGAAGGAGATTTGAATTGAGAACATATCACAACGGCCTGAAATATTTGTTTGATCAGCCAACCTTAAATGCTAGACAAAGCAGGTGGCTGGAATTTCTATGTGAATACGACTTTGATATCAAGCATATCAAAGGGAAGGAAAACAAGGTGGCTGATTCACTCAGCGGAAAGGTGCATGAATTACATGCTACAACCATTAGCATGTATAGTACTGATATTAAAGATAGAATTTTGGAACCTACAAATGCATATTTGCAGTACAGAGACTTAGTAGCAAAGCTACAACAGCGTGAGAGATCACAGAAAGAGGGAAATTACACCTTGGAAGCTGATGGAATACTTCTGTATAAAAATAGAGTGTATATACCCAATGTCCAGGAATTGAAACTTGCGAGTCTAAAATAAATGCATAACGTGATGTATGTTGGACACCCTGGATATCAGAAGACTGTGGCAACAGTCAAAAGCCATTACTTTTGGCCGGGTTTGAAGAGGGAGATCGTTGAATACATCGCCAAATGTATGGAATGCCAGAAAGTTAAGGCTAAGCATAGGCACCCAGCAGGGTTACTATAGCCTTTTCCCATTCCTGAATGGAAGTGGGAAGTAGTGACCATGGATTTTATTACAATATTGCCTAGAACAAGCAAGCAACATGATTCGATCATGGTTGTGGTGGACAAGCTTACAAAAGATGCCCATTTTATTCCACTGAAAACCACTCACAAGGCAACAGATGTTGTTGATATATTCTTAAAAGAAGTGGCACACTTGCACGGAATTCCTAAAACGATTGTGTCTGATAGGGACCCGAAATTCACCTCAAACTTCTGGAAAGGACTGTTCAAAAAATTCAGAATGAATCTGAATTTTAGTACAGTGTATCATCCTGAGTCTGATGGACAGACAGAGAGGGTGAACAAAGTAATAGAGGACATGTTGAGAATGTACGTGATGGACAAACCATCAAGATGGGAAGACTATCTACATTTGGTAGAATTTGCCTACAATAATGGGTATCATGCATCGTTGAAGATGAGCCCATCTGAAGCACTTTATGGAAGAAAGTGCAACACTCCAGTGAGCTGGGATAATCCAGTTGATAGAGCAATAGTTGGGCCAGAGTTGCTCAAGGAGATGGAGGATCAAATGATAAAAATTAAACAGAATTTGAAAGTTGCCCAGGACAAGCAGAAAAGTTATGTTGATAAGAACATAACCCACAGAGAATTCAAAGTGGGTGATCATGTTTTCCTGAAAGTGAAAACTAACAGGAGTTCCCTAAAGCTGGGAAGTTGCGCCAAGTTGGCAGTCAGATTTTGTGGGCCATTTGAAATTCTGGAAAGGATTGGGCCAGTTGCATATAAGCTTGCATTACCTGCATCTATGACTGTACATAATGTGTTTCATGTTTCATTGCTTAAGAAATATATACCTGATGCTAATCATGTTATCGATTGGGATGTGATTCAGGTGGAACCAGAAGGTGTCCTACAAGTGCATCATGTGCGCATATTCGACAAGAAAAAAAAACAACCTCAGAATCGAGTAAAGGTATGGTACGGTACTGAGGACGCGACATGGGAGCATGAAGATGTTATGCAGACAGAGTACCCACATCTTTTTGAATATTTTGGAAATATTGTTGATGATGTGTGAAAGTTGCACTGAGGACAGTGCAAAAACAAGGGAGGGGGATTGTAATGTCCCCAAGGCCGAGCCCTGTTGTAAATCATATTTGTGAAATGAATTGTAATTATGTTTTTATAGGTTGGTGAGACAAGTTAATATAAGTTGGTGGGCTTATGTGATTGTTAGGCCAGAGAGCCTAAGTGTTGAAGGCCAAGAGCTTGATTTTGTACATGTATCTATGCACATTATTAATAAAAAATATAAACACCACAACGTGCAGACCAACCACGATGAATGAGTGATGGGGGACTAAGCTTCCACAGAGTGGGAAAGGGATTAGGGGCTGGAAGGTGGGAAAAGGGGGCTAAGTGTGGAGCCTAGGGAATAAGTGTTGAGCCTAGGGACTTAAGTCTTTGGGGAATAATATTTTAATATTATTCCAAAAGACATGTGAATATTATGTTTTATCCTAAGTTCTTTTTGGAAAGACAAGCAACTTCCAAATGGACGGAACGTGTGCTGAAGGAATGCATGCAGTTGCATGAGTGACAAGTGTCAACCCAAGCACATGCAGATAAAACTGTTGAGTTGAGCCGTGATGGGGGTTTCACCTCCATTCTACCCGATTGTCTGAACGTGAACGGTCCAACCTCTGCAAGAATACCCTGGTGCATCCCTGAAAGCCGAAAAGTCTGTGTGGATTCCTGGGAAATTCGGTACACCCTCTGTTCTGAACTGTCGAGCCTGTGTCGACCCCTGTGTGGATTGTTGGTCACTCATCCCTAAGAAAACCATAACCATGAGTCTATTCCGTGATTGTTGAGCTGGTTCGGTTGAAGTATGTGACTGTCACCTGTTTGGGAAGCCCGTGACTGTATACCCAGTTGACTGTTGAGGCCACACAGTGATGAACTACGCGTGGAATATTGGCCAATGTAAGTTCATGCTGAGCCTATGTGTAACCTCTCTCCAGGTGAGGGAGGTGATTGTTGTTGGAAGAGGCAGGTTGACAGGCCTGTGAGCAACTCTTTCCAGGTGAAAGAGTTTGCTGGGAAGTGGTTTCTTCCAGAGAGTGTCCAACATCAGCTTTGGGCTTTGAGACTTCCTGATCCGGCCTGTTGCCGAGACCCAAAGAGGGAGGTGTAACACTGATGGACTATGCTTGTGAAGGTGTATACTCTCGGGCGAAACAGGCATGTGGGGAATGAGAGTCTGGGAGTAGTGGGCGTAAGATGGCATCCTCGGAAGAATCCTTCCAGTTGTTCTGTGTTGTTTTCCCTGTAACCTCGTCCTAGCCTAGGATTCCTTGCCTTGGGGTGGAGCTTCTTCCCAGCTCGGGGGTGACCCACTGTTGAGCTTGATGAGCAACGTGGTCTAAGGCTGGGAGGTTCGTGGAAGGCCTGCATGTGGTTGGTGGAATTACCACCATTTCAAAGATAAGTACCAGACGATGTTTTAATTATGTTTTTTGCATGTCTGTGTATTTATATTTATCATGCATTCTGCTGTGTATATGAATTAATGTTAATGCCATGGATTATTTATGTCAGCAGTAATTTTGTGTTGACTCTAAGTTTAAATGTGTTTAACCTGTTTTAAATGCATGTTATTAATTAAGCATAAAATGATGTTGTTCCGCAAAATAGCGTCTTCCCGACCAATGTGGTTGGATGACGGTCGGGGGAGCGTTACACCTCACAATGTTATTATTACTTTAGGTAGACAATTTTACAGGATACTAGAGGTAGCTCCGCCTATAGCCATTTCTTTGATCTCTGCTAAGCAATGCAGGAAGGTCATTTCCCAGACTGATAGATTTTCCTTCTTCATGATTCACTCTCAAAGTGAATAGAAGGTCGCAACCACATCCATGGCCTCTGCACGACGCTTCTCCATGCATCAGAAGCAGGTGGACAAGATTGTGGAAGAATAAAAAGACATATTCACCTCACCCACCAGGGTACCACTACACTGTCAGGTTAAGCATTTAATTGATCTAACCCCTGATGCACCTCTACCCAATGGGCCAGTCTATTGCCACTCTGTGATGGAAAATGAGGAAATCAAGCGACAGATCCAAGCATTGCTTCAAAAGGGGCACATCCGACCCAACTCCTCACCCTGTGAGATCCCAATTGTACTCATGCATAAGAAATTTGGGACTTGGAAACTCTGCATTTATTATAGGGCCCTAAACATAATCACAGTCAGGAACCGATACCCAATTCCCCGAATTGATGATCATCTCAAGGGAGCCAAGTTTTTCAGTAAGATTGATTTGAAGTCTGGCTGCCACTAGGTCCCAATAGAACATACAAATGTATGGAAGTCTGCTTTCAAGTCCAAAGAAGGTCTTTTCGAATGGCTAGTCATGCCCTTTGGTTTAACAAACGCTCCAACAACTTTCATGAGATTGATGGACGATATATTGCATCCTTTCACCAATTATTTTGTGGTGGTATATATGGATGATATCCTCAACTTCAACAAGAATTGGGAAAAACACTTGCAACATATTCAGTAAGTCCTTCACACTCCGCGACAACAAAAGCTATATGCTAACTTGGAAAAATGTTCCTTTAGCATGAACATGGTCCAATACCTAGACTATATTGTTGATGAGCATAGTGTGCATGTGGATCCAACCAAGATCCAATTTATTCGTGACTGTCCAACCTCGACCACACTAACTAAGCTTCGAAGTTTGTTAGGACTTCTATCACAGGTTCGTGTTGGGATTCTACCATATTGCATGGGCCCTCAACAAAGTGACCAAGGTTGGTGGCAAGGAAAAGTTCGTGTGGGGGAAGCCACAATAGAAAGCGTTCGATGATCTGAAAAATTGCTTGTGCTCATCTTCAGTACTCTCCTTACGCGATTTGCAACAACCTTTTGAGATTGAGACTGATGCCTTAGACTATGCCATAGGCACAGTTCTCACTCAACACGGTCATCTAGTGGCATATCAGAGCGAGACACTATCAGTTGTCGTTCGTAAGTACCCCACTTATGACAAATACATGTATTCCATTGTACAAGCTTATTGACAATGGAAACACTACATTCTCGGGAAGGAGAGACTCATCCACATTGATCACAAGTTTATGTAGTTCACGTAGACACAAGGAAAACTGCAGAACAACCGCCATCAAAAGTGGTCCACATACTTGCAACTGTTCCATCTCAACATCAAATATAAGATAGGGAGCACCAATCATGTTGTTGACTACCTCAGTCGACCTCCAGCCGCAACCTTAACCATGGTGCTCCACTCCTGTGGCCATGAGGCATCCGAGTGTCCCCAACTCTATAAGAGAGATCCGGACTTCGATACCACTTACTAAATGATGGGCACAAGCGTGACGATCATTGACTTTCATCTTCAGGACAAACTGTTCTACCATCTGGGCTACCTCTGTGTTCCTTCAAGCGAGCGTGAAAATTTGATTTGGGAAGATCACTACAGTCGGATGGCAGGACATTTTGGCATGGAAAAGACAGTGGCAGTACTACATAAGCATTTATATTGGCTGAAACTGCTCCAGGACGTCATCAAGTATATTAGGTCTTGCATTTCCTGCACCATTGCCAAACCGGCCACTAAGAAGCAAGGCATGTACACCCCTCTACCTACTTCTGACAGGCCATGAGAATCCATCTCGATGGACTAGATGTCAAGCCTTCCTTCATCTAAGAAGGGAAATGACTGTGTTTTTGTGGTGTTTGATTGTTTTTCTAAGATGGCCATCCTAACAACTTGCAAGACGAATATCACAACGAAGGCCACTACCAAGCTCTTCTTTGAATGGGTGTGGGTACACTTCGGAATACCAAAAACCATTGTATCATATCGGGACAACATGTTCCTAAGCACGTTTCGGTCCAACCTATGGTCACTATTGGACACCAAACTCACCAAATCCACCACCTTCCAACCCCAAATTGATGGCTAGACAAAGGTCATCAACATAATGATCGTGCATATCTTACACATGTACAACTCCAAACATATGCACACATGGGATGAGAGTCTCCCCTATGTTCAACATAGCTACAACAGAGCTCTTCATAGCTCAACTGACCACATTCCCTTTCATGTGGGGTTGAGATTTCAACCATTGGGTCCCATTGATGTCGCGCTACCCCTTGCATCCACACAGGCAGAATCATCACATGCTCAATCTGAGGCAGAAAAAGACACCAAGTTTATTGAATGCATTCAACACATCCGACAATAGGTCCATGATATTTTACAGAAAGCTAGTGCTAAGTACAAACAATGCCATGATCAACACCGGGTGTTGCACAAGTTTCAGGTGGGAGACAAAGTCTGGTTGCATTTGCAGAAAAAGTGCCTTACAGGACCCCATCAGAAGCTTTGTCCACTTCACTATGGACCATACACTATCACCAAGATTGTGGGTGACAATTCTTTTAAGCTATGTATTTCCCCCTTCCTTGGCCTGCACCTAATGTTCAATGTGGATCTCCTTCGACCATACTTCCCACCATTATTGGACATGTTAGAGATCACAGAGCAGTTGACATCGACATAGCTCAACCCTGACTGCATGGAACATGCAACCATTGATCATATTAGGGACACTCAGATTAAGGTCACTCGCCAACAGAGGATCCAGTTTTATCGAGTTTTCAGAGTAGGGAAACTCCTGCACCAAGACAAGTGTCTCACTCGGGGCCAAGTTCAACAAAAGTTTCCCCATCTGATGGGGGTGCTCAACGCAATGGAGACCATTGATTCCTAAGAGGGGAGGACTAATCCAAGTGGATATTGGTGGCCACCCACCTATTCCACTGGCTCAAAAAACAATTTCCATTTTGGCAGTTTTTTATAGTTTTTCGGGTCCCAAACTTCCAGGGTTGTTTTGAGGCCCTAAATGATGTTTTTTGGGCTCGATGGTGCCTAACACGTAATCGAAGATAAATGCTAGACTAAACAAAATATGTACTCCTCGACTATACCTTTCCAACGGTGTATCGAGTGCCCCGAAAAAAGATCATATGCAAAAGTTACGCCCTCGGGAAGTTGACGTACCAACTATCCCATTGGGGCCCATAAACGTTTTGGTGTTTCATCTCCCGGGGTTAGGGTTTTGGGTGTTTAGGGTTTTCTAATTTATGTTTTATGTTAAAAAGACCTTTGGAGCCTCATTGTACTCATCTTCTTGTAATTGAGCGTAGCCATCACATCTCTTCTCAGAGATAAACTGCCACCATTCCAACAAGTTTGTTTCAATCTGCATTTTTACAATATCAACAGATTCTCTTTATTAATAAAAGTCAAGTTTCACTGTATTTTTATATATTTCTTTGCTATACATCTATATTTTATTTTATTCCATTTATAAGTCCAGATCATATGAATTAGTCTTTTTTGTTATTTTTAATATATTTAAAAAAATCAAATAACACATATATACATAGTATGATATATTAAAATTTAATCGATTAAAAAGTCTTGAAATACTTATAAGAATTAAATTAATAATTTGAGAAATAGTTTAATTATTTTATTTTGTGAATTTATATGTAATGAAAATCAAGAAAATTATAAATAAAAATTAATATATAATTAAAATACATTAAAAAATAAAAAATTAGATAATTAGATATATTGATAAAAGTCCATAAAATGATTGGAAAAATGGCAAGCTCTATCAATAATGTTGAAAAGTAGTTGGTGGTAGTTGCATCTGCCTCATGTGATATTCCGTATTCCACTATCACTTGGATAATGTAGCGAACACGGAAAGAGGACAATAACATAAATTCGTTTTGCAAAGTTTCGTCAATCCCATCAATGTTTTTTATAATTCACACCTATTGGATGTGATATAAGTACAAGCAAATAATCATTATTGTCCAATTTCTCATGTACTATCACTCATGTCTTTTATGTAAAAAAGGTGATGAGTTTAATATTATAGCTTTGATGGTTTGTAAGAAAACGACAAGTTTGTATGTAATGGGTCGATATTTTTGAATCTCTATAAGAAAATATTTTTATGTTAAAAGGACAAATATTATTTTAAGAAGATTGGGTAAGTAGATAGACAGATTGACCAACTTTATTGAATTGTTTCCAAAATTGCATGATTATATCATATAATAAAACAAAATAATATGATTATATCGGACAATAAAATTTACATTATGTGGGTTAATTTTTAAGAGATTAAAGTAAAAAATTATGATATTTAGAGATAGTGGTGTAATGGTATCAGATAATAAAACAAAATAATATGAACAATAGAATTTACGTTGTGTGGGTTAATTTTTAAGAGATTAAAGTAAAAATTTATGATATTTAGAGATAATGGTGTAATGGTATCAGATAATAAAACAAAATAATATGAACAATAAAATTTACATTGTGTGGGTTAATTTTTAAGAGATTAAAGTAAAAATTTATGATATTTAGAGATAATGGTGTAATGGTGGGGTCCAAATTATGGGCTTGGTTTATTTAATTGGATTTGATTCCTTTCACTCCACATCATAGGCTAGCTACTATATTAACAAGATATTCTTAGCCATTTGCTTCTTCCCTGTTGGCATAGGGGCAGATTCAGGGTTCAACACTCAAGAGTGCATCAACAAAATCCTAATTACCGGTCTTTTTGGCAACACCTGTGAAGCAGATGAAGTCTCACCCAAGGTAGAGGCAGGGGTGGTTGCATGACTCCAGTGTCTGCAACCTTAGCTGGGACACAGATCTATTATTACAATACTTTATCAAAGCACTTAGCAGTTACAGTTCGTCAGTATTCACTTCGCAGAGAAAACCCTAATTACATAGCAACGTAGTATTCAACCAGATCTAACGTCTAAAAGCACTTAACATAAAGAAACATATCAGATCTAGCATTCATTCACATTATTAAGAACAAAGCATCTACAAATCTATCTATCACTCCTCTATATCAAAGCACTTAAGTAAGTAAACACATCAATACATCGCACAAAGCATAGCAACGCAAGATATACGTGGTTCACCCCCATCCTGGGGCTACATCCAGCAACTCTTCTTCTTTATTATAGTCTTTTGTCAATCTTCTACATGCACAGAGCCACAAAATCCTACTCCGCATAGGACGTGAGATCTGCGCGCACTTCGCTAGGTCCTCCTTCCCCGAGCTAGGTCACAACACAAATCCTTTACAAAGTCTCTTACAATCACTTTCACTTAGCCTTTCAAGTCTCACACAACATGTACAAAGCATGTATAACTATTACTTGCACTCAACACTTAGCATCACACACTTGCTTTCCTCTTTCCTTACATCGCTCAAACATCTATTTATACATTACAAAATAGGCCTAAACATGGGTAAACCCATGGGCCGACATCCCCATACCCGTTACATAATCCCAAACCCCAAAAATCCCTAAAAGGGGGTCGAGATCCCGTGATATCCACTTCGACTTGAGCTCCACCTTCGACAGCCTGTCGAAGTCCCAAAAATATGTCAAACATAACCAAGGATCCTTCAAGACTTGGTCAAGGGCCAACATTCCCCATATTAGTGTCTCATCCAAACCTTTCACTAAATCCTCTTGAAATGTTGATTCCCATTGTTTGACATGCAAATTCACTCTATGTTTTATGAGTTGTTGCATGGTCTAGAAGAAAGTGTTGCTCAATTTCTACCTCCCTATTTCTACATACTTGACATACCCTTTCCTTCCACAACTCATTGGGTAGTTTCCACCTTCCCGTTTGACATTTCAACATGTGTGAATTAGTTCTTAATTATGCTACTATCCATTTTCACACCATGAAGAGTTAAGATTCAAGTAGTTTTTCATTTTGATCTCCTCCCATCTGTTGAGTTGTCAATATAGCATTATTATTTTCTTTTAGCTTTTCTTTCTCCATTTTCCTTTCCTATAGAATTATTTTATGACTTTTCAACCCTTTTTTATTCATTGGACACCTTTCTTCTTCTATATCTCATTCTTCAAACCATTTTATGTAATGATAGTTCCATGTTTTCTTCTTCATTTTTAACTTATCTTGGTTAATTTTAGTGGAATCTTGTCAATGTCCATGGATGCCATTTGCTAGCATGTAGATTCCTATACAATCATAAAGTCTTATATCACCTTTTTATGTGTTTCACATCACACATGGTATAAATTTTATCTTAAGTGTATATTATATTATAGTTTGCCTCATCTTATCCTTATCCCTTGACAAGGTGTTGTTATCCATATCTTTTGATGATGTGTCAATGTGAAATAAAATTTACTTCAAGAGATTGTCACATCCATGTATTATAAATTTGTATCATTAGTAACATAGTTATCAACTTAACGAGAACTCTACAAAGTTCTCATTTTTTTGGGGGTCACATTTTTTACCTCATTTTGAAAAGTTGTGCTACCGGTAGCACCCCCTCCCTTTTTAGGTTGTTTTTTGATATTTTAAATATTCTTATCCATAATGTATCCACATTATTTTTTATGATGGTTAAAATTTAGACCCATCATGTTAACAACTAATGTCATTGTGGACAAAGACTTTAAAATTTTCCCTCGAATAAAAAAACGATGTTACTAGTAGCATTGTTTTTTTTTTTTTAAGTTAAAATCATAACCTAATTGAAACTCTGCCTTAGACAAATGGTACCATCGTCGATAAACAACTCAAAATCGGCTCCTAAATCATTATTTTTTTTTTTTTTTAATTTACATTAAAAAATAAATAAATTGGACAAAAAAAACTTTGCAAGTTAGTTTTTAAAAAGAATTAAAAAAAACACCCATTTTAAAAACAAAAACTTTAACCTCAATTTATTATTTGTTTTGAAAAATTAAAAACTAAAAAAAACCAAGAAAAAGAAAAGAATTAAAATTAAAATAAAAAATAAAAAATTAATAAACAAATTTATATTAAAAAATACTAAAGAAAAACTTAAAAAACTATTAAGGAAAAAAAAACCAAAAAAATAAAAATATATATAAAAACTAAGAGAAAATGAGTAAAAATAAAAATAAAAAAGGTAAAAAAACAAATTTATGGCAAAAATACTTTTAAAAAGTTAAAAAACACACACACACAAAATTAAAAAATATATAAAAAACCTAAACTAAAAAATCCTAAAATATAAAATTTAATAAAAAATACCAAAAACGACATATATATATATATATATATATATATATATATATATATATATATATATATATATATATATATA
>ML796500.1:6346-22569 GCA_009831015.1 Picea engelmannii | reverse complement strand
ATAAAGTTTGATGAAAATGCTTGATCCAGGTGGATATTGGTGGCCACCCACCTATTCCACTGGCTCGAAAATGTTTTTTCCACCTTGACAGTTTTTCGATAGTTTTTTGGGTTCCAAACTTCCGGGGTCATTTTGAGGCCCTAAACGACGTTTTTTGGGGATTTGGGGCCCAAGTGACTACTTAAAGTAGTAACCTGGGCTAGTAGAAAATTGTTCTTCTCGGTTAGACCTTTCCAATGGGCTATCGTGTCCCTAAAATGAAGATCGTATGAAAAATTTAGTACCCCGAGAAGTTGATGTACTAACTTACCCAAATGGGGCCCACATGACTTTTGGTGCTTCATTTCTTAGGGTTAGGTTTTTGGATGTCTAGGGTTTTTGACATTCTTGTTTATTGTAAAAGGCCTTCAGAGCCTCATTGTAACCATCTTCTTGTGAAGGAGCGCATTTGTCGCATCTCTTCTTAGAGATAAGCTGCCACCATTCCAACAAGCTTTTTTTCCGCTACATTTTACAGTTTCAACTTATTTCCTTATTGAATATAAAACCAATTTTATTGTATCTCTGTTATTTTGTGTTAAGAATATTTGTAATAATATGTATTCATTTCGTTCTACTCATAAAATCTGTATTAGTGGTGTCCGAGCGGTCTTCTCCTTGTCATCTTAATGCATGTTCCCAATGAGGTCAGCGTACAAAGAATTGGGTCTCGAGCTTGTTTCTCTTGAGGAAAAAATCTCTTGCACGCCTAAGTGAACTCTCATGGCAGGAGAAAAGAAATATGACAGGACATGAGATCCTTTAAAAATTTTGCTTGAGGAATCCCTCACACAACATATGAACGAGATGATGGATAGTTTCACGCAAATCCTTCGGCAACTACCAACATGTGACACATCTTCCTCGAGCGGAGGCACCGCCCACTTCAACGTACAAATCAACTTCAATATTACTATATTTTAAGGTCATATAGAGGCAAATGTTGTAGACAAGTGGTTGAATCTACTAGAAGGTTATTTTTATGTCCATAACTTTTCAAATAGAGAAAATATTAATTTTGAAATCCTCAAAGCTGTTCCCCATGTTCCATAAGAGCCCTTGGCATAACACTGCTGACTGCCACTCAAAGTAGTCGCTGGTGGCCGAAGTGAAAGCCTCTGAATCAGATGTGAGTTATGACTATGAGTTAGAACTAGAAAGGTGAATAAAGATCATTGATGCAGAACCCAATGCCACCGTTGCTACTGCCAAGCTCCAGCCTGGTGAACCAAGTGAGCCAGAAGAAGGAGAGTGCCTCTTCCATTCACATATGTGGGTAAAAGGCACCTCTCTACACTTCATCATTGATAGCAGTAGCCAGAAGACCTCATCTCAGTAGAGGTTGTCAAGTGGCTGGCCCTGCCGACAACGCTGCATGCACAACCCTACACCAATGGTTGGCTCTGCCAAGGAAGCGATCTCCACATTAGCCAACAGTGTCGACTAACATATAACATCAAGCCCTTCAAAGATGAGGTATTGTGTGATGTTTCTCCTCTCAAAGTTTGTAATGTTCTTTTGGGCCAACCTTATTTATGGAAACATCATGCTGTATATGAGTCTAGGCCTCGTAGTGTTATTATTACTTTGAACAAGAAATTATATAGGATACCTGAGGCAGTCCCTCCTAGTGCTATTTACTTGATCTCTGTTAAGCAATGCAGGAAGGTCATCTCTTAGACTGAGAATTTTTTCTTCTTCGTGATTCACTCTCAGAGTGAGAGAAAGATCACAGCCACATCCAGGGCCTCCATGATAGATCTCTCCACACAATAGTAGAAAGTGGATAAGTTCGTGGAAGAATACTCAGATATCTTCTCCTCTCCTATTGGGGTACCTCTACACTGCCAGGTCAAGCATCCCATCAATCTAACCCTAGGTGCACTGCTACCTAGTGGGCTAGTCTATCGCCTCTCTTTGTTAGAAAATGAAGAGATCAAGAGGGAGATCCAAGAATTGCTCCACAAGGGGCACATCCATCCTAGCTCATCTCCTTGTGTTGTGGGAGCCCAATCATTCTGGTGCAGAAGAAAGATGGGACCTGGTGACTCTGCATTGATTACCAGGCCCAGAATAAAATCATAGTTTGAAACTAGTACCCAATTCCACGAATCGATGACCTCCTTGATCAATTCACGGGGGCCAAATACTTCAGTAAGATTGATCTGAAGTCTGGATACCACCAGGTCCCAATAGAACAGACAGATGTATGGAGGACTTCCTTCAATTCAAAAGGTCTTTTTGAATGGATGGTCATGCCCTTTGGTTTGAAAAATGCTCCAACAAATTTTATGAATATGATGGATGATATCCTACAACCTTTCACCAATACTTTTGTAGTGGTGTATCTGTATGACATCCTCATCTACAAAAAGACTTGGGAGGAACACTTGCAACATATTCAACAGGTTCTGCACACCCTGCAATAGCACAAACTATATGTGAACTTGGAAAAATTCTCCTTCGGCATGGACATGGTCCATTAATTAGGCTACATCGTTGATCAACATGGTGTGCATGTGGATCCAACCAAGATCCAAGTCATCCGTGACTGGCCAACCCCAACCACACTCACTGAACTTCGAATCTTCTTGGGCCTCACCAATTTCTATCGTAGGTTTGTGCTGGGATTCTCTCATATCGCATGGGCCATCAGAAAAGTAATCAGAGGTGGTGGTAAGGAAAAATTTGTGTGGGTCCTGTCCCAACAACAAGACTTCGATGACTTGAAGAAGAGTTTATGCTCATCCCTAATACTTTCATTACCAAGCCTGCAACATCCCTTTGAGATCGAGACAACTACTTTAGACTATGCCGTGGGCATCATCCTCACTCAACACGGAAACCTCGTGGAATATCATAGTGATACACTATCAATTGTTTTCCTTAAGTATCCTACTTACGACAAATAAATGTAATCCATTGTGCAAGCCTACCACTAGTGGAGACATTACATTATTGGGAGGGAGACAATCATCCACATTGATCACATGCCACTATAGTTCATGCAGACCCAAGGCAAATTGTAGAATGACCACCATCAGAAGTGGTCAACATACTTACAACAGTTCCACCTCAACATCAAGTATAAAATAGGAAGTACCAACCAAGTTTCTGTCTTCCTCAACCGACCTCCAGTCGCGACACTCACCATAGTGCTAGAATCTTGCAGCCAAGAGACCTCTGGATGACCCCACCTCTACGAGACAAACTCTGACTTCTCCACCACCTACCAAATGTTGGGAGCCAACTCAGCGGCCGCTAATTTCCATCTTCAGGATGGGTTGTTGTGTCGTCTGGTCCATCTCTGCATTCCATCAAGCGAGCATGCAAAGATGATTTGGGAAGCTCACTATGATCGGGTGGTAGGACACTTTGGCGTCGAAAAGACAATGACAATACTGTAAAAATATTTCTACTGGCTGAAACTTCGACATGATGTCGACAAGTATATCAGGTCTTGCACCGCTTGTGCTATTTCCAAACTGACCACTAAGAAACAAGGCTTGTACATGCCTCTTCCTTCTCCTAACAGGCCATGGGAATCCATCTCAATGAACTACATGTTGGGCCTCCTGTCCACCAAGAGGGGAAATGACTGTGTTTTTGTGGTTTTTGATCACTTTTCCAAGATGGAAATTCTAACCACTTGCAAGAAGAACATCACAATAGAATCCACTTCCAAGATCTTCTTTGAATGAGTATGGGTACATTTTGGGATCCAAAAAACCATTATCTCAGACCGTGACAGTCAGTTCCTCAGCTCATTCTGGTCGAGCCTCTGGTCACTACTGGATACCAAGCTCACCAAATCCACTTCCTTCCATCCCCAGACAGATGGCCAAACTGAGGTCGTCAATTGGATGGTCGTACATATCCTGTGCATGTACAATTCAAAACACCCCCACACATGGGATGAAATTCTTCCCTATGTCCAACATAGCTACAACCGAGGCCTGCATAGCTCAAATGGCCACAAACCCTTTCAGGTGGGGTTGGGATTCCAACCATTGGGCCCCATGGATGTTGCACTACCCCTAGAGACCACCTCGATCGACTCATCCCCTGCTCCACCAAAAGATGACAAAGCCACCTGGTTCATTGACAGGATCCAACACATCCACCAACAGGTTCAAGATATTCTACAGAAGTCTAATTCCAAGTACAAGCAACGCCATGATAAATATCGGGTCCCACATAAGTTTCAGGTGGGCGAAAAAGTTTGGTTGCATTTGCAGAAAGAATGCCTTACAGGGCCCCATTGGAAGCTTCACCCACTCCGTTATAGGCCGTACACCATCACCAATGTTATGGGTGACAATGATTTTGAGCTCAGCATTCCCCTCTTCCTTGGTTTGCATCCAGTCTTCAACATGGCTCTCCTTAGACCATATTTCCCACCATTATTGGACACCTTAGAGATAACAGAGCAGTTGACACCAACAGATCTAAACCCTGACTACATGCAACATGAATCTAGTGATCATATTTTGGACACACAGATAAAGGGCACTCGACAACAAAGGATCCAACTTTATCGAGTCGTCAAAGCAGGGCAACTCCTGCACCAAGGCAAGTGGCTCACCCAGGGCCAAATTCAACATAAATTTCCTTATCTGATGGGGGAACTCAAAGCAATGGAGACCATTTCTTACTAAGGAGGGAGGATTGATCCAGGTGGATATCAGTGGCCACCCACCTATTCCATTGGTTTGAAAAATAGTTTTCCACCTTGGCAATTTTTCGGGTTCCAAACTTCTAGTGCCGTTTTGAGGCCCTAAATGACGTTTTTTGGGGATTTGGGGCCCAAGTGAATGCCAAAGGCACTTACCTAGGATAGTCGAAATTTTTTCTTCTAGGTTAGACCTTTCCAACGGTCTATCGTGCGCCTAAAACGGAGATCGTATGCAAAAGTTACGACCCCGAGAAGTTGATGTACTAACTTGCCCAAACGGGGCCCACATGACTTTTGGCGCTTCATCTCCCAGGGTTAGGTTTTTGGATGTCTAGGGTTTTTGACACTCTTGTTTATTGTAAAAGACCTTCAGAGCCTCATTGTAACTGTCTTCTTGTGAAGGAGCAGAACCTTCACATCTCTTCTCATAGATAAGCCGCCACCATTCCAACAAGCTTGTTTTCTGCTGCATTTTACAGTTTCAACTTATTTCCTTATTTAATAGAAAACCCGTTTGATTGTATCTCTATTATTTTTTGTTAAGCATATTTTTAATAATCTGTATTCATTTTGTTATGCTCTTAAAATCCAGATCAATGATAGTCTCTTTTTGTTAAAGTTAAGGAAGGTTTGCAGGTATGTGATCATATACATTAGGTATGTTACAGAGTTACAAATCAGTTTTGGATGATGAAATTGATGAGGGATTTTGGTTGAGTTATGTTACAGATAGAGGTTGTATAACAATGAGGTTGTGGCACATGGTTTGATGTAATGGTTTATGGTATTTGGTTATGGATAGTGTGATGTATTGCTAGATAACTTTTGATGGTTATATTTGTATATGGTTGAGGTACATGTTGGGTACATGGTTGAGACAAGTAGTTGATGAGTTGGCACATACATGAGGTGGATAGTTGATGATATTGGTACATCTTGTTGATTCATAGTTTATGCATGATTGGTACATACTTGGTACATGGTTGGATACACTTGTTAGTAGTATTTTTGACACATTGTTTATGGATGATGTAGCATACTTGTCTTGGTATATTATTAGAATCACATATTGATCTTGGTGATGCTTATGAGTTGTTGTGATGCACATAGTTGAGAGTTGTCTTGATGATTGATCTTGGTGAGTAGATCTGATTTGGTTGACAAGATTGATGAGATAGTTTGTTGTGATAGGTTGTTGTGACAAGTTATTTGTACAGGTTTGGTGCATGGTTGATGCACTTGTTTATGGTACAAGTTGAGGTACATGTTGGTGCATGGTTGACGCACTTGTTTATGGTACATGTTGATTATAGGTTGTTTGGTACATGTTGTTACAGGTTGTTTGGTGTAGGTTGATTGGTACAGGTTTACAACAGTATATCTCACAGTGATAATATGACAATGGTTCCATCATTCTACTTATGTTTAAGAGCAGTTGGACGGGGCAAGGATAGGTGGTTGTAGCTAGAGAACATAGGGGGTTGTAGCCTCCTTTTGGTTGTAGTGAGAGAATTGGGGAGTTGGAGCTTCCCTCAAGTTGTAGCTTGAGAAACTAGGTGGTTGTAGCTACCTTCCGGTTGTAGTTAGAGAACATAGGGGGTTGTAGATTCCTTCTGGTTGTAGCTGGAGAATTGAGGAGTTGGAGATTCCCTTAGGTTGTAGACTGAGAAGCTAGGGGGTTGGATCCTCCTTCTAGTTGTAGCTGGAGAACTAGAAGTTGGTTCTTCCTTGAATGTAATTCTTAACATATAAGAAAACCATTCTATGGTTTTCTCCTGCATTGGGTTTCCACGTAAATATTGGTGTACTATGCATTGCATGGATGTGTTTATTATTGTTTATTATGCACTGATGAAGGTTAATTCTTATGATACAGTAAGATATTGATGATGAACAAATGAACATGGTTGAATAAGTGAAAGAATATACTTTGTGGTTTAAAGAATTAATAATTGGTATAATTGCTCATTAATGATTCACCCCCCCTCTTAGTAATCCAACAAAGGCCACAATTTCAATTAGTTTATAATGAACTATAATTTTAACGTTTGGATTTTTTTTTTCTTTAGGTAACATCATGTTTTTTTATTTAGGTGTTGATTTTAAGGTTTTTCTAAGCTACTGTATTAGTGTTGAAGGCCATGCTTGAAAAATGTTGTAATTTTGACCCCGTTAGAAAAATGGTGCTACCGGTAACACCACTTTTTTATTTGAGTGTTGATTTTAAGGTTTTTCTAAGCTACTATATGAGTTTTGAAGACCATGCTTGAAAAATGTTGTAATTTTGACCCCGTTAGAAAATGGTGCTACCAATAGCACCACCTTTTGATTTGGGGGTTGATTTTCATGTTTTTTATGCAAAAATATGGGTTTTAAGGGATACAGTTCTCATTTTGAGGTCACAATTCCCATTAAGTCGGTAACTTTGTTTAGTATGAAATATTATGTAGTGGCCTTTTCTTCCATATTCTTGTGTGTGATTTCATATCATATTGTTTAATCTATTTTTTAATATGGTATCATATTCCTTTAGTCTCAAGGGCTTGGTAGATCTTTCAAGGTAGTGATCCATGGGAGGTGAGGTGTAAGTTGATATGAGGTTTCTCACCGGTCCATTTTAGAGCCAACACTTGTACAAAATATCCACGTTTCCTACACCAACAAAATTTCAGATCTACATCCATTTGAGGGTGCAATGGCAAAGGCAGAGTCACAATTCTCTTGATTTCTTGTTGATTTGATTGGCCATTGCTTTTTATAACTTGGAAGATATTTATTTTACATCTTGTATGTGAGATCTCATAATCAAAGGAGCTTGGAGAAGACATTGTGTTTTTACCAAAATGGTTGAAAAAATATTCATTTTTTTAATTTGTAAAAGGATCTTGGAGAATATGTTGTTACCAAAATAGAAATAAACATTCATTTTTGTAATTTGTAAAACAATGAATAAAACATTCATTTGTGTAATTTATAAAAGGAGCTTGGAGAAGACATTGTGTTTATTTTGGTAAAAGGAGCTTGGAGAGTAAACTTGCAAATGCTATAAATTGTAATAAGAAGTTTTGATACTTTTGGTGAAAGAGGAGCTGAGAGAAGACAATGCGTTTCTTTTGGTAAAAGGAGTTTGGAGAATAAACTTGAAAATTCTACAAGCTGAAATAAGAAGTTTAGAGACTTTTGGTGAAAGAGGAAAATTTCCATGTTACAAGAAACAAAATTGAAGAATATTATAATTAAATTAAGTTTTTCTTTATCCATGTGTCATAGACCCATCCCAAAATCAGAATAAGGGGTCTAAGGAATAATTTTCACTTATGTGTGATGGTGCATGATTTTTTGGATGTTTGGTGGTGGATATTTTGTGTCTAGTGTTTGACACTCATATTTAATTTGGCAAAAAAAACCAGCACACAAATTCAAATGATCATGTGCTCATGAAGTGCATACACTACAATTAAGTTTTTTGAAGTTCTCTCAAACTTACAATCTTTGTAAATTGGAATATTATGTGTCATTGGCACAATATCATTTTAAGTCATTGAGTGAAAATTTTATTTTAAATTCAAAGTGTCTCTTTCAATTAAAAGTTATTTGAGTCATTGAGTCAAAGGTTGATGGTTTTCAAAGTCAAATAAGAATTCTTTGAATTTGTAATTCAATTGGCAACTTGTTGTAAAAGAAAGACCTAATTGAAATTGAATAAGGAGATCATTATTTTTAACTGTAGTCTTCAAGTGAGGTTCATCAAAGACAAATCTTTGTAAAATAACACTTTTGGGTGAATGATTAGTAGTACCTAACACCCCTAGGTTGTTAATGTAAGTGAGCATGACATAAAAGAAAGAAAGTGCAAGTGAGCATAACATAAAAGAAAACAAGTACAAGTGAGAATGACATAGTAAATGGCCAAAATCACATAAATTGTTTCCATGTTAGAGACATTGATTGATACGACTAAAGGAAATTTAGTCACAATGCACAAATGAACATTGGAAAATGTTCTTACCTATCTATTAGTCATGCATACGAAGATAGACATGCTACAAATTCAATCAGAAGTCTTGAATAATGAGTTAAGGAAATTGAAGAATCATAAGGAAGCTAAGAATTTTGAACTAATTCTTGTTTAGCATAATCCTTTATTTGAAATTAATATTTCTCAATATGGAGTTCATGAGATGGAATCAAGTACTTGACTTATATTAGACCTTGGGAAGAATTAAAATTCAACAAGAACATAAAAGGTTTAGAATGTGAAAAAAAACTCAACTTTTATAATCAAGACTAATCCAAACTAGTTGAGTTTGTGAGTGTCGAATTTATTCCCAAATATTTGAAGGGGAAATATTAAAATGTTTGAAAGGTTGATGATGTTGTCAAAAAATTTGATGACAAACAAATTGATGAAATTCTTGATAAGTGCTAGCATTGTAATCGAGTTGGCCATATGGAGGCAAATTGCTCTAATCTCCACCCTTGTCTTCACTATGGGAAGACAAATCATCTTTTTGACCAATGTCGAAAGAAGAAGACATTTCATAAAAATACAATTTATTGTGGTTGGATGAGCTCTTGGTGATGGCATTTAGAAATCAACATTTTTCATACATCTTACCATCAAGTTCAGACATACTTGAATGAATAAGTTACAAAAGCAAATAGTTTTCAATGTCTTCAATCAATTATTACAGATGATGATTTTGGGCATGAATGGGACCCAATTCTAATTGTCTTTTTGAATTAAAAATTGTGTCCATGACTCCAAATGTAACATCCCCATTTTCAAAACCCAAACTAGAAATGTATATTGTAAATGTAATGTATGGTCGAGGTCCAAGCGATGTAATATGCAAGTGATGTAAATTGAATATAACAAATAAAATGCACCAGCTATACATGGACATAGATGAATATTTGGGGGATTAGTTTCCACAAGAGAGGGAAGGGGTCCAAGGGGGGAGAGTTTACCCATGTCTATTAAACCCAAAATATTTCTTTCTAAATTACCCTTATTTTGAACCTTCTATTATCTGTTGAGTTTTATAGAGCCCAATCATTGAATTCATGTAAGAGAGTGGGTGTGAGAAGTCACATCCCATAGTTATCAAGAGCATGGGGGATGAGTACAATCAGTTTGGGAAGAGTGTAAGTCAATCAAGTAAAATAAAGAGAGGAAATCCGTATGGGGAGAGTTGTTGGGTTGCTATATTCTTTGCAGTGAAAGTCTAAGGTCGAGGTGGATCGACTGGGAAAAGTCCAAGTCAAAGTAATCAACACCAAGTCAAAGAGGTCAACCGACAAGAGGTCAAAAGGACATCATGTGGCAATCGAATGAATACTGAATGAAGGTCGACTGGTAATTTGACTTGGTAGTCAACTATAATAGAATCCTGAGATTCACGGGATTTGTAGCCAATGATTTGCGTGGATATGTAACCATTTTTGGGTGCCTTTATTTAGGGTTTTTCCTACCTTAAATCCTATAAATAAGGCATGTTGTAATGTTGTAAAAGATAATCTTTAGATAAATTATTTTAGAGGTAGTTGGTCATGTATATGTAAGTCGAATTGGTTACATGGTTGTTCTTGTGTAAAGCAAGAAGGTATGATGTTGATCATGTCTTAGGTGTAGAACAAGGTTAGGCATGATACCTTTTATTATGAATGAATAAGACAATAAGAGAGAAAGAAACTAAAGGAATGTTGGTTTTCCCATTTGGGTTTCCAGGGTAAAATCAATGTGTATTGAATTTTTTCTTTGTCATTTCATTTATAGCCTAAATATTTCTTCCTCTCTTCTACTAGGTTTAGCATGGAAGTGTTTCTCATTTCCTAACATGTGGTATCAAATCTTGGTTTAACAAACCTTGGATCTGATCTAAACCCTAGATTCAATAAGAGTTGTAAGTCATAGATATCTAAAGTTTTTCTTAAATAATGGTGAGTAGCTCGAGAATAGAGATCGAAAAATTTAATGGCAAAATGTTGGCACAAGGGCAAACCCAGGGTTCAAATCTAATAGCGCACCAACAAGCCCTAACTACTAGCCCTTTCGGAAAAACCTACAGAGCAGATGCAGTCTCACCTGAAGTAGCAATAGGGGGTTGCAGGACACAAGTGTCTACAACCAGAGGAAGTGAAAAGTGGATCCAAGTCAACAACACACAACAATCCAGTTATTCTTTACCACACATAAACCTACTTTGCAAGTTATATATCATATCTAACACAATAATGCAATAACAGTATAATAGATGGAAAATAATGCAACGTCAATCACACATAACAACAAGATATATGTGGTTCACCCTCTCCCTAGGGCTACATCCACAAAACTATGTTTCTTTATATATTATGTAAAAACATACAGTTCTATCCGCGCACTTAGCTTGCAGATATCTCTCTCTCTCTTTCTCTCCCCTCTCTGTGCACCCAACTGCAAGGTTGATCTTCACACCCAGCTGGAGATCTTACAATATAGACTCTCTCCAATAGCCTGCTTCTCTCTCTGTCATGACAACAAATCAATGACCATTAACCACAATATCATGAACCAACTATTCAACAACCCTTTTGACTCTCCTAGACCTATGACAAACGTCTAGGTGTCAAAACCCTAGATCCAAAACCCTAGGTCCCAAAACCCTAGGTCAACTTGACCCGTGCTTTCGGGGCTTCACCAACCTGTCTTTCCTTCTTTCCTGCGAGGTTCTCCAAAGCATCCATTGAAGTATTTTTCTGCTTGCCGAGTTGTTCACGATCCATCATACTTGTTGATATGTCTTCCTTGGTATTCTCTTTCAACGGTTAGATTTTCCTTTCTCTTCTCCTTCTTTTCTTCTTCTTGGCCACTTCGACCCATTCTGAGTCAATGTTCATTTTGCGCAGTTCGTACTTCACCTTTCTTCCTTAATATTCACTTTCTTTTATAACCAAGGGCCAATAGGCCCCAACCACTCACATGTGAATCGTCTCGAGTCATTGCAATACTGAGCCTTATGTTTAACTTTGACTTCAGGCTGCGCGAAGTAGCCTGTGCTTTCTACTCTGTCCCTCCCTTCCTTGTTCAGACTGTATTTTCTATGTCTAGTACCCAATTTCAACTGCACCTGGTACCTGACCCTTCTTCCTTTGCTTTTACTAAGAGATGCGAGGTATCTAGTTTTCATAATACAATTTCAACCAGCTCCCATTTACCAAATCTTCTTTCCATTTCCATTCAGGGTTTTCAACTACGCAACTCCTCCTCCTGTGACGTAGGCAACCTCAAATGGTCCTAGCTAATGTGTCCTGAACTTCCTTGGATGATTCATGAACTTGCTATCATATAAAAATACCAAGTCTCCTTGCTTGAATGCCTTCCTCTTGATATGTCTATCATGGTAAGCCTTTTCTCTTTCTTTCTGTACCTATTGATGAAATCCTACAATAAACCTGTCTTCTTATAGTTCTACCAACTGTGCAAGCTTGTCTTGTACAACGCCTGTGTCGTCCATACCTGTAAATGCTGCAATTCTTAAGCTAGGAACCAAGTATTCCATAGGTACCACTGCTTCCAAGCCATATACCAACTTAAATGGGGTCTATGTTGTTAACTTCTTTCAAGTAGTTCTGTAGGCCCATAATACTGCTGGAATTCTTAAATCCCAATCATCTCTGTTCACACTGCAAATCTTCGTCAGCCCTGTCTCCAAGATCTTATTGAAATCTTTGACTGTACCATTTGCTTGTGGGTGGTATGTTGTACTCTTTTGATGATGAAATTCAAATTCCTGAGTCAAGGCTTCAATATTCTTATTAATAAAATGAGTACCTTGATCGCTCATAAGGATCTTTGGGAATCCAAACATGGTTATGATATCCTTAAAGATGAACTGAGCGGTGGTAGTTGCAATACATTCCTTAAATGATCTTGCTTCTTCCCATCTGGTCAAATATTTTGTCACAGTGATGATGTATCGAGCTCCTGTGCACTTTCCTGGTGGGTTTATAGGCCCCACAAAATAAATGGCCCATTTCTCGAATACCTGTAATGTTAATTGCAGTGCTAAAGGAATCTCATATCTTCTAGAAGGCTGTTGGCGCTTGACCAAGTTTTGGGACTTTCTTGGTCATGTTGACCTATTTTGGAACTTTGACAGCCTGTCAAAGGAGGAGCGCAAGACACAACAAAGATCACGGGATCTCGACACCCTTTTGGGCCCCTTTTTAGGTTTTTGGGAATATGTAACGGGAATGGGATGTTGGCCCATGGGTTTACCCATGTTTAGGCCCATTTTGTATGTATATATATATGTCTAGGCCATATAGAGGAGAAGTAGTGAAATTGACATCTATGTGATGTAGGCTAAGTGCCAAGAGTTATATTTGTGTGATCAAATCTTTGTGCATTCGATGTAAGACTTGCAGAGCTAAGTGCAAGTCCCTGTGAGAGACTGTAGAAGGCTTGGTGCTATAACACAAGGAAGAAGGATCTAGCAAGCTGCGTAGATCTTCTGTCCCTTACGGAGTAAGGGTTTTGAGGCTCTGTGCTTGTAACCGATTGACTGAAGAAAATAAAGAAGAAGAGTTGGTGGACGTATCCCCAGGGTGGGGGTGAACCAAGTAAACATTGTGTTATGTGATTTGTGCTTTATCTTGATGCATTCATATGTTATATGCTAAGTGCTATGATATGTTTAAGATAGATATGCTTATGCTTAGTGCCATTGATAGGTAGAATGATAGATCTGATATACATGAATATGATCAGTTCTTGATCTACCAGATCTGACCTATTTACTTATGATAAGTTCTTAAATACATTAGATCAGTGTTAATGCTACGAATTTATGTCTTATAAGTGAAGTGGTTATTGACTATATATTGAGGAACTAACGGTGCTAAGTGCTTTATTAAGTAGTACAATCACAGATCTGTGTCCTAACTAAGATTGCAGACACCTGAGTCTTGCAACCACCCCTGCCTCTACCTCGGGTGAGACTTCATATTCTTCGTAGGTGTTGTTGAAAGGGTCGGTAGTTAGGGCTTTGTAGGTGTGCTGTTGTAGCGTTGAACCCTGGGTCTGCCCCTATTCAAACAAATGGTTCCGTTGCCGGGACCTGAAACTGTGATTGTTGGGAAATGAGAAAGAGGAAGCTCTGTGCAAATATTCATCATGAAATTGTGAAAGCTCTATGCGTAGATCTATGCCCTAGTGTGCAATATTCTACTTGATTTATAAAGCACTGTGCTAAGGAAAGAAGGTTAGATCTGAAAGAAAGAAGCTCGATCTGAAGAAAAGAAGATCATATATGAAGGAAAGAAGCAAGATCTGAGCGATTGGTGCTCTAAGAAAGGTAAAAGTAAGAATTTCTAATTAAAAGAGGTAAGATCTGCAAGCTTTGTGCTCTGATAAAGGTAAGAATAGTTAAATTTTTTTAGATCTGGAAGCTTTGTGATCTGTAGGAGTAAGATAAGTGGAAAGTTTTTGTTTCTAGAGTATGGATCTAGGTATGCTTAATAGACTCTGTCCTAGTTTGAAAGCTAGGGCATTAATAGATGAAAGAAGGTTTGATATGAGTAAATCTGATAAGAGTAGTGAAAGATATATTATACCTATGCATAGAAAGAATGTTTGGACTAACAAATGGATGCAGGATCCTATAAAGAATTTGATGCAGGTTAGTTACCATGATCCTAGTGCATAGTACAAGAGATGTTGGGGATCATTTAAAAGAAAGAGAGGATTGACCCTCTGTTATAGTTGCAGAAGACTAGGACATCTTGCTAAGGAATTCTTTGGAAGAAGACCTAGTTGTCTTTACTATAAGGATATGGACCATGAAGTGTTGGACTGCCCTAGAATGATTGCTAAGCTTGAATGTATGAACATAAAACAAGAAAATCCTAAGACAAATCTAGAAACTAAGGCTATAGCAGAACCCTAGAAATAATCAGAGAAAGTATTGCTGAAAATAAATGAAACCCTGAATGGTCACCGAAATATCAGGTTATTAGAGATCTTTAAATAAAAAGAATGCATTAAAGAAAGAATAGGAGACTTTGACATTGATTGTGTTCTAGATGAAGAAACATAGGTGAATATCATGACAAAAAGAACTTGGGAAGCTATAGGGAAGCCTGCTACGATCCCTTCATTAGGAGAAATAGGATTATTCATAGGAAAGCTGGTAAACTTATGTGGGAATCTCGCTCAGATACCTATGAACGAACTTCGACAGAGGAAGATTTTGATATTATTAAGTTTGTTGAAGACAACGCCCCATTTACCATGTTAATAGGAAAACCTTGGATTGACAGAGCTCAAGCCAGACAAAAGGAATAAGAAGAAGCCTTGGAGCAGAAGAAACAATACTTAAAAGATTTCATGACTAGAAGGATCGTACACTTAATTGAAGAACAAGAGAATAGATCGAAGCTATTTGACATTAGAGACCCTAATGTCGAAGCTGTAGGAACATCAGAGGACTCTTAGAAGACTGAAGTACCTGCCCTAGACAAAGAAAAGGTATTACCCCTAAATCCTAGGAAAGAATATCAACAACACGCAGTGACTATGTTAAAAGATGATAAGAATCAAAATGGAAAAGAGACTACCGAGAGGAATCTCACTGGAAATAAGGCTAGAAAGCTAAGTAAGAAGAGGGCTAATATTGAAAAGTTACAGAAGATTCCATAGGGAACTTCGCAGAAATAAAATTTGCAGAAATGGAGCTTCGCCGGGATATCAGAACAGTGACACATGGCACTTTGCCATGGAGAAGCAATATAGCCATTGGGGCTGATATATCCATTCGACTCCTGCTCCGAATGGACATAAAAGCAATAAAGGTTCATCATCAGACCGTTGGACTGTGCCATAATGGATCGAACAAGAGTTAATAGGGGCTCATAACCATTGCATGCAAACCATTGCCGAGTTTCCTACTTATCCCATCGCGCCATGCACGAAGAATTTTTTTTCTAACTGAGAACTTGAAGCCCCCAGAATGAACGAATTGCATACAGTGATCATTGCACCGTTGCTATTATTCTAGTGTAGTGTCTAAGTCCATCGTGACCCCGATAATTTGAATCCCGAGTGCATATGTTTGACGAGCTCACTACAATTGAAGAATTAGTAATGGAATTTCTCCTCGAATTGATGACAGAGAGAGTCATATCAAAAAGAGGACTGTCTATAGGTATACAAGCATCGTCGACGATAGGACTGCCAACCTCTCTGTCCACTACTCGAGCCGGTCCATCTTGACCATCCGATGAGAAGAAAACTAAACATAGGGATGATCTCATGAATGCTAATATGATTCCAAGCATTCTCCCCACCTACCTACCACCTATGAGTGGCACAATCAATCGAGACAATGTACCCAGAGAGTTTGAGTATGTTGGGAATACTAAAACAACTGAGAGGGGGGGTGAATCAGTTGTTTATAAGCTTAAACAATTTTACACCTTCTTAACAATTATTAATATTTCTTCATGTGTCATCAAGCAACATACA
>ML796499.1:182508-201633 GCA_009831015.1 Picea engelmannii | reverse complement strand
ATTTTCATCAAATTTAACATCTCTTCTAATAATAATTTCATTACAATGTGTTTGAAGAAGTCTATAGCCTTTGAAATCTTTAGAATAACCAACAAATATACACTTCTCACTTTTAGGCTGCAATGCTTTCCTTTTCTCATCAGGAATGTGAGCCCATGCTATACTACCAAATACACAGAAGTGACTTGCATCTGGTTTAATTTTAGTCCAAGCTTCTTCTAGTTTTATATTTTTAAGATCCTTTGTGGGAGTGCGATTTAATATGTAATTTGCATATTTGATGGCTTCCGCCCAATACTTTAGACTTAATCCCTTAGATTGGATCATACAATTAGCCATTTATTTTAATGTGCGATTCTTTCTCTCGTAACACCATTTTGTTGTGGTGTATATGGAACAATGTGTTGCATTTGGATTCCCTGTGTAGTGCAATAACTTGTAAAATTATTGTTCACATATTCACCTCCATTATCTGTTCTTAACTTTTGAATTTGATGTCCAGATTGCTTTTCTATAAGGGCTTTGTAGGCCAAAAAATTGTCAAAAACTCTGCTCTTAAGTTTTAAGAAGTAAACCCAAGTATGTTTGGAAAAGTCATCAATGAAAGTTAAGAAATACTTGCACCCTGAAAAAGAAGGAGAAGAAAGTGGACCACACAAATCACTGTGAACAAGCTGAAAAGGACCCGAGGCATGCCAAGAGGCAGGTTTTTCAAAATTGTTCCGATGATGTTTTTCGAGAACACAATCGACGCAAACACCATCTCTGCATGAAACAAGAGGAAGACGAGTCACCATTTGTTGATTACATAGTTGTTGCAATGAGCGATAATTTAGATGACCAAAACTCTCATGCCAAAGTTTGCTCAAGTCGTCACTATGAGCAATAAAAACTAATGAAAAAGATGATGACCTAACGTTGTCAAACTTGTAAAACCTGGTAATATCATCAACAATTCCAGTTGCAAGAACATGCTTAGGATCTTTTAGATCCTTGATTACAACTTGGTGAGGTGAAAACTCTACGATTTTACCTTCACCTGAATGAGTGATTTGATATACTGACAGAAGGTTACAAGAAATACTTGGAACACATAATACATCATTGAAATGACCATTATCTACTTGAACTATTCCAAATCCTACAACACTAAGAGATCTATCATAACCAACAAATATTTTCTTGGTGTTACATTCATTTAGAGTAGAAAATATGTCTCTATCCTTATCCATATGATAAGATGCTCCAGAATCAATAAGCCACTCATTAGAAGTAGAAGTAGAAGCTGTATTGAAGGAGAAACCAAAAGCTGAAAGTTCATGTCCATGAGAAGAGGAAGTAGAATCAATACTGTTGTTGTTTCTTCATCATTGCTTCCAAAGTTGCCATCTTCTTGAAACATTTGGACTCATCATGACCATATTTATCACAAAAGTTGCAATGTTTGTCAGTCTTCTTACTTTTATATTTTTCTCCTTTATCACCATTAGGAGAGAAAGCTATCTTAGTGGGTTTGGGACCCTTATATTGCTTTTTGTTGTGACAAGGATGTTGCTTCTTGGGATTCTTGGGTTTATCTTTCTGATGGACAACTAAGGCTTTGTTGGAGGTACTTGCAGTGCTGATCAATCCAATTTGTAATAGCTTATCTTTCTCTCTAATCAAAGCATCACAAAAGTTCTCAAGAGTGGGTTTTTGATAAGTTGTCCCTAGAGCCTCTTGCATGGCATAAAAGGTAGATACAAACACAGAATATTCACTACCTAGCTTAGAAAGAATAAGATAGATGCAACGATCTTCGTCTATCTTTATATTACATTCTTCACATAAAGTTTTGAGTGTTTTAAACTTAGATAGATAGTCTTCAATGAAAGAAAAATCACTTGGACTTAAAGTTAGTACTTGATTTTCTAACTATTGTGCTCGAATAATATTGTGTTTACCAAATACAGATTCAATCTTTTCCCAATATTCTTTGGGTTCATCAATTGTTTGAAGGTGGAACCTTAAATCAGGAGAGATGGGCATTCCGATTAATCCACGTGCTTCGTCATTCCTATTATCCCATTTGGATTTCTTATCGGCATCAATGGGTGTTGTTTCCTTTCCCAAGGTAATCCGGTACAAGCCTTTACTTCTTAATAAATCCTCCATATGAGATTTCTATTGGAAGTAGTTGGTGTTGGTAAGTAAGAGATTACTTGTAGAAGCCATATTAAATATGCAGATAACATGGATTTAAAAACTGAAACTAATGATCTGAATGGAAAGATCTCGAAAAGTTATGCAATTTAAAAAAAAACGACACTTAAAACGGACTTTGGATGTGAGAGTTATGCCCTTTTAAAAAAAGGCATAAACGGTAACCAAATTAGGACCATGTGGTGGTGTAAGTTGCTTTATGAAGTGACCCACTTTTATAAAGATAAGTGGGGATCACTTTTACAATGAAGTTGCTTCATGCAAAATAAAATAACTCTAAAATAAAATATTAAAGTTACTTATAATGATTCACTTTTATACTTGAAGTGGAATACACTTTACAATTTTAGCATGAACTTTTTCAAAAAAAGTAACAAAAGAGAGACTTGAACTCAAGACCTCTTACTTAATAAGCCAACTTTTAACCAAATGGTCTAGAAAAACATATTGTAATGTTTAGGAGGAGGATTGAGGTTGTTGATGGCCTTGGAGAGCATGCTAAAAAAAAACTCTTTTCACACAAGAAAAAAAATTCGCTTCTCGATGACAACAAGGGCTAGATCTTGGTTAGTTTACCCAGAATATGCACCTTTTCCTATCTGTTTTTGATTTTCCAAGATCGAACAGGGCATTGGGAAAAGAGAATACGCAGATCTAAAAGAGTACCAACCCCGGAATAAATAATGAAAGACCGAAATAAAACCAAAATACTACTTTGCAAAAATTTTAAAAATGCATATTCAAGCTTTATACCTCTGGATGTGACTGTATTGGCCGTATATTGGGAAAATGGAAACCTTTTCGAGTGAAATGAAAAGTGTTCCTGAATGAAATGAGTGATTCGGATGCAATGGAACAGTCATCTCATCACATAAATGTCTGTAACTGATAGAAAATGGAGATGAGACAACTTGTCTTCACGATCTCAATCTACAATAGGAGCGGATCTTCAAACAGGATTTGATACCATGTTCAACAACACATGTATTCCAACAGAGAAATAACACCTTCAGTAACCACTCACATAACCAGATCAAAGATCAACACACCGATGTTTTCACATGGTAAAACCCCTATGGGGAAACATCCACGACCCCAACCAACGCAACCACTTGGAGTAGTTTATTAATGCAAAAGAAAAAGATTACAAAGAGATTTTACAAGAGAGTTTCTCACATTCGATCATCGACAAATAACCTTCCATTCTCTTTAAATAGAGATCATGGACCAATCGGGTGCTAAGCCACGAATAAATGGTCGTTAAGATCGATGAGAGTATGAACTGTCAGATCACTCTATGTCGGGAACATATCGTGACCATCAGATTTCCTAACTACACATGCATACTAATGCATAATAAAGAAACACACTAAGAAACACACTTTTACCTAACAACACATTAGACCAAGTAGATCTTAACTAACTCCTAAGTGTCTAAATATCCTAACAGTTATGCCATACACTTCACTTATGACTTATAATTTATTTCACACAAGTGTTATTTCTATTATAAGAAAGAGACCCCTTATTTTCCAACTCATCTATGGTGAAAATCTTGGCTTTCTCGTGTACATTAAGTCAATCTAGGATGTAGACCAAGAAATAAGGGTCAGTGATAGATATATCCATAGGCTTATTCTTTTGATGTTACCTTCCTAGAAATCTAGAAGTGTTGTTATAACACACACATTACTTATGTTTTATTGCACAACTATTTATATTCATTGTGTAAAAGAGAGGTTGGCCCTAATCATAAGCTAAATTATAATGTGATTCAAACCACTACATAAAGGATGACTCTGTTTGAGTGTTTGATTGGTTATGGATCCAATCCAAATTCAAATCCGTTCTTTATGGGCCAATATCTATAGGTTTTTTATAAGATAAGACTTTGTTTTTTGTTCATAATAATTCAATATATGATAATACCACCAAATAATATGTGGGGTTTGTTTATAGAATGGAATCCTTTTGATTATTCTATAGGTTCTACATTCCATAGTATAAATGTTGCGAAATAGTTTGTGCTCAACTTGGACAAGCAATGGAAATTGTGACCCTTTCTTAAGATAGAGGAAGAGTTAATTTCATTTGAACCCATTACCTCCCAAGTTCTCACTAGGTGTAAAAGTCATAAGCACAAAGGTGAGACCCTAAGGGAAAATCTAGGCAAGCCACCAGTGTCACGGTCGGGGATTTTCTTTCTCACTTTAGACTATGAGTTTCCCAGTCAAGAGGGGCTTCCTTAGGTCAAGTAAACTAAAATGTCATGTAGTGTTATAGTAGGATTAATATAGATATTAGTGATTATTTTCTTATTTTATGTAATGTCTATGATTAATGTTATTTAGAATCACAATTAAAATCATATTTCCAATTATCCTTAAAATTAACAAATTCATTTACATATTTAGAAGAGATCCAAAACAACCCAAATTTAAAGATGCAACAAGTGACAAGATAGGCTTCAAGTATACCAAATTGATTTATATATTCACTAAATAAGAAGTGTATTTTCTAAATGAACAAGCAAGCTGATATAAGATATGATTTTAAGATGCTATTTCGAGATAAATTCAGATTCCAAACCAACTTATCTAGTACCCACAACAAAGATTAAACAAGTGCAAACTAGGGTAAATTAAGCAAGATGTCTAGGAATTTTAGGCCTAGAGTCTTCAATTCCTATGTCAAATATGTATGTATGATATTTCTATATGCCAAAATAAGATCTAAAACAGAAAATTAAAGTCTCTTAGAATGATTTCCAACTAGCAAAGAAAGAGATATAAAACAAACAAAACATCCATGGTTTTTATGTTAGAAAGTAGGATGATTTTCCCTTTTGCCAACTAGAATGGATTCAAATATGATTTTTATAAATTTTATTCTATGAAACACTCAGATCTAAACCATAAATAAATGACCTATAATATCTTGAAACAAATAACACAACAATGATCCCAATCAAACAAGACGTCTTAGGGTTTGGTGGTGATTTTCAATGATTTGTCTTGAGGCAATGAGAGCCAAGGTTAAGGTGTATTTTCTGGGTTTTATTGGCTCAAATGAAATCTGTTTTCTAGGGTAATTTTCTGCAGTAAATTCCATATTGCAAGATAAACAACAACAAAAAAGCTAAAAGAGAGATGATATTTTGGATTTTTTTGGTTTGATTGAGAAGATAAAAGACTAGTGCCTTGCAATGTTTTGGGCTATGTGGGGTCAATATGCACCTTAAGGGGATGATTCTTATAAGGATCTAAAGGGAAAGTAGGTTTGTCAAAACAATATTTACAGGTCCTAGTTCTTGCAAAGTAATTACTACAAGTAAATGGAAGGGATGGGCACACCACCTCCAAAACTACTAGAGAGTGTTTTCACTTGATAAGAGAATGCGTGTTATTTTTTTTCATAAGGGATAATAGGGAAAAGACTCTCACACTTCAATAAAAGAATGATTTCACTCCTTATAGTATCTTTTGACAAGTCCAAACCTACAATAAATTTTTTAGTAGAATGCTCCAAGAATAATTTTCCACATTTCAAGAAATGTTGATCATCTATCAACACTAGAACCTTAGACAAGACAAGTGCAAGAGAGCTTCATTCCAATAGTTTCCAAGCATCAATTTACAAACTAGGAGGAGGCTCTTATTTATATATGAAGAGCTCAACAACCTCTACAATAAAATAACAATAGATCTCTAAAAACTCCTAGATATATGCCCCAAAAACTAATATCCTCTAACAAACCTAAGAGGATCTAGTCAACAACAATAAAATATGGTGGAATAATGGCACATGTACATTAGACGAGGATAAATTCCTCTAAAAAGTGGATTCCCTCCTAGAAATTTGTCCTATGTGTTATTAATCATCAAGAGAGTGGGATGTCCTCAAATGAATGGTAAAATTTTTGACGATAATATTCCATGGTAGATTTTAAAAGCACCATAACTGTGTCAATTTTTGCTTGGATTTTTATTATGAATACATTTTGGGAATATGATGGCCATTATACATCTAATGACATCTATTTGGTGGAATTTTGGGCACTCTATCAAAATATAACTTCCCATGAAGCTAGGTCGCCCTCAAAATGTGTAATAATATCAAGTGGACCTCCTCCTCAAAAGTGTGATATGGTCAAAATACAATAGATTCCCTCATCTAGGGAAGTTGACCTTCACACATGTGGATCCAAGAAAACAAGAGGATATATGTATGAAATAATGGGGAAGATGAAAAGTGTTAAGTATGATTTGGGATATGGACATGCTACACCTTCTTAGGCCTTTAGTAGTATAATTGAACCAAGAGTGACAACACTTATCTAGAAGATGACTATGATCCACCTTGGTACAACAAGGAAAATAATAACAATTTAGAGTGTTATGATCCATTATTAGACTTAACCAATTTTCACGACAATCATGAAAAGTACATGAGACACTATCACCATACATGAGCGAGGACATAAAGATATGACAGTCTACAATAGAGCATAATCATCAATAGGACATCATGTGTACATCACCCACTATGTGAGGAATATCCAAATGTAGCAAGATCTTTGACATATGTGCTCTGGAAGATCAATATGAAGTGTGTTCATATTGTTATTTTTCAACTATTTTTGGTTCTTACTTCTAAGAGTTGTTGATTCTCTTACCAGTGTATTTTTTGTTCATCCATTTTTGCAACCTAAGCTATTATAGATCCATCTCAACCTTGTATTGATTAACCATTGATACAAATCAAAAGGGAAACCAAGGTTATGATGGATCTATGATAATCTTTTTTTAATGTGTCAGCCCTTTTTTACCTTAAACATAAGACTTCAAATTTTTCCAATATATATTATTAGCATTATGTATCTAAGTAGAAATATGTGCTCTGCAAGATCAATATGAAGTGTGCTCATATTGATATTTTTTATCTGTTTTTGGTTCTTACTTCTAAGAGTTGTTGATTCTCCTACTAGTGTATTTTTTGTTCATCCATTTTTTCGACCTAAGCTATTATAGATCCATATCAACCTTCTATTGATTAACCATTGATACAAATCAAAAGGGAAACCAAGGTTACGATGAATTTATGCTAATAATTTTTTACCAAGGTGTCAAGCCCTTTTTTACCTTAAACATAGGACTTCAAATTTTTCCAATATACATTATTAGCATTATGTATAGTAAGTAGACAAAAATGAATCTCTTTCTCCCACCCAACAAAATAAGAGCACTTCACTCCAATTTTAATGTCTTTACTCTATTTTTAGCTGCCATTTCAAATGCAAATAATGTAACTTTGTTTTAGTATATTTTGAGTTTGTTACCCTCTCTTTTTGAGTTTAAGAGGGTACAATCTTGTTTTTTTCTAAGAAAAAGTATTTTAATGTGTTCTAGTATATCCTCTCTTATATATGAATCATTTCATTTTGGCATGAATTTCTTTGCTTTTATTTTGTGATGCCATGTCAGATGTTTGTAGTTTGTGCTCTTCAAGGATGTGGCTTAAATAATTTTGTGTTAACTTTGTTATTTCTTCAGAATGAATGGAGAGCAATTGGGGTTCAACAATCTCGTGGGTGGGTGCACTATGCTATTCACCCCCCTGAGCCACACATTATGTTATTTAGAAGGCATTTGAATTACCCGCAACAACAAGCACAACCCCATCCAAGACAACCTATGGGGCTTCTAGCCTGATGGTTTTATTTTGTAAGTAGTCTAATTACAATGAGAACTATTTATCAATTAATTCCATTGTTGATGTTCAACCCATCAATTTATCTCAAACTAATTTCTTCTATTTGCTCAATTCTTTGATGGCCAAAAGCTCAATTCAAAGCATATATGAATAAACGGGTGGTGTAGTCATGACTATCTTAATTACAATGAGAACTATTTATCAATTACTTCCATTGTTAATATTCAACCCAACAATTTATCTCAAACTAATTTCTTCTATCTACTTAATTCTTTTATGGTCAGAATTTCAAAAACTCAATTCTAAGCATATACGAATAAACAGGTGATATAGTCATGAATATCTTGTCCAACAAGATGATTGAAGTTTTTATTTCAAATAGAATTAACCAACTAATGTGAAAATCCATTCACCATGAAAAAATGGCAAATGGCTATTATTGTGGAAGTCCCCTTCCATTTAAAAATGGTTATTGTTTGTGTAAGTAGTTAAAATGTAAATAATGATGCAAAAAGTTATTTTGAATTTCTTATATTAGTTTAGAAATATGACAATGTATGTCCTTCTCTTCACTTTTTAAAATGTAAAAAATGGCTATTATATGTGAAAGTAATATTAGTTGAGAAATATTATATGTGAAAGTTATATTAGTTGAGAAATATGCCTATGCATGTCCTTTCCTTCACTTTGCTATGTGAATTGTAATATTTATATATTTTTTCATAATGTCCCAATTTTCCATGTAAAATAAGGCCATTATAAGTGAAATCACCTTTGAATTTTTTTAAATGTAAAAAATGGTATGTGAAAGTTATATTAGTTGAGAAATATGCCTGTATGTCCTTCCCTTCACTTTGCTATGTGAATGGTAATATTTATATATATTTTTCATAATGTCCCAATTTTCCATGTAAAATAAGGCTATTATAAGTGAAATCTCCTTTGAATTTCTTACATTAGTTTAGAAATATGTATCGTCTTCCTTTCACTTTGCTATGTGAATTGTAATACCTATATGTGTTTTTCTCGTAATCATCATCGAGCCTAAATCTTTTTAAATAAAACAATCTACAACAGTTGTTGCCATACAAAGTGTACACCATGTTGACTCTACAAATCATTGTTAAAACCTACATGGTTTTAGGTATTATGAACAAGGTTAGTTATACGTGTGTATGCCTGCTCAACCATGAATCATTATGAAAAAAACAATATGTGTGTTTTCATAATCATCCATTGTCCATCTTAAAACCAATATTTTAAAATTCGAAAACAGTGAGTCATCAAATGATTACTCAAGTACCACTTTACTAAAGATAAAAATACATAAATATGAAAATTTTAATTAAAAAAATATATTTATGATGACTCAAGTACCACTTTACTAAAAATAAAAATAAATACATATAAAATTTTTAATTAAAAAAAAATATTTATGTAAATTAGTTATGCAAATAATGTTCATGTACATACTATGTGAGGGTGATTATAACTAAATGTCACAGTATATATACATATATGAAACAAAAAACATAAACAATAGAGTCTAAATACATAAACACAATACATATCTGAAATGAAAATACATAAACAATAGGGTCTAAATAGCCTTAAAGTCCAAAAAACAACATACTACGTATCAATTATCTACATGATCAATCATCAAACTTTTGATTCTCAACATGAAATACAAGAGTATCTTTTGGATTGGACTTTGTGGACTCCTTAGAGACTTGGACATTTACAGTGGTAGTACACGTAGCATGACTAGTGCTTTCCATGCTTGATGATACTAGTGGATTATCGATCAAACACATTCACCCCAAGTCATTAGCAACAAACACTCTTAGGAAAGTCTACCCATTTCGACAATGTATCAATATCATCCAAGACAACGGGATTGTATCAAAGCCTTTGTTTAGTAATTAAATGTGCCTTAGCTAGAGGTTGTATTGTATGTAGATGAGATCATTTAATTGTTGTGGAAAAATATCATTTCATTGTTGTTTCAAATAGTTTATCTTCTATGTGTGACTAGTTGCACCTACACTTGGAAGCTTGTGGGTTTGACTTGAGATCTAAATTGCAAACTTTTGCAAGGACAATGGCTACCAAATGAGTTCTAACAATGTGTTGTGATATATGATTAAATCATGATATAGGAATAAAAATAGTTAATTCAACAAATTAGTTTGTGACTTTCGCTAAAAATTCAAGTGTTTAAACATTTGCACTTAAATATTTTTGGAATCACTTAATTGGTTGGTTCACATTTCTTGCAATTTTTTCTAGTTTTTTTCCAAAGGTATTTATAGTTTTTTTGAAAATAGTTATATGTCAATGTATTTCCAATTGACAAGTTTCATTGGGGGCCATGCATTCTAGGCACTCATACAATTCATCTTTGACCTTGCCACTATCACCTTCTCCATTGCCCACTTTGCATTGATACCTTAGGTTCAAGAAATATTGAGTGGAATGTATAGGGAAATGGAATTGATTGTTCACTTTGTTATCAATGATAGCCCAAATAGGCCCATACTTTCATACTTTATCATTGTATCCTCCCTTTATATGCCAAATTTTCCAACCTTTTTTGTTTTTTCAAAAATAAGCTCTCAAAAACTTTATTTTTGTTGCATCTCTGGTACAATTTGATGTTGCATTTAGATGCATTCCTTTAATCACTTGCAACCATTTTTTTCGAGTTCTATCCTCGGGAAATGAGAGATTGCAATGCGATGAAGTTAGTTGCAAATTTGTGGATGGTAGGGATAACAAGATCCCCACCATTCATGTTTTTTCTGATTAGGTTCAATAATCATATGAGTGGTTGCATATGTATTTTGAAATGATCTTGGCATGATATACAATGTTTTTAATCCAATTGTCTTTTCCTATACCCTCAAGCATGAGGTCCATGTACTACACAACAAATGTGGTCTAGAATATGGTTTTTTATTTACTCTTTGTCATCTCATTGGCAAAAACATAGTTAGAGGCATGACATGTGATGCGAACAACATGGTCAGCCCCACCTCCACAGTAATCTCATCCAAATGTTGAAATAACAAGTTTGCATATTTCACCTTATAAGATGCATCTATTGATCTAAAAAACATGGTACCTTGTGGGAAAAAGGAAATACAATTAATTAAGGTGCAATTCTTTCCATCACTTTATCCATCTAACATGATGGTACATATCTCTGGTCCATGAATATCTAAAACCCTTCAAGTAGTCATTTACAAACCCAACTTCTTTCTGCAAAAGGGACGTCCTCAAATCATGCCGACTAGGACCTTTGAATCCCTTACTAGTAACAACAATGGAATCCAATGTAGATTGATAATAAGGTGAGTGGGAGGCATTGAAGCCACTATCTGCATCATACCACCATCTAGAAAGGTGTTAAAAATAATATTTTTTGTATGGCTTCTTCCAATGGTTATCTAAAGTGTGCTAAGAGGTATTCACAGGGTTTGAGGAGGGTGAAAAAAAGTGTGTATGTGTATGGATTCTTCCAATGGTTATCTAAAGTGTGCTAAGAGGCATTCACGGGGTTTGAGGAGGGTGAAAAAATGTGTGTATGTTCATTATTTTTTAAGACATTAAATTTTTAACAATAGGCTAGTTTTCATGAGCGGAAGGAACATATAAAAAGGGGTCCCTAACAATGACATAGGGGTTAGAGAAAGAGCCTTCAACACTAGGGTAGAATTGGGATCCAATTTGTCTCCTCCTCCCTATTTCATCTATCTCACTTTGCATAGTCTTGTCTTCTTGGAATTTGTAAAGTAGGTTTTGCACTTGCACTCTAATGGTCACAATGTTAGGGGATTCACATGGGATAAATTGGTCTCTTTGATCAATTAAGTGTTCTTTTAGTGTATGAATACTCCTCCCAATATATGTGTTTTGACATAGTTACCGACTTAATGTGAACTATGACCTCAAAACGGAAACTCTGGTGCAAAAAATACATATTTTTGTGTAAAAAACACCAAAATCAACCCATGTTTCAAAAAGGAAATACAAGGAGAACACCTTCTAGTGGATGTTTTTGTGGAGGTTTTTAGTGTTACAAAATTTGGCAAAATTTTCAAAAAAAAATCTCTTCTACAACCTCCTCTATTGACTGTGAAGGTTTTAGCAGAGGTTTTAACAGATGTTCCATATAATTAAAAATATTTGGGTGGGAAAAGGTTGTAGCTATTGAAAATATTGTTTTCATTGATTTCAAAGATAGGGGAGACTCCAGATGTCCAAGATAAAGATTGCAAGATGGAGATTGTTGGAAATATTATTTTTGGGTTTTTGATGTTTAGTTTGGATACCCTATCTTTGAAGGACTTTAAAATTTGAAGACCTAGATCAAATGAGAGCATATGATATGTGGTTGAAAATCTTATTCATATAAATTTCCAATGGTATATGACACCCCCTCTAACTCCAAAGGAATGAGGAGATATGGAATATTCTTTCAAGTCTTCCCAACTAGAAAGTATAGGTCAACCCAAGTAGTTTTACAAGTTGGCCCCATAAATGAATGCATAAACACTATAAGTATACGATAGATGTGCATATTTGAAGAGTATCTAAGAAATACGAGAAAGTACAAGTGCACAAAAGAGATCTTAAGTGCACAAGAGAAGATGGGGAGTATTCTTGGGGTCTAAAGGTGCGCAAAAGGATTTTTCTTGGAATTTTGAGGGTGCACTATGAAGGACTAATCTCTATGATGCTGCAAAGTGTGTTGTTTTGAGGATGTGATACTGGAATCTAGAATTATATTATGGGAATGATGCTACGAGGTTCTCTAGGGCATGAAGGTTAAATCTGAAGCAATGAGAGGCATTGGAACATGAAAGTTAAGAGTATGATGATGTTGTCAAATGAATGAAGTATGAAGCATGTAGTTGAATTCATAAGTAATTTGTCTATGAAGATGTTAGATTGATGCCTATACAAGCATTACTGAGTTGAAAAGATTGGTGTCTCTTGTAGGTTGGTGCCTACACAATATCTTGTTGATTTGGTGCTTAGTTGAAGAGATTAGTGTCTCTAGTAGGTTGGTTCCTACATGTTTTGTAAAAATAGTTTGGTGCTTACATAAATTTATAAAGATAATTTTTTGTGGTTTTTTCCCACAAGGGTTTCCAAATTAAACTTTGTTTATTGTTATTTGAATTTACATGCATTTACTATTTTAAAGCTATTGAATGATCGATGAATGCTCATTTAAAGTAAAAGTTATCTTAATTTGATTCATCCCCCCTCTTAGTATAAGAATAAGTCAACAATTGGTATCATAGTAGTTTCCTTTTGAAACAATCTAACCACTAGAAGGAAGATCTCGGGAGAACACATGGCTAGTCAATAAGGTTTATCCACAAATATGTCTCAATTGTTTGAAAAAGAAGAAAGTTATGGATATGTTTATGATATTAATGAAGACAATCAGAAAGAAAAAATAGATTCAAAAGAAGAAAACATTGATGGGGAAGTCAATCTTGAAGTAGAACTCGTTAGTGCCTTAGAAGAAATAGATAGAATTAAGGGAAAGAATAAAAAGAAAAAAGACCAATTACAAAAATATGAAAAGAAGGATCTTGAAATAGAAAAAAACAGTTATCATCCTGAAGACTTAACTAGTAGAGGAAAAAAGGATAGAAGAAGTGGTGAGAAGATAGCTGAAAGAAAAGGAAGAAAATTGTGAGAGGCTATAGGATGGAATATTTTCCTTAAGAAAGGAACTAGATACAAAAACTAATCAATTGAGTAGAAGCATGAAGTTTGGAAAAAGTACTGAAACATTGGATAATATTCTTAGTCACCAAAGGTCACCATTCATCAAGACAGGTCTTGGTTGTTGATGATTACAGTTACCTGAGAAATTCTCCAAGACGCAAACCTGAGAGAGAGCCCTTGAGAGGAGTGTGTGGTTCCTATCCGAGACATAAATGGAACGTAGAGATGACATCCTCCTTATAGAGATTTGAGAATAACTTCAGATGATTCTCTTGTGTAACGCAATGATAAAGGAGATATTCATAGTTGGATGTGCCTGTGGTTGAGCACAAGGTGAATGTGTGAAATCCCAAAGTGTTGGGTGCATCGTCATGAGAGAGAGATGGAGATGATGTATTATCCTCCTCTGAGAAGACAGTTGATGAGAAAATCCAGATGAGTCTCATGTGTAATGTAGTGGGAAATAAGATTTGTTGAGTGGATGTGTCTATGGATGAGCACAAGTGAACATGATCCTAGTGGTTGAGCACTAGTGAAGAAGTGGTTCTTCTGTGTAATGCATTGAGCCAGATATATGGACATCCCTATGGATGTGCACCTAGTGGCTAAGCACTAGTGGGCGTATGAGATCCCTTGCTATATTTTTCAAGAGTCATACCTTCATGTACCACTAATTGTAATGTAAAGGGTACATGTCGACCCCATCTTAATGTAATTTATAATTAATGTAAAAAGATAATTAATATGGTTAATAATAATTATATTATGAGATAGAGAGGTCTTCCCTCTTGTTCCAATAGACATTTTTATTGATAGGTCAAGTCTAATATAAGTAAAGGTAAATTCCCCATTGAGGAATCATATCTTTCATGTGAGTTTGGAAATTTCAGCTTGTACACCTTCTTGTGAAAAGTGTGCACCTCTCTTGGGTGCTAGTCTTATAGGGTTTGAGAAACCTCTTGTGTGATAGGTTATCTTGGTGGTGAAATTATTTCTCTTGAAGAATATAACAAAGGATTTGGCTGGGTTTTGTTCCCTTGTTGATAAGGGTTTCCCATGATACTTCCTGTGTTCTTGTGCATTGTGTTTCTTCCTATGATCTTGGTTGTTGCAACATTATTGGTTATGGTTAAGTTAAATGAAAAAATGGAATGAACTTCATGCTTAAAATTTATTATATAAAAATCAACATGGTATCAAATCATAAGTATTGAAGAACCCATTGCACAAAAATTCAAGGAAAACCATCCTCTTTTTGCAGAACCGTACGACCCTCTTAGGGTTTCCAGAAATTTCGTAAGACCCTCCTTCTTTCTAATTTTCAGCCCTTAATACTTGGACATTGGGGATAATTTTGGCATAGGAGAGTATGAACTCCTCCAGTGCACCTCCAGAGACTCTTAAAATGAAATTCTAAGCATTTTTAAAATTTGCCCCTAGGGTTTTGCAATTTTCTGCAGATTTATGTTTTTAGGGTTTCTGCAACTCTTTGAAGAAGCCTTCAAGATTACCTGTGTTCTTCTAACTTTCAAGGCTTATTTTTGGTAGTCATAAGCCCAAAAAAGCCTAAGGTTTCTAGCCTAGCCTAGTCGTTAGGTTTTCTATCCCAGTTAACAAGGGTTTGTGAAGAATCTAAAAATATGATGAACAAAACTATGATGGAAGATAATCTTGATGGGTCAAGAAACTTCAAGTTACTGGAAGAAAAGACTTCAGAGAAAAACTTATTGTGGGTGATACAAAAAAGGTTTATCGGAGACAGGTATTGATGAATGGAAGGAATATGATGACAAGACAAGGAATCCAATCATCTACACAAGCTCTTACATTGAAGGGCCAACTTCAAAATAACAAGATGAAAAAAGACAACACTATGACTACCTTATTCATGAAGATCTCATAGGAAAAAGATCAACCAGGAGTGTAGTGTCCCCAAGGCCGAGCCCCGTTACAGATCATGATATATGCAATGAATTGTAAATGTGTTCTATAGGCTGGTGAGCCAAGTTTTGTATAAGATGGAAGGCTTATGTGGTTGTTAGGCCAGGAAGCCTAAGTGTTTAAGGGCCAGGAGCCTGCTATTGTACTTGTATGTATGCAGAATAATCAATAAAATATAAACACCGCTAGGTGAAAACCGACCACGATGAATGAGTGAAGGGGGACTGAGCGTCCACAGAGTGGGAAATAAACTAGGGGCTGGAAGGTGGGAAAGGGGCTGAGTGTTGACCCTAGGGGCTAAGCCTAGGGGCTTGGGCCTGGAATAATATTTTAATATTATTTCCTAAAAATCCATGTGCATATTATTTTATCCTAAGTTCCTAGCAAAAAGGAAAGGCGTGTACATGGAGGCATGCGGATGGAACGCATGCAGTTCCCAGGGTGACAAATGTTCACCCTGACGCATGCAAATAAAACAGAAAGGAACAACCGTGGGGGGGAGTTTTCACATTCCATTCGACCCGAATGCCCTGAGCAGGAGCCGTAGGAGCCAGTCTACAGGAGACCTCGTGTATGTCTGTTACAGAGAGGAAGCCTGTGTTGGGTGCTGAAGAATGCGTGTTTACCCTTGTTCAGAGCCGTGGAGTCTGTCTGTGAGAGAAAGCCAGTGTGTGCATTCCCTGAACGAAATTCCATGTCAATTTCGGGGAAGAGTCTCTGTTTGCCCAGGAAAAGCTGAGTGATCTTGTGCGTGGAGCCCTATTCTGAAATTTTGATCGAGAGAACATCCTGTGACTACTGAATCGGTTCTTGGGAAGCATGTGTCCATTTTCCCTGTGTTTTTTGTGGCACGTAGTTCTGGATTGCGTGAGGCTTGTTGTCCTATGAGCGACTCCCTCCAGGTGAGAGAGTGCGCAGAGGAAGGAGAGAGCTCTTGGAAAGAACCCTGTAGTTGCCACAGAACCCGGAGACTTTTGGTCTAGTCTGTTCCTGTAACCCAAGGTAAGGGAGATTGGCAGCTGAAGGACTGTCCAGATGACAGAGAAGGTGCACTTTCTTGGGGTGGAACAGGCATGTGGGGAATGAGGGTCTGTGGGAAGTGAGCGTGGGGAGATTCCTGGGAGAGCATTCTTCCTGGTGGTTGTGTGTGATTGAATTCCCTGTAACCTCAGCCTGAGTCTAGATTCCTTGCCCTGGGGTGGAGCTCAGTCCCAACTCGGGGGTGACCCACTATTGAGTTGAGGAGCAGTGCGGTCTACGACTGGGAGGTTCATGGAAGGCCTGCATTTGGTTGGTGGATTTCTCCACTGTCACAAGATAAGTGTTTAATTATATTTTTACCACATTTTATCATGACTGTACCGGATTTGTTATCATGTTTTCCGCTGTGTAAATGAGTTATTGTTGAAAGCTATGGATTGTCTAATTATAACAGTAACTATATGTTTATTTTGAGAATTAAAATTTATCTCTTGTTGTTACGCATGTGATTATACAATTCTGTATGTTTTATGTAAAAGTGCATGTACAGATGGGTTAGCGAGAGGTTTGAAAGCCTCGGTAGTGAAAAGTGACACTACAATTTGGTATCAGAGTGCGAGTAAGCTCTGGGTTGCGAAAAGTGGCACTAAAACTTGGTATCAAAGCCAAGGTTTCGACACTAAGCCTAGATGGGCCAGTGGATCGGTCTTTGGACTGAGAATGTGAGGGGAAATTGAGTCGGGAGGACCAATTTTGGACCTTGGTTTGCTCCGAAGCGTCAAGGAGACACTTGACGATTTTTTATTAAGAATTCAGGAAGTATAGCGGTGCTATGAAACCGCAGGCTGGTGTGGTCTAGGGCCACGGGGAGACAGGTCTCTACACCAATGGTGTTAGAACCTTAGGATCTGTTCAGGAAGGAGGCGAGCCCTCCTGACCATCGGATCTGGAAAAATGTGCGTAAGGATTAAAATTCCTTTGGAAATGGCACAAGAGTGTGGAAATCGCGATATGCAAAATCCCAAGTTAGTCTGAAACCGTCTGAGCCTTCAGATCTTGACCGAAAAACCCGACAGCCGTTGGATCTATCGGGAGGTGTCTAAAGGTTAAAACCTCAATGATTAAAGGTGAAAGCCCAAAACAGATCTAGACCGTATGAAAGACGGAGGACATGTGTCGTGAGATTTTCCATTTTGGGAAATCGGTAATCGTGATATTAGGAGTCCTGGTAAAAAGGGATCGAAACTTTCCATGATGGAAACCCTGAAACAGTCGTGGACCATCAGATTTGAGATGGCCACGTGTTACGAGACTACCCATTTCGAGAATCGGGGATTCAGAAGTTCCGATGACAAGAACTCATACTTTCATCATGATAAATCCCGACCATACTGTCAAGACATTAGCGTGTGACTAGGTTCCGGTGAACGGACGAGATTCCTTCAGGAAATCTCAGGATCTGTAAAGACCGTACGATGTGAGAAAGATATGACCATTGGATTACGTGTGGAATTTCATATCGGGGATTTCGGTGACAAAGTGTTTATGCATTTTGGAGTCGCGAACCGCGAACCCCAATAAGTGGGAGCCAGCTGTCAGCCAGTCGGTATTCGGAGAATTGGGAATTGCGGGGACAAGAAGTCCATGTATTGTGAAACTCCGAACCCTGAAACCCCGATGAGATGTTGGACTACGGTCACGGGGTAGAGGTCACATGGACCAGGTGCTAAGCCAGGAGGGCTAACATGTGAAGGACGCGTCGGGATTCAGAGAATCGTGAATCTTGAGGACATGTGCTTTTGGACATTGGGAAGTCCGAAACCCCGATAAGAGTAAAAGACTGTGGTCTTATGAGAGGCAGTCACATGGACCTCGGATTAGCCGGGGGGCTAAGGCAAAGGTGCATCGACAAATCAGGGATCAGGAGTTCATGAGGACAGGAACTCATGTCATCGGGGATCACGAAACCCCGACACCCGAAGCTTCAATTGGGAGATGAGCCATGTAGACACAGGAAGAGTACCACGTACCACTACAGTTGAGGGAGACAACTGTGCGGTAGACCCGTAGAATGGGGTAAATCGGAATTTCGGAAGTCGGGGGTAGGGAAGGAGAGTGAAACAGGAGTTCTCCAGTACCGAAAATCTGAAAACCATGAACCTCAAGGTTCCGAAAGTCACGAAATACCGAAAAATGAAGTTTCGAACACCCATAAAATATAGAGCTGAATAGAGCTTAGAAAATTCGTGAAATTGAAACACTTTCTTAAACTTGATTGTCACAAAAGATGAGGAATTGTCAAGAAAATGAAGGCTCGACAAATTCGAGTCGTTTGCACATTATATTAAAGAAGACTGACGAGTGCCAGAACTATTTGGGAAATTGCCTCAAACGCAAATGTTAAGCCCTAATATTGGCTCATTACCACTTAATTGGGGCATATTAGATTAGTAATGTTATTTTATTTATGTCGGATTTAGGCCATTAGTTGTGATTTAGATTAGTAATGTTATTTTATTTATGTCGGCTTTAGGCCAT
>ML796499.1:161207-176795 GCA_009831015.1 Picea engelmannii | reverse complement strand
TTATTTATGTCGGCTTTAGGCCATTAAAACCTCCTAGTCTCCTATATATACCAAGGAGACATTTTCATTTTGAATCATCTTGTACTCGAACATTTAAGTGGGGTAAAAGGAGGTTGCCCCCTCAAAGAGGCTTATTATCTGATATTATCTCTTTTTCAAGGCGTTGAGTACTTTTCTTGAGGTTTTTCTATGCTATATTGATGTTTGGTTCTTAACAGCAAAGAAATGGGAGAGATACATGATAATTCCAGTTCAAGAAACTTATTTAAAATGAAATGTCTTTTTATTTTGTCCAAACTGGCTTATAAATATTGTGGATTGTTCATGAAGGTTTAATGGACTAACAAACTTGGAATTGAATTGCACAGTGCATGTGCAGAGTTCAACGAAGGTCAGGATTCCAGTTAACCAACACTGAGTATGGAGTGGGGAAAAGTGCAGATTAACCTTGAAATAGAAGACGAATGGGAAGGAAAGGATGTTAACCTGGGAGTTGAAGGATCGAACTCCAATGGGCATGGAAAAGAAAAGGATAAGGAAGAACACATAATGAAAATCCTTGAAGGATTGCAAAGAGAGGCCAAGGCTTGCCGAAATGATAGCCGAAAGATCATGAAAGTCAGGGACTGGCAGGGTGCATTAAACTTAAAATTTTTGAAGAGTCCTGAAAGAATAGAGAAGAAAATTGAGAAAGGAAGAGACTCAAGTACGACGGGGAGTCACAGAACCCATGGGAGAAGAAGTAGGCCGAGGAGTGGTAGCTGACATCTTAGTCACTCCCAGAGACATTCCAACAATAAGACACATAGTAGTTCAAGCCCGTCCCCTACCAGAAAACGTCGAAAATATGGAAAGGAGGAATTAAAAGGAGAGATTAACAAGATTAAGCCTCCAACATTCGATGGAGAACATAAGAAGGAGGAAGATTCTGAGACATGGTTGCTTGGAATGAAGAAATACTTCCAATTGCAGAATTATTCTGCCCATGCAGAAGGAAGAATTGCAATGTACCAACTGAAAGGAAAAGCATCCATGTGGTGGGATCAGTTTGAGTAGGTGCAACACATCAGAGAGAAAGAGGTCACTTGGAAGGAATTTAAGAGATATTTCGAGAAGAAATACCTGACTAAAAGATACTATGACAGAAAGATGAAGGAGTTCTTCAAACTCAAGTTGGGCAGTATGACCTTTGATGAGTATGAATGGAATTTTCTGGAACTACTGAAGTATGTTCCATTCATCAAAGACGAGGCTGTTAAAATTCAGAGGTATCTGAGTGGACTTCCAGCTTCCATTGGTGACAAGATTCAATATGATGATCCTAAGACCATGGAAGAAACCATAAGAAGGGTGAAATGCCTATACGAACAACAAAGAGAAAAGCCTACCTTTCGGAAGGCTTGGGATGACCAGAAGAGGTTTAAGAAAGAACAGAGGCAGAAGGGAAGCACGCCTTCCTTTTTCAGAAATAGTCCTTGGGGATAGTCATCTTTTAAAGAGCCTAGGAAAGTTGAAGGGAGAGAATAGATGCCAAGGCCTCCACCCATGGAGTGTCGGGGCTGTAAAGGGAATCATAGGTACAGAGACTGCCCCCACAGAAAAGACAAAGCAAGAACTGTCCATACTGTTCAGCAAGCTGAAATAATGGAGGATATGGGCAGCAGAATGCCGAGGATCTATGTAGCCCTGGACAATAAGCAAGCAGAATTTCAATCGCACATGATTGAAGTGGAAGGTATGATCAACAATCGACCACTTGTTATCTTAATTGATTCAGGGGATAGCCATAGTTATATAGATCCTAGAGTGGTTGAAATTTTGCATCTAATGCAAAGCAAACATGAGAAGTCTTGGTTAGTGTAATTGGCTACAGGGACCAAGAGGAAGGTCACTGAATTGGTTAAGTCCTGTTCGGTGGGCATGAAAGGAATGAGCACTAAGGCTGAATTGAACATTCTACCTTTAGGCTCATATGATTGCTTAATTGCGATGGACTGGTTGGACCAACACCATGCCCTTCTGGATTGTCGTAACAAGAGATTCACATGTCTGGAAGAAGAGGGAAATCAGGTAACAGTTCAAGGAATTCCCAGAGTCGTGGCTGTTAGAGAAATCTCATCCATGCAATTGAAGAAATGTTACTGGAAAGGCTATCAATTATTTGCAGCCCGGGTGGAAGAAGTATTCCAAAATGTGGTCTCGAATCTGGAAGACCACAGGGTGCTTAAAGAGTTTGAGGATATGTTTAAGGAGGTGCCTAGACTATCTCCGAAGAGGGACATCGATTTTTCTATAAATTTGATGCCTGGAGCAACTCCAATTTCAAAGGCTCCTTATAGAATGAGTACACCAGAGCTGAAAGAGTTGCAATTGCAGCTCAAAGAGCTACTAAAGAAAGGGTACATTTGTCCCAGCATGTCACCATGGGGAGCCCCAGTCCTATTCGTGAAGAAGAAAGATGGGACATTGAGGCTGTGCATTGACTTTCGACAGTTGAATAAGGTCACTGTCAAGAACAAGTATCCTCTTCCAAGGATTGATGATGTTTTCGATCAGTTGAAGGATGTGAAAATATTTTCTAAAATAGATCTTCGATCTGGATATCACCAAGTGAGAATAAGGGATGCGGACATCAGCAAGACCGCCTTTAGAACAAGGTACGGTCACTATGAATTTACAGTGGTGCCGTTTGGACTATCCAATGCCCCTGCTGTCTTCATGTGCTTAATGAATGGAGTGTTCAGAAATTATCTGGACAAGTTTGTCATAGTCTTCTTAGATGATATCTTGGTGTATTCCCAGATAGAGGAAGAACATGAACAACACCTTAGAATGGTGTTGCAGGTTTTGAGAGAACACCAGTTGTACGCAAAACTGAGCAAGTGCTCATTTTACCAAAAGCAGATCCATTACTTGGGACACGTTATATCAGAGGAGGGGATTGCTGTGGATCCTGAGAAGGTACAGGCCATTCGAGAATGGCTAGTTCTAAGAAATGTGGTGGAAGTAAGATCTTTTATGGGTCTGGCAGGCTATTATAGGAGGTTCATAGTCGGATTCTCAAGGATAGCGCATGCTATCACTTCCTTGCAAAGGAAGGAGAAGAAATTTCAGTGGACCGATGAATGTGAGAGTAGCTTCCAGCGACTGAAGCAACTGCTCACTAGTCCTCCAATCCTGAGGATTGCAGATCCAAACAAGGATTACATTGTGTGCACAGATCCGTGTAAGGAGGGGTTGGGAGGAGTTCTCAGCCAAGAAGGATTTGTAGTTTGCTATGAATCCCGGAAGTTGAAGGAACATGAGAAGAATTATGCCACTCATGATTTGGAGCTGGCAGCAATCGTCCACTCCCTGAGGAAATGGAGACATTACCTCATGGGAAAGAATTTTGAATTAAGAACAGACCACAACGGTCTGAAATATTTATTTGATCAGCCAACCTTAAATGCCAGGCAAATTAGATGGCTGGAATTTCTGTGTGAATATGACTTTGATATCAAGCATATCAAAGGGAAAGAAAATAAGGTGGTTGATGCACTCAGCAAAAAAGTGCATGAATTATATGCTACAACCATTAGCATGTACAAAACTGAGATTAAAGACAAAATTCTTGAAGCCGCAAATGCTGATTTGTAGTACAAAAGACTTGTAGCAAAGCTACAACAACATGAGAAACCACAAACCAAGGAAAGTTACACCTTGGGAACTAATGGTTTACTTCTGCATAAGAACAGAGTATATGTACCCAATGTCCGAGAATTGAAGCTGGCAATTCTAAAAGAGATGCATAACGTGACTTATGCTGGACATCCTGGATATCAGAAGACTATGGCAGTAGTCAAAAGCCATTATTTTTGGCCGGGTCTAAAGAAAGAAATTGTTGAATACATCGCTAGATGTATGGAGTGCCAAAAGGTTAAGGTTGAGCATAGACACCTAGCAGGGTTGTTGCAGCCTTTACCTATTCCTGAGTGGAAATGGGACATGGTAACAATGGGTTTTATCACAGGATTCCCCAGAACAAGCAAGCAACATGATTCAATCATGGTGGTGGTGGAAAAGCTTACTAAAGCTACCCATTTTATTCCACTGAAAACCACCCACAGAGCAGCAGATGTTGCTGATATCTTTTTAAAAGAAGTTGCATGCTTGCATGGAATTCCTAGGATAATTGTGTTTGATAGGGACCCGAAATTCACTTCGAATTTCTGGAAAGGATTGTTCAAAAGATTCAGAATGAATCTGAACTTTAGTATAGCGTATCATCCTGAGCCTGATGGACAGACAAAGAGAGTAAATAGAGTAATAGAAGACATGCTGAGAATGTATGTGATGGATAAACCATCAAGGTGGGAAGATTACCTGCATTTGGTAGAATTCGCCTACAATAATGGATATCATGCATCATTGAAGATGAGCCCATTCGAAGCACTTTATGGAAGAAAGTGCAACACTCCAGTGAGTTGGGATAATCCAACTGAAAGGGTAGTAGTTGGACCTGAACTACTCAAAGAGATGGAAGATCAAATGATAAAAATCAAACAGAATCTGAAAGTTGCCCAGGACAGGTAGAAAAGTTACGCTGATAGTAACAGAACCCATAGAGAATTTAAAGTGGGTGACCATGTTTTCCTGAAAGTGAAAACTAACAGGAGTTCCCTGAAATTGGGAAGTTGCGCCAAGTTGGCAGCAAGATTTTGTGGGCCATTNNAGATCCTGGAAAGGATTGGGCCAGTTGCATACATGCTTGCATTACCTGCATCTATGACTATACATAATGTGTTTCATGTTTCACTGCTTAAGAAATATGTACCTGATGCTAATCATGTTATCGATTGGACTATGATTCATGTGGAACCAGAAGGTGTCTTGCAAGTACATCTTGTACGCATATTGGACAGGAAAAGAAAACAACTCCGGAATTGAGCTATAGAGCTTGTAAAGGTCCAGTGGACCTGGTATGGTCCTGAGGATGTTACATGGGAGAATGCAGATGTTATGCGGGTAGAGTACCCGCACCTTTTTGAAAATTTTGAAGAACTTGCAAATGTGATGTAAAGTTGCACTGAGGACAGTGCAAAAAAAATAAGGGGAGGGGGATTGTAGTGTCCCCAAGACCGAGCCCCGGTACAAATCTGATATATGCAATGAATTGTAAATGTGTTCTATAGGCTGTTGAGCCAAGTTTTGTATAAGATGGAAGGCTTATGTGGTTGTTAGGCCAGGAAGCCTAAGTGTTTGAGGGCTAGGAGCCTGCTGTTGTACTTGTATGTATGCAGAATAATCAATAAAATATAAACACCGCCAGGTGCAGACTGACCACGATGAATGAGTGAAGGGGGACTGAGCGTCCACAGAGTGGGAAAGAAGCAAGGGGTTGGAAGGTGGGAAAGGGGCTAAGTGTTGAGCCTAGGGGCTTAGGCCTGGAATAATATTTTAATATTATTTCCTAAAAATCCATGTGCATATTATTTTATCCTAAGTTCCTAGCAAAAAGGAAAGGAGTGTACATGGAGGCATGCGGATGGAACACATGCAGTTCCCAGGGTGAAAAATGTCCACCCTGATGCATGAAAATAAAATAGAAAGGAATAGCCATGGGGGGGAGTTTTCGCATTCCATTCGACCCGACTGCCCTGAGCAGGAGCCGTAGGAGCCAATCTGTAGGAGACCTCGTGTATGTCTGTTATAGAGAGGAAGCCTGTGTTGGGTGTTGAAGAATGCGTGTTTACCCTTGTTCATAGCCATGGAGTCTGTCTGTGAGAGAAAACCAGTGTGTGCATTCCCTGAATGAAATGTCCATGTCAATTTCGGGGAAGAGTCAATGTTTGTCGAGGAAAAGCTGAGTGATCTTGTGCATGGAGCCCTATTCTAAAATATTGACCAAGAGAACATCCTGTGACTGTTGAACCAGTTCTTGGGAAGGCTGTGTCCATTTTCCCTGTGTTTGTTGTGGCACGTAGTTCTGGACTGCGTGAGGCTTGTTGGTATGTGAGCGACTCCCTCCAGGTGAGAGAGTGCGCAGAGGAAGGAGAGAGCTCTTGGAAAGAACCCTGTAGCTGCCACAGAACCTGGAGACTTCTGGTCCAGTCTATTCCTATAACCCAAGGTAAGGGAGACTGGCAGCCGAAGGACTGTCTAGGTGATAGAGAAGGTGCACTCTCCTGGGGTGGAACATGCATGTGGGGAATGAGGGTCTGTGGGCAGTGAGCGTGGGGAGATTCCTGGGAGATCATTCTTCCTGGTGCTTGTGTGTGACTGAATTCCCTGTAACCTCAGCCTGAGTTTGGATTCCTTTCCTTGGGGTGGAGCTCAGTCCCAGCTCGGGGGTGACCCACTGTTGAGTTGAGGAGCAGTGCAGTCTACATCTGGGAGGTTCGTGGAAGGCCTACATTTGGTTGGTGGATTTATCCACTGTCACAAGATAAGTGTTTAATTATATTTTTACCACATTTTATCATGACTGTACTGGATCTGTTATCATGTTTTCCGCTGTGTAAATGAGTTACTGTTGAAATATATGGATTGTCTAATTATAACAGTAACTATATGTTTATTCTGAGAATTAAAATTTATCTCTTGCTGTTACGCATGTGATTATACAATTCTGTATGTTTTATGTAAAAGTCCATGTACAGATGGGTTAGTGAGAGGTTTGAAATCCTCGGTCGTGAAAAGTGACACTACAATTTGGTATCAGAGCGCGAGTAAGCTCTGGGTTGTGAAAAGTGGCACTACAAGGAGGAAGGAACCTTTTGCTGAAGTCATGGATCGAGAGGGATCTCAGAGCATTCAAAGGAACAACACACTAGAAGTGAAGACTCCAGGTTTGATTTTTGTAATTGTCATTCCTCCAACCTATATTTCTAAAGTTTTCTACATTACAAGTAGGTGTTGTAGCTATGACAACATTCCTTAAATTGTTTTGATTCTAGAGATGTACTCATTATTCTCCTTTAGGATATATTCTTGTGTTGGTTCTTTTTGTTTTCTTGTTCCAGATAGGTTAACAATAAAGGAATATGTTTATCCCTCAGAGGGAGTCACTTGACTCAGAGGGATTCAAAACTATTAGAGAAAGAGGAAGAATAGAACCATAATTGAGGAAACCAATGCAATAATGCATGATCAGAATCCTTTTATGATTCTATGGGAAAAAGAATGCATGACACAATATATTTTCATAACAAGAGTCTTCACCAGACTTTGAAAAACATAACTCCCATAGAAGACTTCACCAGAGTGAAGCTTGATATTGATCACTTCAGGATATTTGGGTGCCCAGTGTATTTTCAGGTAAGAGAACAAGTCCAAGATAGACCCTTCAGGGAGAAATGATACATTTATGGGATAATAGTGAATCTTTGAAGACATTCTAGATCGACATCCCTGGTCAGAGACAGATTGAGACTAGAAAATATGTTGTCTTTGAAGAAGAGATAGCATTTAAAGGATCCAGATAATCTCAGATGGATATTGACAGTGAAACAATACCTTCTCCCCCTTCAACAATTCAAAGGGAGACAAACATTATTCTAGATGATCCAGTTGCTCCAATTGATATTTCCAGAGATATTGTAGTAGGGCATAAAAGGCTTTCCGAGTATCACTCTATAGGAGGCAAAGAAACATACAAGCCTCTCAAGGAACATCTTGAGAAATAAAAAGAGATTTTAGAGATATCCTTCAATCATGAGCCACTTCATTGATTTTGAGTCTCCTTGTCTTGGAGAAGCAACAGGAGAACAGGTATGGCAAGATTCCATAACAAAAGAATGCTAGTATATATTAAATAATGATGTACAAGATATTGTTCAGAGACCAGAAGAGAAGTATGTGGTGACTTTTAATTGGATTTATAAAATCAAGAATGCTATTGATGGAAGTGTCGAGAAATACAAAGCGATATCTATAGCTGGAAGACTCTCACAAATAGAGGAGTTGTCTATGATGAGACACTTGATCCAGTAAGCTCGATACACTACCATACATACTACCATCCATGAGTTGGAAACTATATCAGATGGATGGATTCTTGATGAGTTTGGGTTTCAACAAGAGTGTTGCTGATCCAAACCTATGTTATTACAATGTTGGTGATAAGAGCCTAATTTTGATGACTTATTCAGAAAGACTTGTTGTTGGATGCAAGTAAGCTTTGACTTCTAATTTCAAGATAAAGGAGTATGATGCACTACTTCTTGAGACAATAAGTATGACAGAGGATTGGAGAGATTTTTCTTGAGTCAAGGAAAACATACAGTGGGAATATTAAATAAGTTCAGTATGACAGAATGCAAAAACCACCATGATGGTTTTGAAGAAAATGAATGATGATGATTCAGACAAGATTGATCCACAATTGATTGGATCATTGATGTATATGGTTAACACCAAACCAGATTCATGCTATGCAGTGAATGTGCTTAGTCAATCCATGAGTCAGCTGAGACAAACTCACTAGATAATAGTAAAGCATGTATTTAGATATATACAAGGCATAGTTTGATATGGCCTGAGATATGCCTCCAGTGAGAACTTTAGTTTGAAGGATATGCTGATACAAATTGAGAAGAGAGTACAGTGGACTGGAAGAGAACATTCAGTTGTTGTTTGTCTTTGAAGGTTTTCATGGTTTCCTAGTGCAACAAGAAACAAAGCTCTGTGGCCTTGAAAGCCATAGAAGCAGAGTATGTATCATTGAGTGTGCGAAACAGTGAAGCTTCATAAAATTTTGATAGATTTACTTGATCATGATATGGATTCTATGATGATAACCAAAGCTTTGTGTAAATCTCTTTGAGAACCTAGTGTTTCATGATAGATTGAAACACGATGAGATACAATATATTTATATCAAAGACATGATGCAGAGGAAAATAATACACATGCAGTACCTTCCTACACATCAATGTGAGACTTGGAATGATGACTACATCCAAGACAAAGTTCAAAGTACATCTGTGTGAGACTTGGCATGATGAAGAATGCCTCCCTAGCTGAGAGGGAGTGTTGATGATTGCATATACATGAGACATTCTCCAAGACACAAACCTAAGAGAGAGCCCCTAAGAGGGGTGTGTGGTTCCTATCTGAGACAAAGCTGGAATGTAGAGATGGCCTCCTCCTTACACAGAGTTGAGAATAAATTCAGATGATTCTCCTATATAACGCAGTGAGAAAAGAGATATGTATATTTGGACGTGCCTGTGGCTGAGAATAAGGTGAACGTGTTAAATCCCAAAGTGTTGGGTGCATCATCATGAGACAAAGATGAAGATGATGTATTAGCCTCCTCTGAGCTGAGAGTTGATGTGAAACTCCATATGAATCTCCTGTGTAATACAGTGGGAAATAAGACCTATTGAGTGGATGTGCCTGTGGATGAGCACAAGTGAACGTGATCCTAGTGGTTACGCACTAGTGAAGAAGTGGTTCTTCTGTGTAATGCAGTGAGCCAGAGATATGGGCATCCCTATGGATGTGCCCATAGTAGATGAGCATTAATGGGTGTATGAGATCCCTTGCTATATTGTTCAAATGTCAGACCTGCCTGTAACCCTAATTGTAATGTAAAGGGTATAGATCGGCCCCACCTTAATGTAATTGATAATTAATGTAAAAGATAATTAGTCTGGTTAATATCAATTATATTATGAGATAGAGAGGTCAGCACTATTGTGCCAATATACACTTTTGTTGATAGGTCAAGTCTAATATAAGTAAAGGTAAATTCCACATTGAGGAATCATATCTTTCATGTGAGTTTGGAAATTTCAGCTTGTACACCTTCTTGGGAAAAGTGCGCACCTCTCTTGGGAGCTAGTATTCTAGGGTTTGAGCACCCTCTTGTGTGCTAGGTTCTCTTGGTGCTGAAAGTATTTCTCTTGAAGAATATAACAAAGGATTTGGCTGGGTTTTATTCCCTTGTTGAGAAGGGTTTCCCAAGATACTTCTTGTGTTCTTGTGCATGGTGTTTCTTGTGATCTTGGTTGCTGCAACATTATTGGTTATGTTTAAGTTAAATGAAAAAATGGAATTAACTTCATGCTTAACCTTGCTTATAGAAAAATCAACATTAGATATGACTAAAAACAAATACCCTCGAGGGTGATGCAAGCATTAAGTTCACAAAGCCATAAAAAAAGGGAAATGAAGAAAATCTTGAAAGCTATTCTAATATTATAAAAGGCTCCATCAACAATGAAAGAAACAAAAGGAAAGGGAATGATGACCAACGTAAACCTGATTCTTCTCACAAGAACAACAAGAATGATCTTATAAGATATCTTCTCACAATAATGATTTTAGAAGAGATGTTTCATCAAGAAGGCCTTTCACAACCGGTACTAAATTGTCTTTCTTGGCTATATTTTTTTCTTGCAATAATTTTGGTCATAAAACACTAGATTGTAGAGCTTATACAAGAAGTGATCATATGAGAGATAGAAAAAAAGGTTCTTAGAAGACCTAAACAAATGATTATGTGAGCAACATAACCATAAGTTCTCATGGGTTTGTAGATAGAAACTACAATTCATTTTCTCCCCTACTTGATTACAATATTGAATTTTATAAGTGCAATAACTATGGGCACATAGCATGTGATTGTAGAAACAACATAATAAAGTATCCTAAACAAAACAAGGAAGAATATGTTCTTACCAAGCATAGAGAAGAATACACAAATGTGTGGAAAAGGAAGAAAAAAGAACCAACAAAGGAAGAATGTGTAATTTCAATGTATGCTCAAGACAAAGGAAGCCAATGGTACATTGATAATGGATGTTAAAAAAACATGACAGGGGATAAAAACAAATTTCTCACCCTAAAGGAAGAAAAATGAGGTAGTGTTACCTTTGGGGATAATGCTTTTGCAAGGATAGTTGGAAAAGGTACCGTTATTCTTGGTAATAGAAATACTAAAACAAATAATGTCCTCTGTGTTGAAGGGTTAAAACACAATCTTCTAAGTGTCAGTCAAAATTGTGATCAAGGTTAAAACCTCACATTTAATTCTAAAGGATGCGAGATAAGGAAATCATGTCCAGGAATATTAGTGACAAATGGAAGTAGAACCCTGAGCAATATATATGTTCTTGAAGAAGTCAAAGGAGAAAAAAGTTGTATGGGATAAAATGAAAGCTAGTTATGACATAGAAGGATGGGTCATATAAAATTTGACAATCTAGTAAAACTCAACAAGACACAAGCAATAAGAGATATGCCAATGATCTCAAAACCTATCAACACTATTTGCACACCATGCCATCATGAGAAGAAGATGAGATTTAGTTTCAAAACAAAGGAATACTCAACGTCAAATAAATTAGAACTTGTACACACAGACCTCTACAAGCCAACAAGAACACAAACTTTAAAAGGTGAGATTTATTTTACATTTCTAATTGACAATTACACAAGAATGAGATGGGTTACATTTCTTAAAGAAAAATCTGAAGCATTTGAGAATTTTAAAGATTTCAAAGCCCTAGTTGAAAATGTGAATGATTTAAAAAACAAGTGCTTAAGATTAGATAGAGGAGGTGAGTTTACCTCTTATGAATTTGAGGAATTTTTTGATAATCATGGAATCAAGATACATTTTTCAGCAGCAAGGACTCCATAGTATAATGGAGTTATAGAAAGGAAGAACATTTCTATACAAGATATATCTAGAACAATGTTGAATGAATCCAAATTACCAGACACATTTTGGAGAGAAGCGGTCAACACAACAGTCTACATATTGAATAGAGAAAGTGTTATATAAAGAGAAATGAAGATAATTTAGGAAAGTTTGATTCTAGAATAGGTGAAGGTATCTTTCTTGGATATGCATATGGAAGCAAGTCCTATAAATGCTACAACAAAATATTGCACACGGTTGTAGATAATATTGATGTAAGAGTGGATGAAGCAATACCCCAAAAATAAAAGTCACAAAAAATGAATATCTAGAGGAGACAGTCTACAAAGAATGAGAAAAGAAAGAATAAGAGGAAGACAAAAAGAAAGAACAAGAAGAAAAAAAACACCAATATCCAAACAAACCATCCATATTTTTTCAAAAGTATCATCCATAAAATTAGATTCTTGGTGATATAGATACAAGATTTCTGAGGTAATACACCAAAAATAATAATGGAGTGAATAAATTTCTCAATAATGCACACCCATCTCAAACTTTATCATTACCAAAGCATATATTTATACATAGAGAGGAGATGTATTAGGTTTCAACCATATCCTATAATCTCTCAACAATTTCTCCTTAATTCACTCAACAATCTCTCCACAAATCTCTCAAGCATATTTCTTTAACTCTAATTAGACCTTCGAGATATAACAACCAAAAACAATTAATCTAGAATATTTCCAAATGCATTATTATTCCAACATTTCTCCCCCATAATGATCATTTGGAAATATTCCAAGATCATCTCTGAAATTGCAAAAAAATTTCTTTGATAGTGCTTTGGTGAATATATCAACGACTTGTTCTTCTGTTTTTCCATCCATGATCTCTATAACACCTTATTGAATCAAATATCAAGGAAAATGATACTAAATATCAATATGTTTGGTTTTCTTGTGAAAAAATGGATTCTTGGTCATTTGAATAGAACTTTGATTATCACATATCAACTAAGTGGGTTGTTCCTACTTATCATGTAGATCCTCCATAATTATTCTTAATCACGTTACTTCCATGATTTTTTCGTTGCGGCTTTAGGCTCTGCTTCTGTCGTGGATAGAGAAACTTTAGGTTTATTTTTAATACTCCAAGAAACTATTGTTGAACCCATGCTAAATGAATACACTGAAGTTGATTTCCTATTATCCATGTAGCTTGTCCAATCTGAATCTGTATAACCAATCAACACGAAATATTCTATAGATATGTATACTAAACTATAACCAACTGTACCACACAAATATCTCAAAATCCTCTTATCTACTTTCCAATGCAATTCCCCGGGTTCTGCCATAAATATTGATTCCATAATGACTGATATATATATATATATATATATATATTCGAGTTGTATTTAAGTAGATCAAACTTCCAACCAAATGACGATACAAAGTAACATCCACTAAATTGGAGTCATCATGTTTGTATAACTTCAACCCAAATTTCAAAGGAGCCGTCATTGGCTTGCAACTCAACATTATGAACTTCTTCATAATATCCCAAGTATACTTGGCTTGTGACGTGAAAATACTATCTTCCTTCTGTCAAACTTCAATACCCAAGAAATAATGCAACTCACCAAGATCATCTCAAACTCAGCAAGCATATGTGACATAAGCTTTTGAAATAGTTCAACATTGTTCCCTGTGTAGATCAATTCATCAATAAATAATGCACTTATTAGAATGTCATGTCATGACTAAAATATATAGAGATTGGGCTCAAATAGACTTTTAACTATGCCATGATATTGAAAATATTTATCAATTATGGAACACCATTCTCTTGGTGCTTGTTTGAGACCATACTAGGCCTTCTTCAACTTGTAAACACTACCTTCTTTACCTAGAACCTCAAAACCTAATGGTTTTTCTACATAAATTTCTTCATCAACATAACCGTTCAAGAAAGCTGATTTAATGTCCATTTGAAAAATTTTCCATTTGTATTGTGCAACCAACGCAAGTACCATCCTGATTGTATCCAACATTGCCATTGGAGAAAATGTCTCAGTATAATCAATTCCCTCTTTTTGTGCATAACCTTTTGCAACTAAATGAGCCCTATAATTATCAATTGTACCATTTGATTTATACTTAGTTTTATAAACCCAGTTAGTACCAATTACATCCTTTCCTTTTGGTAAACTGACCAAGTCCCATGTATCATTCCTCACCAAGGCATTCAATTATGCTTCCATAGATTCATTCCATTATTTCTTTCTTGATGCTTCTACAAAATTTCATGGTTCATCCATCTTCATTACTTGTGCCATAAGTGCATAATTCACAAATGTTTTTTGGGATCTAGTAAGTCTTCTTTCAAAATTTCTATCCAACATGTTTCTTTCTAAATCACCCCTTTCAAGTCACTTAGGATTATTTTTGACTTCATCTTCCTTTAATTTCTTAGAATTTGATTAATCACCTATATCCACTTCATCTTTTCTTAGTTTAATCTGTACATTTTTTGGTTGATAAACTCCCTATTCATCAAACATAACATCTCTACTTATTATCACCTTCTTTGCTTGAGGATCAACCAACCTATAACTTATTGTTTCAATAGTATATCTAATGAAAATGCACTTAACACTTTTATTATCCAATTTTCTCCTCTTTTCCTTAGGAACATATGCATATTTGTAACATCCCGCTCTGGCGCACTGAGGAAACTTATTCTTTGAGGACACTTGCTCGCAAGTGATCCAGACTTTTATGATGTTAAAACATTTACCCTTGATTATGATGCATTATGATAGATGACATGATGTTTTACTGCTTGACGTAGACAGGTGCTTTTGACTCAGTTTTATTGAGTGTGCAGGGTTTTTGGACCTTGAGGATGCAGAGTTATCGGTGGAACCCCCTTGGACTCCGGATTGAGTCAGGGAGTGTGCTATTGGGTTGATTTATTTACTGCGATATTTCATTGATTTGATGATATGATGTTGACATGTTCTGACATGATTTTTGGATGATGCAGGCTGATGATAGCTTGCCGACCAGACTCACATATGGAATAAAGGGGCCACAAACGATTTCCAGAGAGGTTGAGGGAGAGGTGTGGACAACAACCCTACCACAGCCTACTAGCACTCTTGTCGTGGCTTGAACTGTAAGTTAACGATTACCTATTTCGAGAGGATCCACGATGCCATGAGGGTAGACTGCGACAGTCTCTCACGATGATTCTCAGGGGCATGCATTAAGGCGGGGGCCTTATTCCTTAGATCCCTTAGTCTCCCACAAGTTCACCTAGCGGAGTGTTGACTCCAGGGGTTATAGATGTCTACCAATCAGTCAATTCGGTGAGTGGCACCCTTGGAGCACGTGGTGCATCTTGAAGGGCACGTCGCACAAAAGAAACACAAGAAGCGAGTGGCACCCTTGGAGCACGTGGTGCATCCTGAAGGGCACGTCACACAAAGGAAACGAACGAGGCGAGTGGCACCCTTGGAGCACGTGGTGCGTCCTGAAGGGCACGTCGCATTGATGTGGATGAAGGAAACAACCTAAATAGCCCTAAGACAATAACGCCTTAAAAAATCCTTAAACAACTTCCCTAACCCAGTGTCACCCAGTCCAGAATCTAAGTACTAAGTCTAAGACTTTTAGGGTAAAATTTTAGTCTAACCTTAAGAACAGACCCTGGAATAAAAATAACAATTTAAACAAAAACCCACCTAGGTAATAGTTGGGTCTTCATAAAATTCTTGGGGTGATGACGAGGGTAAGATTTAAATTAAAACTAATAGTCTTAAAATTTTACAAAGAAGAAATTAATTCCTAACTTGTGGAAGAACAAAAGATATTAAATAAATAATAAATGAAAAGATTAATTAGCGCATTTACCTTTTTGGTTTAAAAAAAAAAAAAAAGGAAGGG
>ML796499.1:140697-161170 GCA_009831015.1 Picea engelmannii | reverse complement strand
ATTAATAAAAATAGGGAAACAAAGTAATAAAGGAAACATAGACAATTAATAAGTAATAAAATTATTTAACGTGCGGGAGTATAAAAAGTTATGAATTTAAAAATAAAATGAAAGGATTAATTAGCGCATTTACCTTTTTGGTTTTTAAAAAAAGAAGAAGGGATTAATAAAAATAGGAAAATTAAGTAATAAATGAAACATAGACAATAAATAAGTTAAAGAAAATAATTTTGGAGAAACGTAGGGGATGAATGACACTTGTACGACAAAGAAATTTTGGAGGGTTTTCTTTAAAACCTAAAAATAAATGTGATTTAGGAAAGTTGGTGGGGCTCAAAACTCGATAAAAGAAAGGGGGATGAGGGGAAATGGGGATGGGTTGTTAGGTATCGTTATGCTGCCGATTTGGGACTGGACTGATTGCTTGTGAGGAGTTGGGAATTTCTCATCTTGTATTGGAGTGGTAGCTCAGCCTTGTGAGGCGAGCTAGGAAGCTAGGTATACCATCTGGACTGTGTGTGGCCCCTTTGCGGCTTGGGGGGCTAAGGGGGAAGCAGAGTACCCCTAGAGATTGGCTGGGAGGTACCAGTGAGGTCTCTATGGTCGGCGAGCGGGATGCAACACGGAGCGCACAGTCATCAGTCGAGGCGAGAGTTAAGGCAACGGTATGTTATCCTTATTTGTAGAATAGAATGCTTAAAGACTGATGCTAGGATCTGAATTTGATGGTAAATGAATTGGTTTATCTTGTTTTTCTGATGGTAATTGCACTTAACACGCTCCCTTGTAATTTCACCATGCGTTGCATTCACCTCTCGACTACAGATTTATCTGCCTTGCATTAGGAATTTAGTCCTGAAATTTAAGTACATTGATGGGACTATTTTGTGTTGGATTTTTATGATGGACTTTATTGGTCTGAAGCGATTCTTGAAGTTATGGGTCTGAAACTGGACTGGAGTTGCATGTCTAGAGTGCTTTTATAGTTATGATTATGCACTGAAAGTTATGAAATGAATTGTTAGGTTCATAAATTTGTACTAAAATTTTATGTAATGAAATTCTTGAGTTAGGAAATCGTATTGTAGCGTATGCAAGGCATGTTGGTTTAGAAATGACTGTAATGCGTTTTTCTGTTGAGATTCTTGACTGTAGTGTGCATTGTTAGAGCTTACGTGCCTATTTTTCTGTGACATTTAAAGCTATTCCCGAAGAAAAATTTGGAGACCACCCGAGGACCTCTGCTAGCCTTCATCCCTCTGTAAATTTAACGATGGAAGAATATATTTATGTGTGGATAGTTAGAGTCTGTTCTTTGGGGAACGATCTAGCACCCCCCTTTTTTTTAAACTGTGGATTCCTTTTCATTTTCCTTGAAGTTTTCCCTTCCAGCGTTGAGCTTTGATCTTCTCGCCCATTTTCCTATTCCCGTCACAACGCCATTTGTATTCGACTATTTTCAATGATCTTCCCCTCATTAGCATCGATTCTCAGAAATTCTGTTATAGACTACCTGAAAGGATGTTCAGTCCTCCTCAGAGACTGTGTTTAGATACCTCGACCATGCGTTTGGTGTTTAATCTCTGCGCGACCATGGGGGAGAGATTTTTTGCATTTCGATTAAATTCTGCGCACCTAGATTTAATAACCATGCCTGAGCCGGGTCCAAATTTGCTCTCTGCATTGCTGGCACACTCCCCCATCCACGGACTGTGTAATCCAGTTGTCTGCGTCCTTACTCTGGCATTTTTTAGATGCCTTAGACTCCGGTTTTGTTGTCCCTGAATTCATGAAGTTCTGGCTGCACTGTCGGCGTGAATTGTTCCAACGTATCGCTACTGCGTTATAGTTTTTAATAAAGGTAAATCCCATGTTATTTATTTTGTGTATAACACTGTGCCAACGTAATTGCTGCTGCATTACTATTTTTAATAAAGGTAAATTCCAGGTTATTTAATGAGCCTACGTAATCGCTGATGTGTTATTGTTTTAATAAAGGTGATTTCCATGTTATTTTTCGTTGATTTGGTTTAGGGTAAATTCGTGTTAGCCTTCAGAGTTAATGCTTGAAGCATGCCTACGATTTACAATTTTTACTTATTGTTTGGCAGTAAACCCTTAAACATTGCCGGAGATTTCAAATAGAAACTGTGACAGTGTCCTTTGGCCAGAAATAGCCACCCCGATTAAAAGGGAATCCCCCTTAACTGCAAACCTTCAGAATGAGGAGATCTGGTTTAATCGCACCCTGCTTAACATGTATCCTTTATTGACTTGCGTGTCTTGGAAGAATAAAATGGGCGTAATTGACAGACTGGATGCTCGTGTTTTTATTTTATTTTATTTATTTTATATCCTGAGCGCCTCATTAAGGCAACCAGAGCTGAATTGGGTTGGGCACATTACTTGGAAAGAACCCTCTTGATCTTTAAGTTTATTTATGTGTTAGTTAACTGCGATGTAGTTAAATTGAATGATATGGTTATTTAATTGTTCATTAATGGTTATTTATTTAATTGTTATATAACTGCAATGCTGTTTAAATTGCATTAATAATTATTTTAACTGCAAGCTTTGTAATATCAATATAAGGATGGTAGCATGTATGGTAACATTAATGCAGTGGGGGTTTTATTGCCTTGCCTTTATAATATGAATGGTGAGGATGTAATCACTAAGGCAACGACATTGCAGTCTAGTTGTTTTATTGCCTTGCTTTTATAATATGAAATGTAAGGACGTATCAAGCATAGTAATGACATGGCAACCTTCTTGTTATTAATAACATTTATGATGTAAGGTGATGGTTAATGACGGCAAGGTTTTGCAATATATAATGTAATAAGGTTATTATGATAAATATAAGGTTGTCATTATTACGAAATCTTATTGTAAACTTTCAGTATTTGCAATGTCCTAGAATTAAGCACAATAGGTTACTATGAGTAGTAAACGGAGATTGCATTTAATCAAATTTACATCCTTAAGGATGGGTGGATAACTCGTCGACTAACGAAATCTAAATGAAGCAAATGTTCTGTACTTGTTTCCTTTTGAGTCGTAGGTCGTGATGAGTCTTAACTAATGGTGGGTCATTGTCGGGTCGTTGACTTGCGTCTCCCTTCGTGGACGTAGTTGTTTCATTAAATTTTTGTTATACCTAGTTGTGAACAATGTATTGCCTGGTCTGCTTGCATCAGGTGGGATGTAGACACCTCCATGTAGCCTTAGTACATAAGTCTCTGTGTGTGATTATTTCTGTGTAAAGAATCCAGTGATGTATCAAGAGTCTCGGGCCCTTTAAAGGCAGGGTTCCACTCTTGCGACACACCTGACGAAGATTACTAATTTCTTCCTAAGAAGACGGATAGGAGCCTATCTGACCTTCTCTCTCTCCGGAGCAGAGAACTAAGATTAAACGCCCTACTTTCCTGTGCAGAAATAGTAAAATCTACTACTATGGATTCTTCCTTTTGTGTCCGTACCGTGCATAACCCAGTATGTTGTTAAACGTTTGCTGTTACTTGTTGTGTGCCTTATGTCTATGGTCATTTATTGCTTGTAGTTACTGGTTGTGCACCTTAAGCCTTCTGGTTGTGTTGATCATGGTTGTGTCTTGTTGGTTGTTGGGTGGTGACGTTGAGTCAAGTGTGCATGTTCCTTTTTACACGCGCGCACACACCTTAAAAAAAAAAAAATTGCACCTGTTAGAGAGTTGTTGTCGTAATGAGGAGGGTGTTACATATGGTATCAGAGCCGGTTCGACCCGTGACTTGGGATTTTTTATGGCTTCCATGACATGATTTGATTGAGTATACTGTTGCTGATTGAGTTGATTGTGTGCATGCAGGTAATCATGGTTATAGGACGTCGCAGAGGCAGACGACAGGGTGCTAGAGGAGGAGGCGTGATGCCTCTAGTAGAATCCATGCCTGAAGGGTCTAACCCCCAGGGAGGTGAGCAGGTTCTCGGACAGGAGAAGATAGCAGTTGGCGATGTTGTTGAGATGATGAGATCTTTTCAGCGCATGTCTGAGGCACTGATTAGCTGATTGGATAGATATGAGGCTAGGGTGTCGGCACCCACTGAGGTTTCGCCGCGTGCACCGACCGTTACAAGTAGCTTTCACCGTGAACTCGAGAAGGTTAAATTTCCCGAGTTCTTTGGTGCCTCGGATGGCACCGCCACCGAGGCATGGTTGGAGAATATGGCGATGTGCTTCGCACTTCACGATTATACCTCCAACATGAAGGTCCGCATGGCGGTCTTTCAACTGAAGGGGAACACTCTTCTATGGTGGAAGACGCTCCTGCCGCAGCTGAACATGGTCATTGAAGACGTGTCATGGGAATTGTTTGAGGAACGGTTCCGAGAGAGGTACCTTTCAGAGGAATTCATTGAGTGTCAGCTCAATGATTTCAACACATTACGACAGGGAGGTCGTATGGTTCCCGAGTACGAGGCACGTTTTACGGAGCTGCTTCGGTATGCTCTGCACCTTAACATTGAGAAGCTCAAAGTCAACAGGTTCGTGTTTGGCCTTAACGACAGCCTGCTTGCAAAGGTTAGGATCTTGATGCCTCAAACCTTGCATGACGCTGTCCAAAAGGCCCTCATAGTAGAGGAGGAGCTTATCAGTGGGGGTCAGACCAGGACTCCAGCGAGACTAGCTGGGTAGGGTTCATCGGGTACACTGAAGCATCAGACACCAGCGAGACATACGCCAGTATATCATCATTTCCAGAGAGGATCCACTTTCACTACACCCCAAAGATCGCCGCCTCAGCAACGGACACCTTATCGGGGACCACAACACCAACAACAACGTCGCCTGCCGCAATAGCAGTTTAGGCCTGTTCAGCAGAACAAACCGGGGTTCCAGGCCAGTGGGCCATCATCTTCTACTTCAAGTACTAGGACTACTGGGCCGAAGAAGGGGTTTTGGACGTGTGGGGAGCCACACTACCAGCGCGATTATCCTGTGGAGAGGACCAGAGCGTCCAGATCAGCCGGACCCGCTACCATGGGAGATATGGGCAAGGCCCATCAGATTCACGCAGTGGTGAATAACTACCAGGCAGAGCACCAGTCGACTGTGCTCGAGACGATAGGTATTTTCGTTGACCAGACCCTTAGTATTTTGATAGACCCAGGTGCTACTGAGAGTTTCATTTCTGGTGCAGCGCTAAAAAGGATTAATGTTAAGGTAGTCGAACAAGACGAGTTTAGCTTCGTAGAGATGGCTTCAGGAGCCAAACAAAAGGTTGGAGGAAAGGTTATGGGATGTGCCCTTAACCTGGGAGAGTTTTTCATGAGGATCAACCTGTACGTCACGATATTAGGATCTTATGACGTCGTGATTGGTATGGATTGGTTGGAATCACATGAGGCGATACTCAACTGTAAAACGAAACGGTTGATCTTGGTTGATGACGAAGGACAAAGACGTGTGATAGTAGGACGAAACCAAGGAGTTTCCTTGAGTTTCGTCTCTTCCTTACAGCTATGGAAGAGTATGCGCAAGGGGTGCAAGCTTTATGCGATCCTTGTGCTAAATGAAAAGGGAGTGGCAGAAGGTCTAGAACACCTTCCGGTGGTGAAGGAGTTTGCAGACGTATTTCTAGAGGAGTTACCTGGGATGCCGCCGGAAAGGGAATTGGATTTTACCACAGACCTGAAACCAAGGACTGAACCGATAGAAAGAACACCATATCGGATGTCGACACCGGAGTTGCAAGAGCTGAAAATGCAACTGAAGCAGTTGTTGGACCTGGGACTGATACGTCCTAGCGTGTCACCGTGGGGTGCACCAGTTATTTTTATACAAAATAAGGATGGATCATGGAGGCTTTGCATTAACTACCGTCAACTGAACAAGGCTACGATCAAGAATCAATATCCCTTACCAAGAATTGATGATCTGTTCGATCAAATGAAGGGTGCGATGGTGTTCTCCAAGATCGATTTGCAATTTGGGTATCACCAGTTACGGATCAAGGAGGATGACGTCCCTAAGACTGCCTTTAAGACAAGATTTGGACATTACAAGTTTATTGTTTTACCGTTTGGACTGACAAACGCCCCAGGGGTAATCATGAGTTTGATGAACGGGGTGTTCCACGAGTACTTGGACAAGTTTGTCCAAGTATTCATTGACGATATTTTGATCTACTCTCCGACGATGGAGGAGCATGACGAGCACTTGCACTTGGTACTACAGTGTCTGCGAGAGCACAAATTGTATGGGAAGTTGTCCAAATGCTCTTTTTATCACTCGAGGATTCACTACTTAGTGCATGTCATCTTCGGCGAAGGCATCACCGTGGATCCATCAAAGGTTGAGGCTATTATGGAATGGCCTGCACCGACGAATGTCACAGAAGTGCGTAGTTTTATGGGCTTAGCAGGATAATATCGACGGTTTGTCAAGGGATTTACGAAGATAGCAAGTCCAATCACGGAATTGCAGAAGGAAAACAAGAAGTTCGTCTGGACGGAGAAATGCGCGGAAGCATTTCGGAGGCTTAAGGAGTTGTTGACAACAGTGTCGATACTAAAAGTCCCTGACATGGACGCAGACTTCTTGGTATGCATTGACGCATCCAAGGAAGGTTTAGGCAGAGTCTTGATGAAAGATGGATGAGTGATTGCTTACCTTTCGAGAAAGTTGAGAAGGCATGAGGAGAACTACGCGATGCATGATTTGGAGTTATTAGCCATCGTATATGCCTTGAAGGTTTGGAGACACTACCTTGTTGGACGAAAATTTGAATTAAGGACTGATCATTGTGGGCTGCAACACATTTTCACGCAAAGCGACCTGAACGCGCAACAACGGCGTTGGTCGGAATTGCTTAGCGAGTACGACTTTGAGATTACTTACATAAAGGGAACAGTGAACCGAATGGCTGATGCTTGAGTCGGATACCCCACATCTTTTTGATGTTGCCTCTTCAGATGAATCTACGTGAGAAGATTCTCACTTTACAATGTGACGATGACTGGTACAAAGAAGTCAAGGATTTTATCGGACACAACACAATGATGGTACCACGATATGAGGGATTTTCTTTTGATAGTGATGGGTTATTGAGGTTTAGAGGTCAGATTTACGTACCACCAAACGACGCGTTGAGGGTGTTGATCCTGAGCGAGGCTCATAGAGCAGTTTACATGGCTCACCTAGGAGTTACGAAGATGAGGGTAGACCTTAAACCCTTATTCTTCTGGAAGGGAATGAAGGTTGACATAGTCAACTATGTGGCTAGATGTCTATAGTGTCAGTAGGTAAAGGCTAAACATAGACACCCGACAGGATTACTTCAACCACATGCCATTCCAAAATCAAAATGGGAAGTTATTTCGATGGATTTTATTGTTGGATTTCCACTGATGGCAAGGAGACATGACTTGATTTTTGTAGTAGTAGACACTCTAACGAAGAGTGCTCACTTTATTCCTATGCATACGACGTATCAGGCACCTGACATAGCGAGAGTTTTCATCAGTGAGATTGTGAGGCTGCATGGCATGCCTAAGAAGATTATATCCGATCGAGGATCGATGTTTACTGGATGACTCTGGACGAGTTTCCAAGAGGCCTTGGGAACCCATCTTAATTTTAGTACTGCGTATCACCCAGAGACTAACAGACAGACCGAACGAACGAACCAAACCTTGGAAGACATGTTGCGCATGTATGTTATGGACCAACAAAAGCGTTGGGAGGAATTCTTGCCTCTAGTAGAGTTCTCTTACAACAACAGTTACCAGAGCACCATTAAGATGGCACCTTTTGAGTTTCTTTATGGGCGACCGTGTCAGACGCCCTTGAGTTGGGATCGGCTTGAGGAGAGGGTCCTGGTGGGACCAGAAGCAATCCAAGAAATGGAAGAGAAAATGAAAACCATAAGACAAAGGATTAAAGAAGTGCAGGATCAACATAAGAGTTATGTCGATGCGCACCGAGTCGACCGTAGTTATGAGGTCGACGATCGAGTCTTCTTGCGGGTTAAACCGCATAAGAGTTCGATCAAGTTTGGAAAGGGACCTAAACTCTCTCCTAGGTTCGTGGGACCTTTTGAGATTATGGAGAGAAAGGGGCCCATGGCCTATCTACTAGCCTTTCCTGATTCTTTGAGGCATATGCACGATGTATTCCATGTATCTGTTTGAGACATTATATTAGTGATCCTACACATGTGATTGACATGAGTTCCTTGTAGGTATCGGAAGAGGGAGCACTCACGGCTGAGCCGGTCCACATTTTAGATCATCACATTCGATAGTTACAACGTTGAACGGTAGATCGGGTCAAGGTCCTGTGGGACAGTTATAGTCCGCACTTGGCGACCTGGGAGGACGCATATGATATGCGCTAGCAGTTCCCATTTTTGTTTGATAGATAGACTTATGATACTATGGTACTTTTATTTCAACATTTATATTGAGAAACTTCGGGATGAAGTTTAGACCAAGAGGGGGTGTATGGAACATCTCGCTCTGGCGCACTGAGGAAACTTATTCTTTGAGGACACTTGATCACAAGTGATATGGACTTTTATGATGTTAAAACATTTACCCTTGATTATGATGCGTTATGATAGATGACATGATGTTTTACTGCTTGACGTAGACAGGTGCTTTTGACTCATTTTTATTGAGTGTGCAGGGTTTTTGGACCTTGAGGATGTAGAGGCATCGGTGGAACACCCTTGGACTTTGGATTGAGTCAGGGAGTGTACTATTGGGTTGATTTATTTACTGCGATATTTGATTGATTTGATGATATGATGTTGACATGTTCTGACATGATTTTTGGATGATGCAGGCTGATGATAGCTTGCCGACCAGACTCACATATGGAATAAAGGGGCCACACACGATTTCCAGAGAGGTTGAGGGAGAGGTGTGGACAACAGCCCTACCACATCCTACTAGCACTCTCGTCGTGGCTCGAACTGTAAGTTAACAATTACCTATTTCGAGAGTATCCACGATGCCATGAGGGTAGACTGCGACAGTCTCTCACGATGATTCTCAGGGGCATGCATTAAGGCGGGGGCCTTATTCCTTAGATCCCTTAGTCTCCCACAATTTCACCTGGCGGAGTGTTGACTCCAGGGGTTATAGATGTCTACCAATCAGTCAAGTCGGTGAGTGGCACCCTTGGAGCATGTGGTGCATCCTGAAGGGCACATCGTGCAAAAGAAACACAAGTCGGCGAGTGGCACCCTTGGAGCACGTGGTGCATCCTGAAGGGCATGTTGCACAAAAGAAACACAAGAAGTGAGTGGCACCCTTGGAGCACGTGGTGCATCCTGAAGGGCACGTCGCGCAAAGGAAACGAACGAGGTGAGTGGAACCCTTGGAGCACGTGGTGCATCCTGAAGGGCTCGTCGCATTGATGTGGATGAAGGAAACAACCTAAATAGCCCTAAGACAATAACGCCTTAAGAAATCCTTAAACAACTTCCCTAACCCAGTGTCACCCAGTCCAGAATCTAAGTACTAAGTCTAAAACGTTTAGGGTAAAATTTTAGTCTAACCTTAAGAACATACCCTGGAATAAAAATAACAATTTAAACAAAAACCCACCTAGGTAATAGTTGGGTCTTCATAAAATTCTTGGGGCGATGACGAGGGTAAGATTTAAATTAAAACTAATAGTTTTAAAATTTTACAAAGAAGAAATTAATTCCTAACTTGTGGAAGAACAAAATATATTAAATAAATAATAAATGAAAAGATTAATTAGCGCATTTACCTTTTTGGTTTAAAAAAAAAGAAAAAAGGAAGGGATTAATAAAAATAGGGAAACAAAGTAATAAAGGAAACATAGACAATTAATAAGCAATAAAATTATTTAACGTGCGGGAGTATAAAAAGTTATGAATTTAAAAATAAAATGAAAGGATTAATTAGCGCATTTACCTTTTTGGTTTAAAAAAGAAGAAGAAGGGATTAATAAAAATAGGGAAATTAATTAATAAATGAAACATAGACAATAAATAAGTTAAAGAAAACAATTTTGGAGAAACGTGGGGGATGAATGAAACTTGTACGACAAAGAAATTTTGGAAGGTTTTCTTTAAAACCTAAAAATAAATGTGATTTAGGAAAGTTGGTGGGGCTCAAAAATCGATAAAAGAAAGGGGGATGAGGGGAAATGGGGATGGGCTGTTAGGTATTGTTATGCTATCGATTTGGGATTGGACTGATTGCTTGTGAGGAGTTGGGTATTTCTCAGCTTGTATTGGAGTGGTAGCTCAGCCTTGCGAGGCGAGCTGGGAAGTTAGGTATACCATCTGGACTGTGTGTGGCCCCTTTGCGGCTCGGGGGGCTAAGGGGGAAGCAGCGTAACCCTAGCGATTGGCTGGGAGGTACCATTGAGGTCTCTACGGACGGCGAGCGGGATGCGGCATGGAGCAGGAGCGAGCGACACGGAGCACACGGTCATCAATCGAGGTGGGAGTTAAGGCAACAGTATGTTATCCTTATTTGTAGAATAGAATGCTTAAAGATTGATGCTAGGATCTGAATTTGATGGTAAATGAATTGGGTTATCTCATTTTTTTGATGGTAACTGTGCTTAACGCGCTCCCTTGTAATTTCACCATGCGTTGCATTCACCTCTCGACTACAGATTTATCCGCCTTGCATTAGGAATTTAGTCCTGAAATTTAAGTACATTGGTGGGACTATTTTGTGTTGGATTTTTATGACGGACTTTATTGGTCCGAAGTGATTCTTGAAGTTATGGGTCTGAAACTAGACTGGAGTTGCATGTCTACAATGATTTTATAGTTAGGATTATGCAGTGAAAGTTATGAAATGAATTGTTAGGTTCAGAAATTTGTACTAAAATTTTATGTGATGAAATTCTTGAGTTAGGAAATCGTATTGTAGCGTATGAAAGGTATGTTCGTTTAGAAATGACTGTAATGCATTTTTCTGTTGAGATTCTTGACTGTAGTGCACATTGTTAGATCTTACGTGCCTGTTTTCTGTGACATTTAAAGCTATTCCCGAAGAACAATTTGGAGAGCACCTGAGGACCTCTGCTAGCCTCCATCCCTCCGTAAATTTAACGATGGAAGAATATATTTATGTGTGGATAGTTAGAGTCTGTTATTTGGGGAACGATCTAGGACCCCCAATTTTTTTTAAACTGTGCGTTCCTTCTCATTTTCCTTGAAGTTTTCCCTTCCAGCGTTGACCTTTGATCTTCTCGCCCATTTTCCTATTCCCGTCACAGCGCCATTTGTATCCAACTATTTTCAATGATCTTCCCCTCCTTAGCATCGATTCTCAGAAATTTTGTTATAGACTACCTGAAAGGATGTTCATTCCTCCTCAGAGACTGCATTTAGATACCTCAACCATGCGTTTGGTGTTTAATCTCTGCGCGACCGTGGGGGAGAGATTTTCTACGTTTCGGTTAAATTTTGCGCACTTAGATTTAATAACCATGCCTGAGCCGGGTCCAAATTTTCTCTCTGCGTTGCTGGCACACTCCCCCGTCCACAGACTGTGTAATCCGATTGTCTGCGTCCCTAATCTGGTAGTTTTTAGATGCCCTAGACTCCGGTTTTGCTGTCCCTGAATTCATGAAGTTCTGGCTGCACTGTCGGTGTGAATTGTTCCAACGTATTGCTGTTGCATTACAGTTTTTAATAAAGGTAAATCCCATGTTATTTATTTTGTGTATAACACTGTGCCAACGTAATCGCTGCTGCGTTACTATTTTTAATAAAGATAAATTCCAGGTTATTTAATGAGCCTACGTAATCGCTGTTGTGTTATTGTTTTAATAAAGGTGATTTCCATGTTATTTTTCGTTGATTTGTTTTAGGGTAAATTCATGTTAGCCTTCAGAGTTGATGCTTGAAGCATGCCTGCGATTTACAGTTTTTAATTATTGTTTGGCAGTAAACCCTTAAACATTGCCAGATATTTCAAATAGAAACTGTGACAGCGTCCTTTGGCCAGAAATAGCCACCCCGATTAAAAGGGAATCCCCCTTAATTTCAAACCTTCAGAATGAGGAGATCTGGTTTAATCGCACCCTGCTTAACAGGTATCCTTTATTGAATTGCATGTCTTGGAAGAATAAAACGGGCATAGTTGACAGACTAGATGCTCGTGTTTTTATTTTATTTTATTTATTTTATATCCTGAGCGCCTCATTAAGGCAACCAGAGCCGAATTGGGTTGGGCGCATTAATTGGAAAGAACCCTCTTGATCTTTAAGTTTATTTATGTGTTAGTTAACTGCGATGTAGTTAAATTGAATGATATGGCTATTTAATTGTTCATTAATGGTTATTTATTTAATTGTTATATAACTGCAATGATGTTTAAATTTCATTAATAATTATTTTAACTGCAAGCTTTGTAATATCAATATAAGGATGGTAGCATGTATGGTAACATTAATGCAGTGGGGGTTTTATTGCCTTGCCTTTATAATATAAATGGTGAGGATGTAATCACTAAGGCAACGACATTGCAGTCTAGTTGTTTTATTGCCTTTCTTTTATAATATGAAATGTAAGGACGTATCAAGCATAGTAATGCCATGGCAACCTTCTTGTTATTAATAACATTTATGATGTAAGGTGATGGTTAATGACGACAAGGTTTTGCAATATATAATGTAATAAGGTTATTATGATAAATATAAGGTTGTCATTATTAAGAAATATTATTGTAAACTTTCAGTATTTGCAATGTCCTAGAATTAAGCACAATAGGTTACTATGAGTAGTAAACGAAGATTGCATTTAATCAAATTTACATCCTTAAGGCTGGGTGGATAACTCGTCGACTAACAAAATCTAAACAAAGAAAATGTTCCGTACTTGTTTCCTTTTGAGTCATAGGTCATGATGAGTCTTAACTAATGGTGGGTCATTGTCAGGTCCTTGACTTGCGTCTCGCTTCGTGGATGTAGTTGTTTCATTAAATTTTTGTTATACCTGGTTGTGAACAATGTATTGCCTAGTCTTCTTACATTAGGTGGGATGTAGACACCTCCATGTAGCCTTAGTACATAAGTCTGTGTGTGTGATTATTTCTGTGTAAAGGATCTAGTGCCGTATCAAGAGTCTCGGGCCCTTTAAAGGCAGGGTTCCACTCTTGCGACACACCTTACGGAGATTACTAGTTTCTGCCTGAGGAGACAGCCAGGAGCCTATCTGACCTTCTCTCTCTCCGGAGTAGAGAACTAAGATTAAATGCCCTTCTTTCCTGTGCAGAAATAGTAAAATCTACTACTACGGATTCTTTCTTTTGTGTCCGTACTGTGCATAACCCAGTATGTCGTTAAACATTTGTCGTTACTTGTTGTGCGCCTTATGTCTATCGTCGTTTATTGCTTGTAGTTACCGGTTGTGCACCTTAAGCCTTCTGGTTGTGTTCATCGTGGTTGTGTCTTGTTGGTTGTCGGGTGGCGATGTTGAGTCAAGTGTGCATGTTCCTTTTTACATGCGTGCACACACTTAAACAAAAAAAAAATTGCACCTGTTAGAGAGTTGTTGTCGTAACGAGGAGGGTGTTACAATATTCAATGCAACCAAAAAATTTCATATGTGCAATGCTTGGTTTGTATCCTAACCATGCTTCTTCCAGAATCATATTTAATATTTCTCTCGTAGGACATCTATTGAGAGTATAAACTACAATGTGCACTGCTTCAACCCAAAAACTCATTTCCAAGAGACTAGTTTTCAATATGATCCGAGCCATTTCAACTATTGTCCTATTTTTCCTATTGGTAAAATCTTTCTTTATTACATTCTTCCTACAATAATTCAAAAATTCATTTGACTTGTATTCTTCCCCATTATATATTTGTAGGGTGATAATTTTCAAACCACTTTGCTTTTCAATTAATTCCTTAAACTCAATAGAATGAGTAAACACTTCAGACTTCTCTTGCAAAAAATACACCCACTTCATCCTAGAATAATCATCAATGAGAGTGAGAAAATAACGTGCCTTTCCAAAATACATAGTCTCCATTGAACCACAAAAATATGAATGTATTAATGCTAGATGTTCTCTATCCTTCCATGTTCTATTTGAAAATATTTCCCTATGTTGTTTCCCAAAAATAAACCCTTCACACACTTCATCATCCATCTTAATATAAGGAAGACCATTCCCCATGTCTTGTTTCCTTAACAACACAAAACTCTAAAAATTCAATTGTCCCATCCTTAATGGCCAAAGCCTACTAGTCATTTCTTATGTAATATTCAAGCTCTGTGAGTTACTTGAATCAAAATAAAGTTTGATAATTTTGTCTTCAATCATTTCTCCTCTTGTTAATACTGCATTTTTATTCATCTTATCCATGATTAAGCACTCTTTATTATCAAACACTAACTTGTAGTTTTGTTCCATCATATGACCTACATAGAGTAGGTTATTCTTCAACATTGGTGTCAACAATGTGTCCACAATAAACATCTTATTTCCATGCAATCTTGGAATTTCAATTGTTCCTTTTCCTTTAACTTCATAAACTCTATCATCGCCAAAGATGAATTTACCAAAATAATTGTCATATGATTTGAACATTCTGAATCATTATACTAAGATTCACTTTCTTCATTATGTGTCATAAAACTTGAGATGAATAACTTCTCATTCCTTGTTTCTTGAACAATTGTATTGGCACATGTATTCTCCATGTCTTGTAACTTTGAATAACAATCCTTTTCAAATCAAATTTATGACAATAATAACACTATGGGACTTGTATTTCTCGATATCCATGTCTGCCTCTTCCTCCTCCACAAGATCCTTCTCTTCTTCTTCCTCTGAAATGACTTGGAATTCTTCCTCTTCCTCTCGAAGTGGATTCATTTCCTTGATAATTATGTGAATGTTGTGGATTCCTATTATGATTATTATTCTGATATTGACCCCTACTTCTTCCTCATCCTCTATGTCTTGTTTTTATATTTTCTAACAACCCTTGGTATCCTTTGATACCATGTTGAGATTCCCCTACCCAACACCCAATAGTTAGCTCAAAATAAAATATCTTTAGCTACTAAAAGTGCAGTTGAGTAATCGACTAAACATGCAGTGAAAGCATAAATCAGGAAACCAAAATCTCACACACAAGACACTAATATTTTCTGGTATAAACCCCTGGAAAAAAAACATATGGAAAACCAATACTTATATTATTTTATTAAGGTCAAATCAGGGCTTTCGTAACAGGGAAAATGACCCACTGATAGAAATACAACTACAGACAAACTTGACACTGTCTTCTCTATCGTACAACCCCTAAACAACATGTTTTTGAGGTATACATGGTTCACCTTTAGATGACCCATGTACATACATAATTGTCTCTTACGTGAACTATGTACATGTACAGAAAACGCACATGAACACTTATTTATGACACTACACTTTCCTCTGGATTTTATCCTCTAAAACCCACTTGCGACTGCCTTTGCTCTCTCTTCTCCTTGACGTGTATGATCTCTATATGGAAGTCCTTCTCCACCTATCCAATATATTGAATCAAGGTCCTTTATAATCCAACCCTCTCTTCATTAACACTTGGATGAAATCTCTTCACCCAACCTGTGAGATCTCCTCACACTCATGTAAGGAAAATTCCTTCTCTGCTTCTACACTTCTCACACTAGAAAAATTCCTTTTTTATCCTCAACCTTGGTCTCTGACCAAAGTGGCTTCCTCTCAAAAGTCTCTATTGTATTGACTCCCTCAACACAAGTGTCTACCTCCTTCACCCTAGCCTTTCTTTTATAATCACGAGTTACAATCTATTTCTAATATCCAAAGTAATCTACGATTGAGATTACTTTTCACACTCACTTGAGATTTAGATTACATTTTGCATGCTAAGCATGTTCCTTAAATAACTCAATTCACTAATAAAAACACTTTTACTTTAATTAATTCATTTTAACTAAAAAAAAATCACACTAGGGTTTCAATGACTTCCACATGTTAGACACAAGACAATGTGGAAGTACCTATATGATGCTACCACTAACATCAAAACCTTGTGGAAAAAGCATGTTCCACTTCCTCACTTGGATTACTTTCTTCAACGGTTAGCAAAAAACCATTCAATTCATCAATTTTCATCATGTTTAAACCTTTGGAGACCATAATATTGGTGTTGACCATCTAAAACATGGGTAGAACACTTCTTAAAATCTTCTCAATTAGTCTTCTTTCTAGAATATCTTCTCTTAGTGACCTCATTTGATTAACAAGATCTTGCATTTTTGTGATGTAATCTCTAATGGATTCATTATTTTGCATATTTTCTTTTTCAATTTTTTTCCTTAATATTTGCAATTTAGCTACAACCACACCTTCATATGTGTTCTTTAAGATATCTCATACTTGCTTAGATGATTCTACAACACTAATTCTTGGAAATATAAATTCTTCAACTATGCTCCCTATAAGAGAAAGTGCTTTGTTATCTTTGTTAATAACTTTCTTTAGATATTTCTTGTCATCATCACTCAATTCTTTGAATTTGTCAACAGAATGTATAACATACCCATCAATTACAAGTTTCCATAAATCTTTAGTGATGAATATAGGTTGCATGTGTTTCCTCCAATAAAAATAATGTGTGCCAACAAGTTTATGTAACACAATATTTCTTGTCACCATCGGAGAATAAGAGAGAGATAGAGAGAATGTGGAAAAATATCAACACAATATGTCACACTTCACCTCGAGATGAGAAACAACTGCCCCAAAACAAGAGACTCAACCAATACCAAATAAATATCTTTTATGAATTTTGAGTACAATGAAGGAGCACAATACTTGCACATTTACAATCAAACTTTCTTTAAATAAGAGAAAAAAAGTTTCTATGGCACAATTGAAATAACAATGTAATCTCTTTTACAATGTAAAACTTCCAGTCTTTGAATCAACCCTTTCACACAAATTGAAATTTGTTAAGAACCAAATATCAAGATAACATAGAAAAACCTCAGAATAAGTACTCAACGCCTTGAAAAAGAGAGAATTTCAGATAATAAGCCTCTTCGAGGGGGAAACCTCCTTATACACCACATAAATTTCCCAATATAAGATGATTCCAAATGAAAAGGTCTCCTTGGTATATATAGGAGACTAGGAGTTACAATTACAACTAATGGACCGAAGACGACATAATTAAAATAACATTACTAATGTAATATGCCCCAATTAAGGGGCAATATGCTCCAATTAAGGGGTAATATGCCACTATTTAGGGCTTAACATGCCCTTCCCCTTGAGACAAGTGTTGTCTGCAACACTTGAGTAATTCTGGATGCTTCTGTATAAAAGGCTCATCTTCCCAAGTGGAATCTTCAGCATGCAATTTCCTCCACTTAATGAGATACCCTGAAATTAATCTATTCCTTAGTTGACAAATTCTTGTGTCAATGATAACTTCAGGCTCCAATATGATTTTTCCTTCCTCGTCAAGTTCTAGAAATATAGTTTGAACTGTGATCTTGTCACCTATAACCTTCTTTAAGAATGAAACATGGAAAACTGGGTGTACTAGTGAAGATGCAGACAACTCCAATTTGTATGCCATAGTACCAATATTTTGCAACACCTTATAAGGGCCATCGTACTTTGGTGACAATTTATTATCGTTCTTGGCTTGCTTGAGGGACACCTGTTTGTATGGTTGTAGTCTTAAAAACACCCAATCCCCTAGTTCAAAACTTATTTCACTATGATGTTGATCTTCTTTTTGTTTCATGCTGACGGCAATGCGTCCCCTTCACTACCCGCAGGTCGAAAGGTTCACGCGCGCACACAAGATCTTCTTCTCCTCGGCCCGAAGAATTCAATTGTTCCTCTAATTCCTTATTGGGAATTTCCTTACCCATAGCAACTCTTCAAATGATCTCCCTTAATGATCGGGAAATCAGACTTCGCGATTTCGCGAATCTTATGGTTGCGTGCTTGTTGCCTCATGATTTCCCGAAATCTGACGCGAGTCAACGTTGAATTTTTCCCTTGCTATCAGAGTTCTCCCTATCGGGAAATCACTACTTGCTACGTCAACAAATGGAATTTCTGAACTCCAAACCCCGATGTGTTGATACTTTGATGCACGTGTGGGTTGACTATTCAATGATCCCGTCACCTTGTCGGGACTTTAGAATTCATGGGATCACGAATCTTGATGCCAAAGGTTTCGGTTCTTTCCTTTTCCCGATCCTCGATACTGTGCCACCCGTCCTCCACTAGCTCCTGCTGTGGCCCACACAATTCTCCCGTCAGAATATCGCGGATCGGGATTTCAAACTGTCTGAGTATCCTCTCCTCAAGACCTCCAATATGCCGAACCCCGACTTCCCTTGGATCTTTTGACACGCGTCCCCACTGATGGATGGTTCTGGGCTCATCGGAATATCGTGGATCACAATATCACAATTCTTGTTGCACAAATTTGGAGCTTTGACTCGCGAATCCCCGATACACGATATCATGTGTAGATCTGACGGTCCTTGTGACTTGGGATCGATGGATCTGCCCCTCCTGAGCTTGGAACCTTCTTCCACATTTACACTGTAACCTCCTTGCACTTCCATGGGATCTAATAGCCCTTGGAATTTCATGAAATCTCCCCGAAGGATTTCTACCGTCCGTTCTCCTTTTCTTAATCCACCGAAATGAAGATGGGTTCTTCCACAAAACTTGTTCGCTTGCTCGCTAACCTGTGATGCTTCTGTCAAGCATTCAAGGCACCAACTCCTTGTGCTCCCCTCATGAGTATTCAAGGTTCTATACCTCCTGAGCTTTTTCACGACTCTCAAGTCTTTCAGGAAACTCCTTGCACGCACTCCTTGTGGCAAACCTTCAACGACGTCTAAGTTTTGAAGTCTCTCGACTCTGCGCATTCCTGCGACAGCAGTCTTTCAAAGCTTTACTCAAGTTCGCAACCCTGAGATCTTTAACCAGCTTGTGCACTCCTTGCATGGCTCCTGTGCCCAACTGCACCTCTGAGGATATGAGAACAAGAGCTATCCCTAATTGAACCCTTCTGTCAATGCACTCCTTGCGGACAATTCGACTGCACTCCTTGCAAGAATCCTCTTGGCTCAAATAGAGAAACAATTGAAACTCATTTCTTCCTCCTCTCAGACTTTAATTCACACATGAAATCACATACACAGCATATAAAAGCAAATTTATAACAAGAAATAAACATTCATGAGCACATCACATCAAACACACAGAGAACAACACCAACCATGAATTTGAATCAAAACTCTTCTATTTAATTCAAATATCTGTACATGGGTGTTCTTACAGAACTCTCTATTTTCTCTTGCTCTTCTTGTTCCTCCAAAATTCTCAATAATGTTACAATGTACAATGAGGGTGTCTATATCCGTTTTCCCTCCTCCTTCTAAGACTGTCTAATCTATGAATTAAATTCCTATCTACCTGCATTAACTAGATTAAATGTTGTCTATCTACTAAAGGACGAGAGCTATCCTCTCAAGGTCCATTTACAATGTACAAAGGTGCCTCTTCTTAAATGACTCATTTAAGATTTGTGCAACAGTCCCTGTTATCCCTGATATCTAGGGATAACTAGGAGATCATGTCTCAAGGCCCACATGGTCCTAGACATGGAGTACCGAGAGCGGGATTGACTTGAGAATGGCCTTGGAGGGCCCATCTTTCTTCTCAGTCAGACTTGTCCTGTCAGCAGTAGCAGCCTCCATCACCACCAGCCTGGGCTTGCATTGGAGAGGACTCTTGCTCCATGAGGTAATTGGTCTGAGGTATCATGGTATGTGTCATATTTGATCGTTATAACCTTCTTATATATGCATTAGGTTCCTTTCATTTCTGATGACTGCTTGGATCTTACACTAATCCACTTGACCATTGTTGGGGTGATTGATTGGGTGACTTAGCAAGATGATATTCATGGGTTTTGGTTAGCCACCAAGGGGGATTTGTAGAGCCATTGTCCGCTCCCACCATCTTATCATGTTTACATCTTATACCTCGCTCATCCATCCCATTCCCCTAGTCTGGCCACTAGGATGACCTTTCAGGGTTACATTTTGTCTTGTGGGAAGAAGGGGCTAAAGGCCCAGGGGGTAAAAGCAGCTGGTAAAAGGTAAAAGCCATAGGAAATGAAACCTAGAGATGCTTCACCCAGGCGATCCCCGAGAAGGCAATAAAAGGCCTCTCGATAAGAAACTAAGGGACCCTAAGAAAAATGATAAAATAAAAAAAACAAGACCTAACCAAGAGGATGGGAGGTCTCATCACAAGCTGGCCCATTATGTTCATAGGTATTTAGCAGTATGACATTGCCACTATCTGGTCACCAAGCCAGGGAAGTGACCTTTGGTTGCATGGCCAAAGGAAAGGGGGTCTCATCACGAGCCAGCCTTATCATTTCTGCGAAGATACCAGT
>ML796499.1:104660-120054 GCA_009831015.1 Picea engelmannii | reverse complement strand
TCATTACCCCTTAATTGGGGCATATTATATTAGTAATGTTATTTTATTTATGTCGGATTTAGGCCATTAGTTGTAATTATACCTCCTAGTCTCCTATATATACCAAGGAGACATTTTCATTTTGAATCATCTTGTGCTTGAACATTTAAGTGGGGTAAAAGGAGGTTTCCCCCTCGAAGAGGCTTATTATATGAAATTATCTATTTTTCAAGGCATTGAGTACTTTTTCTGAGGATTTTCTATGCTATATAGATATTTGGTTCTTAACATATGGTTCTTAACAATCAACGTATCGGTGCTAATAGACAATGGTGCATTGTTGTAGAGTTATTTAAAAAAAATAGAAATAACAGTTCACATCATATAAAGAAGCTCACAAGCACCGATGTGCATGAAATGGGTGCACCGATGTGCAACAAACATGTGCACCATCTTTGCGTTTTTCCTTTAAAAAATGCATACCGGTGCATTCCAAAATGGTGCCTCGTCACAAGTTTTTTTTTAAATAACAGTGAGTTTTTTGCAGTGATGCGCCACCAAAAATCAATGCACCTATGCAAATAGACAATGGTGCACCGTTGCAGATTTATTTAAAAATAAATAAATAAACAATGGTGTGCATCATATAAAGAAGCTTGTGAGCACCGATGCACATGAAATGGGTGCACTAGTGCGCAACAAATAGGTGCACAGTCTTTTCATTTTTTTTAAACGTAATGGTGTGCCTTTGTGCTCTGTGTGCACCGATGTGTTTCATATGGTGCACCATCACAGGGTTTTTTAAAAATAATGGTGTGTTTTTTGCAGTGGTGAGCACCGGTGCGCTTAATGTGATCTCACCGGAACAAGGGTAAATAAAAAAAAAATCAGCGGTAAAAAATCATTTTTACCATTTCCATTGCAGAGAAGCTCTCAAGTACTGGTGCCACCTTTTCCCAACTGAAGTGCACTGTTGCCGATGCTTACGTTGCTTTCTTTGTTTCCATTCGGTGCTTGGTACGTGGGATTTCAGTTTTTCCATAAGGTGGGAAAATTTCATTTTTTTTACTACATCCCAACCATGCCTCCTCGACGAGAAAATGTCCGGGTAAATTCTTTATTTCTTTGTACATTGTATTTTTACCAGATTAAATTGTAAAATTGATTTAATTTTGCATTTTTTTTCATTTTTTTTTCTGTGTGGTGCGTTCGAGCCATTCAGCTCACATCGTGCACGGTGCACCCTGTAAATTTTATAGGGCACACCAAAAATGTATAGGTCATTTTCATCGGTGTGTCATAATAAACGATGCACCATTGAAAATAAATAGTTTTGATTAAGCAGTGCATTGTTTTTAGTGAAAACATCGGTGCATTCATAAAACTATACACACCGTTTAATGGAAAGTATTTATTTTCGATGGTGAATTATTAATAAACACACCGATGTGTTGTTTATAATGAATGCGCCGATGAATTCATAATAAATGACACACCATCGAAAATAAATAGTTTCCATTAAACGATGTGTTGTTTATAGTTAACGCACCAGTGCGTTCATAAAAATATATGCATTGTTGAAAATAGATTGTTGTTCAAGTGGTGCATCCTTGATAGTTAACGCACTGGTGTGTACACAATAAACTAAGCAACGTGGGAATTTTTTTTTTTTCAAATGGTGCATGGATTATACAAAACATACTGGTGCACAAGCATGGATATGGAACACCATTTAAAACGAGTGTCTATTTTACGTGGTGCATCATGATGAATGGAACACACTAGGGCGTTGTAGTATTTGGACACACCGTGCTTTCGCGATGCATTGTATACAATGGGGTGCACCTGTGCACTGATAATTACTATGCACCCCCTAAAATAAATTACATTTTCATGGAGTGTGTAAGATATGTGTGCACACCATGGGCAGTGAATTATTGTTTTGCAGGCATATCGAAGGTTAATTTTTTGTTTTTTTGAAAAATAATTATGTTTGCATATTTTGAAATAAATTTCTCATTTACTGAAAAAAGGTTATGTTTTTATGTATTATGATGATGTAATTTATATGTTAATTATGAAGAGACGTCGGTGCATGGATTAGAAACAACAAATAGTGTGCCAATACAATATGGTTTGGGAGTGGGAGGCTAGAGAGAGGGAGAGGGATTTGTACCCTCGACTAGTATTGCAGCTACATGGGTCCTCTTAAGAAATGTAGGCCTCCTCAAGTATTACGAGGAGGATACATCCCCGAAGGGGAATTCCTCCTTTCTTGCACAAATGATTCGTTGATGGGATTCCCATCAACAGGAATTCAGAGTCGATCCTCACTAGTGGTACCATCCCACTGAAGAGGATATTTATTTTATCACTAGGCTATCTAGGAGAGGGGAGGATTTTCCCCAGTTTCCTGATGTCCCAGTGGCTGTTGTAGCTGAGAGTCATCTTGCCTAATCCTAGAGGTATATTGAGCATGATATACCTTCTCCTAGTTATTTTCAGGTGGTTGGTGGACAGTTACAGATTGCCTCGTTTGGTGTAGAGGACGTTAGGTGCCTCTCACTCTTATTGTCTACCATTTCACACTTTACTGGTGAAGATTAATGCATTAGTTGTGTGTTTTTATATTATGTTGATTCTTTGATACAAAGGCCATGACTTATTAGGTGGTTGCTGGATTACTGAGAGGGGAGGTTAATTAGTAATAGAAATTTTTAATCCTTTTAACCACAATGTGTAAGTGTTATTTATCTTTATGATCAATATAACATTATCATCCAATAAGTGCAGAATAAATAAAACATAAAAAATAAACAATCATACAAATGCACATTACAGTGGTATTTTTATGTGGAAACCCAATGTGGGAGAAAACCACATAATGATTTTTATTATATGTATATACGAATTACATTCATTGGAAGCACCAACTTCCTTTGTTCTCCAACTGCAACTGGAAGGAGGCTCCTACCCCCTATATTTTTAGGCTACAACCTGATGGAAGCTCCAACTCCTCAATTCTATGGCTACAAATAGAAGGAGGATACAACCCCCTATGTTTTTCGGCTACAACCACCTATCCTTGCCCCATCTTGTTGCCCTAAAATATAAGTGCCAAATGTAGAAACTGAATATGTCATTGTCACAACATGTTTTGTCGAATATGTCAATGAGAAACCTGTCACTATATACTGATCAACCAATTTGATATTATCACATATACCTCAAACACTATACCACAAGTTTGTACCTCAAACCATGTGCTAGAACCACGAATATGTCTCATCAATGAAGTGCCATTCACAAACTATGAACCATAATCTAGATGGATAAATCCCTTACATCAACCATATATCAAACACTAATTGAAATGTAGCCTCAAATAAAATAAGTATTCAGAAGAACACCTCAACCAAGGTGTCTCGCAAGTTCTCCAAAAATCACAAGATATACCATAGCAAAATACTCAAATCATGTGCTTGAATAACAACTATGTCTCATGAACCAAGTACCATACATACACCATGAACCATAAGTCAAATGCAGAAAAAAATCACAACAAACCCTAACTGATATTCAGCCTCAAACTATACCAATAACTTCAGAAACAAAAGAACGGAATCTTCAGCAACCCTTACCTAGGTCTCATAGTACCTTTTTTTTTGGATTATCCACAAACCTTAACTTTCAAATAGAATAAATTTGTACATGTAGTGAGTGAAGGTATGAAAATGGTACAAAATATTCTTCAATGATTTATATGTAATTCCTCCAGGGTTCACTTCTTGGAACCTCCCAGAAAAGAAGTTATAGAAACAATGGCAGACTTTGCTGAATTCTGGCTTAATCTAGAGAGAGAAATTGTAGAGAATTCCATCGGTGGAATATTTTTTGTATGGACATGAAAATGACACACAACATACTACAGACTATAATATAACCTATACATTTTGTCTCACTAAATTTGGATCTATTATGAATAAGTTATGACATTTTTACTTGAAACACTTGTTTTAGACTAGTTTCAGGACCAACCACAAACCCTATCGTCCACAAAGTGTAATGACCAAACTACAACGATCCAAAAGATTATTTTTTTATCAAATTTACTTGGATATGTCATCTCAACAACCTCTATATTTCTCTATCTGAATCATGATATAAAAAAAATATTTCAAAAATGGTGAGATGACCTGTAAATAACATACCTTAGAAAACATCATCAAAATTTTTTATCCTCCCTTGAATTTTTGGCCTTCTTTACTTCACTTTACCTATGAAATTCACCTTAGATATCCTTTGGATACCTCAATCACTTGTATATATTCAATATTCTCCATAGGTTCTAATGGGAGACCCTTTCTCTCTTATTTATACTCTCCAAGTAGCTTCCTCTAGAAATATCCACTTAACCACTTTGTCAACTTTACTATTTAATTAATTTCGCATTGCAACCACATTGACTAGGAATCTTCTTGAAGAATTTCTAGACTAATTGACTTCTTGTTGACCTTCTAGGGGCTTCTAGAATACTCTTGGGGGTCCTCCAACTTCACAAGCCCATATCTCACTAACCGTGAGGAACCACGTGGTGTTCCACATATCAACATAAATGAAACGACATGTATTATCCATCTAAATTAGTCTCACTTGAAAATATCCTAATCTTCAAGACTTTATTTCTTAAACAACTTGGGTCCCTTAACCATGCTTCTAGGGCTACTGGAAATAATTATCGAACTTGATTCAAAGGTTGACATCAATGACAACCAACCCAATTAATAAAAAATCCCTCCCTTTGGCATTGATGACAATACCCTGATGCAATACTAAAGTCATATCGCTCATGCTTCCCCTGTGACCATCACTCCCCTTGGAAACATGCCTCTATTATATCTCTCAAAGAATTTAACTCTCCAAGAATCTAACTCACTATTCTTCATCTGATGAATCTCTCCCCCTTTGACATCAATGGAAAAGGTAACTTCCCGTCTAGGGTTGCTCCCCATAACTGAACTATCCTTGGGGATGCTCCCCCTGATTGAAATATTCGTGGCACTTCTCCCCCACCTTGAAATGTCCTATTTATGGTGCTTCCTCTTGTAAATATAATACATATAAGATAATCATTCAAAATCATTCATTTTGGAGTAGAAATTACTCTATGTCTCTTGAAAAGATACCCAAAGGATTCCCTTGGAAGCGGTTTTGTAAAGATATATGCAACATGTTCTTTTGTTCCCACATATTCAACTTTGATGTTCTTCTCTGCAACCTATTCCCATAGAAAGTGGTACTTGATTTGAATTTTCTTCATCTTGGAGTGCATCACTGGATTCTTTGAGATATTGATGGCACTTGTATTATCACAATATATTTGAATGGGCTCATCATACTCAACCTGTATATATGTCAGAGTTTGTTTCATCTATAGAACCTGTGTACAACATTTGTCTACTGCAATATACTCTACTTCAGCTATAGATAATGATATTTATGACTATTTCTTTCTTAGCCAAGATACCAAACACTCACCCAAGTAGAATGTTTCTCTGATACCAAGATTCATCAGATGCAGAATAACGAGTTAGATGCTTGGAGAGAGAGAACAAAGTCATGTTTCTAGGGGGAGCATGAGCGATATGAATTCAGTGTTGCATCAGAGTGTTTCCATCAATTCCAAAGGGGGAGATTGTTGATTAATTGGGTTGGTTGACATTAATGAAAACCAAACCAATTAATCAACAATATCCCCCTTTGGCATTGATGGAAACACTATGATGCATCACTGAAGCCATATCGCTCATGCTCCCCCTGTGACCATTTCTCCCCCTGGAAACATCCATATGTTCTCTCTCTCCAAGAATCTAACTTGCTATTATGCATATGATGAATCTCTCCCCCTTTGACATCAATGGAAAAAGTAACTTCCCATCTGGGGCTACTCCCTCGAACTGAACTGTCCTTGGGGATGCCCCCCCTGACTGTACTCTTCCTGAAACTGCTCCCCCAAAATGAACTGTGCTCTTTATGGTACTTCCTCATATAAATATAAGACATATAAGATAAGCATTCAAAATCATTCATTTTGGAGTATAAATTACTCCAATTCTCTAGCGAAGATACTCAAAAGCTTCCCTTGGAAGCAGTTTTGTAAAGATATTTGCAACCTGTTCTTTTGTTCCCACATATTCAACTCTCATGTTCTTATCTGAAACCTGTTCCCATAGAAAGTGATACTTGATTGGAATGAGCTTCATATTGGAGTGCATCATTGGATTCCTTGAGATACTGATGACACTTGTATTATCACAATACATTGGAATGGGTTCATCATACTCAACCTGTATATATTTCAGACTTTGTTTCATCCATAGAACCTATGTACAACATGTTGTTGCTACAATATACTCTTCTTCAGTTGTAGATAATGATATTGATGACTATTTCTTTCTTAGTCAAGATACCAAATGCTCACCCAAGTAGAACACTACTCCACTGGTGCTTCGTCAGTCATTAATGTAACCTATCCAATCTGCAACCATGTAGGCAATAAGTGATAGATCCTTTCCTTTTGGATACCATAATCCAAACTCTTATGTGCCCTTGAGATATTTGAATATCCTCTTTATTTCTAGAACATGTGATTCCTTTGGTGTTGCTTGAAATTGTGCCACTTGTCCAATTTCTTGCATTACATCTGGTCTGGATGTTGTCACATAAAGTAAGTTTCCAATCATTGATGTGTACTTCCTTTAATTTGTGGAATTTGAATCATCATATTTACTCAACTTTCAACTGGTTTGCATAGGAGTATTGACTGGTTTGCAAGCTTCCATTACGAATCTCTTTAGCATTTCTATGATATACTTAGTTTGAGAAAGAAAAATTCCTTGGTTTCTTTGACATATCTAAAGACACAGAAAGAAGGATAGTTCTCAAAGTAATGAAATTTCAAATTCATTTTTCACATCCTTTGAAAATTTATGGCTTAACATGTCATCATCACCTCCAAAAATAATATCATCAAAATAAAATTCAATTAATAAAATACTATCTTGAGTTACCTTGATGTAGAGGTTGTTGTCTGCATTTCCTTTTCTAAACCCTGCTTGTTGTAGATATATGTACAATCTATAATACCATGTTTTGGGAGCCTATTTTAGACCATACAAGGCCTTATTCAACATGCACACATAATCTTCATTCTCTGACTGAAATCCTTTCGGTTTCTCATTGTAGAATTCTTCTTCAAGTTCTCTATGTAGAAAGGATGATTTCACGTCCATCTAATACACTTTAATATTCTTGGAGCATGCATAAACTAGGATCAATCTGATTGCTTCCATTCTTTCAACTGGGGAAAACGTCTCTTCAAATTCGATTCCTTCGACCTATGCATGTTCTTTACATACCAATCTAGCTATGTTCCTCATAACATATCCATCTTCATTTAATTTATTTCTAAATACCCACTTTCTGTCAATCACATTCGTGTACCTTGGTCTTGGAATCAATTCCAAAGTGTCATTCTTCTCTATTTGATCCAACTCTTCACTCATGGTATTTTTCCAAAATTTATCCTTGTTGGCTTCTTCAAAACTGTTTGGTTCAATCAAAGATAAGAGTGTTAGGTGCAATTGTTCTAGTGAACAAATTCTTCTTCTAGTCTCAATTCCTGCATCTTTGTTCTCGATAATCTGATCTGAATAATGATTCTTCTATATTCACTTTCTAGGTGTATTTGGAGGTACTTTTTGTACTTTCTCTTATACCTCTATCTGATCTTATTTATATTCCCCTTCTGTTGTTTCTTCGTCCTTTATTTTTTCTTTGTAAACCTTTTCCACTGATTCCTTTTTTTCTTCTTTTAATTTTTGTCTACTTGTCTCATCAACTGTTACATTGATTCTTTCCAATATTGTATCATTTGTGTTCTTTCCTTGTACTTGAGTAACCAACAAGTATGACTTTTTCCACATGAGAATCAAACTTTCCCATTCTTCCATCTTCTCTTTTGATGTAGCATTTGCTTCCAAAAACTCTTAAGTGCTTCATGTTTGCATATCATTTTCCATATCATGTAAGGCATTTTGTCACTGTTGTTTCTGAGAATTACTCTGTTTTGAATGTGAAATGTTGTATGCACTGCATATGTCCAAAAAACATCTGTCAAGTTAGAATCCATTAACATTGTTCGAGTCATTTCCTGTACTGTCATGTTCTTTATTTCGACAACTCCATTCTGTTGAGGTGTCCTAGAAATAGAGAATTGCCTTTTTCTTCCATTCTTATTGTAGAAATCCATAATTCATTTGAAGTAAAATCTCCTCCATTATCTGATATTAAACATTTTATTTTTGAATCCATTTCATTTTCAACCATTTCCTTGTATACCTTGAAGTTTTCAAATTCTTTTGATTTCTTCCTGAGAAAAAAAACTACAGTCATTCTTGTATAATCATCAACCAATAACATAAAGTATTTCTCACCTGTTAAACCCTTTGTTCTAGTTGGTTCAACTAGATCAGTATGCAAAATTTCCAGTGGTCTTGCTGTGGAGTATTCCTTTGATTTGAACCTGGTCTTTGTTTGGTTTCCTTGTTGACAATGCTTGCATAATGTGTTGGTTGGCTTCGTGATCTGGGGCATTTCTTTGATTTCTTCCTTTTTGTTGACTTTGATGAGTTTATCGAAGTTTATGTGACCCATTCTTTTGTTCCATAGCCAAAATTCATTTTCCTTTCCTAGACAACACTTTTCATTTCCAATTTCACTTAATACATATATGTTGCTTGAAGTTCTTGCAGTTGTTGCAATCAATTTTCCTAATCCTGTTTTTATTATCTCGCACTTCTGTGAATCAAATGTAAGTTTGTGACCTTGGTCACACATTTGACTTACACTTAGAAGATTATGTTTCATATCTTCCACTAGTAGAACATTTTTTTCTTTTGTATTCTTATTTCCAATTCTGATTGTGCCCTTTCCAATGATTCTATTTGAGTCATCGTTTCCAAAGGAGACTGATCCATCTCTTTCCTTTGTCAATATAAGAAATCTATCTTCATAACCTATCATGTGCTTTGAGCAGCCACTGTGAACATACAAACCACGTTTCTTTTGTTTATCTTGAAGAGCGAGCGTGCATTCTTCATTGTTAAACTAATTATACTTTCTTATCCATATTCTCTGTTGAGGTTCTTGTTTGTGATTGTTTTTATTTTGTTGTAATTATCCAGGAGGGACTGCCATTCTACAATATTTGGCCATGTGTCCAAATTTGTTTCACTTGTATCATTCCACTTCAGTGCTCAATGATTCAAACCTATTGTAGATTATTCTATGTGTTTCACTAGGCCTTCCTGGATAACCATTTTGTGTATGATTTTCAAAACTGTTTCTATTCCTTCTATTAGCTTTGCAATTTACAACTTTATGTCAAAACTTATTGCATGCATAACATAAACAATATATATAGTTTGATACCCGAGAGTTGAAGATCTTCTGAAGGGAGTTGCTCTTATGAACCCATCTTATTCTTGAAATCCTTTTTTTTTCTGGCTATTGTGTATTCTGGAATCTAAATATTCTAGGTGGTGGAACATCTCTGTAATATAACCTCTTTTTTTATTCCTTCTTGGGAGATCATCTGACTGTCTCTGCATAGCTTCTTGATTTTTTTTTATTGATATGTAGTTTTGGAGTTTGAGCCTCTTTCTGTCTGATTATATTCTAGCTCACACTTGTCATGATGTGGTCTCTGACTATTGATAATGTTATCCCAAACCTTAGAGTTATTCTGCATGTTTTCCTGTTGAATATATTTTCTCAATGTGACAATCTTTGCTTCCATGTTTTGAATAATCCTATCTTTTTCTTCTAGTTGTTCTTTGAGTTGTTCTTCGATTCTTTTGTCTTATTCTATTTGAACCTTCAACTCTGTGATATTCTACTCTAGTTCTTGAGTGTCTTCTTTCTTGTCTAGATCTTCTTGGAAATTCTTCTTTTTTTCTCTCTTTTTATATCTTCTATAACACCCAACAATTCTTCTCGTTAGTCGACTTGTGCCTCTTCATATTCTTCTTCAGTTCCTTCTTTATTAGAATATTATATTTTCATGAATATAACTCTTTATGTCTCACTTTCAATGACTTCAGCTTCATCTGATGAGGAGTTTTCTTCTTTGGTGCATAAACTTTTCTTGAAAATTTTCTTTTTTGTTCTTTTTCCTTTGTATGTTTATTTTCTATTTGAATCATCTTCATCATTTCTTTTATTTTTCTTATGAGGACATTTGTTAGAAAAATGACCAATACCATAACAATTAAAACAAATCAATGGATTCTTACCTTTATATCTGTCATCGGTTCCTTTTTTCAGTCTTCTGACGAAGTTGGCTACTTCTTCATCGTCCTCTGAGATGTCATTGTTGTTGTTATCTTATATTTCCTTTTTATTTGAATTCTTGGATGATTTGAATGTTACTTCTTTTGTACCTGGATTCTCATGTTCTGTTCTCATTTCATAAGTTGTGCAAATTCCATGTAGTTCATCCATGCTTATTGAGTCTAGATCTTCTCTTTCTTCTAGTGTTGAGATCTTAGGATCAAATCTTATTGGAAGAGATATTAGAACCTTTTGAACAATTATAGATTCATCAAATTCTTCTCCCAATCCTATGATTGCATTCATTGTTTCAACAACTCGTAAGAAGTAAGGTGAAATATTATCATCTTCCTTCATCTTTAGTTGTTCAAATTGACCTTTGTAAGTTTGAAGTTTTTTTTCCTTGAAATTTTCATATCCTTCATAAATATTCTAAAGTTTTTCCCAAATATCTTTAACAGAGTTGCAATGCATAACTTTGACATATACCGAATCACACAGACCATTCAGAAGTGAATTTGTGGATTTTGAATTATTCAGAATGAGTTTCCTTTCATTGTCATTTATTGGTGGAATTGTTGGTTCTTTATATCCATCTAAAACAGATTTCCAAACCTCAAATCCCTATGCCTATACATATGTTTTCATCCATCTGCTCCAGAATGCATAGTTATGTCCATAAAACTGTGGTATCCCATTTTTATACATATTGTTGATCTTCATGATCTACCTTTCGGTACTTAAACTGATTTCTGAAGGAACCTACTTTGATACCAATTATTGGATTATTGAGAGGGGAGGTGAATCAATAATAAATCTTTTTAATCCTTTTAACCACATTATGTAAGTGTTATTTATCTTTATGATCAATATAACATTATTATCTAATAATTGCAGAGTAAATAAACCATAAACAATGAAAAATCATACACATGCATAGTACACTAGTATTTTTACGTGGAAACCTAATGCGGGAGAAAACCACATAATTCTTTTTCTTATATATATTTAAGAATTGCATTCATTGGAAGCACCAACTTCCTTTGTTCTCTAGATTCAACTGGAAGGAGGCTCTGACCCCCTATATTTTCAGGCTATAAATTGATGGAATCTCCAACTCCCCAATTCTCTAGCTACAACCAAAAGGAGGATACAACCCCCTATGTTCTTCGGCTACAACTGAAAGGTGGATAAAACCACCTATCAGTGCCCCATCCTGTCGCCTTGAAATATAAGTTCTAAATGTAGAAACTGAATATGTCATTTTCACAACATGTTCTATCAAATATGTCACTAAGAAACTTGATGTTATATACTCATCAACCAATCTAATATTATCACATATAATTCAAGCACTATACCACAAGTCTGTACCTCAAACCATGTGCTAGAACCACAAATATGTCTCATCAATGAAGTGTCATTCACAAACTATGAACCATAAGCTAGACGGAGAAAGACCTTACATAAACCATATATCAAATACTAACTAAAATTTAGCCTCAAATCAAATCAGTATTCAATAGTACACCTCAACCAAGGTACCTCATAAGTGCTCCAACAATCACAAGATATACCATAGCAAAATACTCAAATCATGTGATTGAATAACAAATATGTCTCATGAACCAAGTACCATACATAAATCATGAACCATAAATCAAATGTAGAAAACCCTCACAAAAAACTTTAATTGATATTCAACCTCAAATTGTACCAATAAATTAATAAACAAAATAATGGAATCTTCATCAACCCTTACCTAAGTCTCACAATACCTTTTTTTTTGGATTATCCACAAACCTTAACTTTCAAATAACATAACCTTGTACCTGTAGTGAGTGAAGGTATGAAAATGGTACATAATGTTATTTAGTGTTTTCTATGCAATTTCTCCGGGTTTCACTTCTTGGAAGCTCCCAGAAAAGGAGTTATAGAAAAAATGGTAGACCTTGCTGAATTCTGGCTTATTCTAGAGAGAGAACTTGTAGAGCATGCCATGCACAAAATATTTTCCATATGTTGGCATGTTTACAGGAAGAGTGTGCTTATCATTGATGGCAAGGACAACAATGATGATGGTTCCATTTCTAAAGATTAGGAGATATAGTGTTCTCAGATGCGCAGACGAGACCCAAAAGTCACAGGGCTTGCAAGAGGTAGTTCGAAGGTGGAACCTTTGAAACGCTAGAATTCTTCTAATTAGAGAGGGGAGAAAGCTCAGGAGGAAGAGAGACAGTGGCTATTGGATCACCGATCCTGAATACCCGACAACCATTGGATCATTCTAAGTGGAAGGACAGGATAATCTAGAAGAGCAACATCGTAGATAAATCGAGCCATTGATCTAAGAACATGATCAACGAACAAAATTTGGTTGAGGTCAAAAGTTGCGAGGAGGTTACTATTCAGGGAATATCACTTCGGAAGAATTAGAAACTTGAAAGTCGAATTACCCAAAGCCCAAAACCCGAAATGAATAAGGACCATTAGATCTGGAGAAAATATGATGATCATTAGATCAACATCCAGTGACCAGAGGAAGCGCAGTGGAGAAGTACAGAGCTGATTCGTTGGATCTGAGCACCAAGGATCAAAAGTCGTTGGATCCCAAGATAAATGCACGAAGGTTAAGCCTTTGGACAAGTGTAGGAGAGCGGACTTGTCAAAGTCTCAAAGTCCCGAAGTAAGTAGGGACCATCCATCATCAAGACTGACAGGTGGCGCATGATCCAAAACTACGGAGAAAATCACTTCGTGAGTTTATGGTTGGGAAGGAAATAAAAGTCCCGAAGTCCTGAAGGACAAAGGTCCAAATTCACTCTCATCTTTTGATATAAGATACATTTCAAGAATTAGGACAATCATTAGATATGGGAGAATACCATGTGCCACATGTGGAGATCCACGTCAGTAAGACTACATCAGCAATGACACATGGCACAATCATATAATGACAAGTGTCAAGTTGAATCAACATTTCAGGTACATGAAAATCACGAATCTGAGTGACATGCAACAACTACTTAGCTCGTGAAACATCATCAAGTGATGTAAGCAAGTTACGTCACTGGGGGAGTTTTACTTTGGGAGTTTTACCACCAATGATTAGCCTAAAGTCCCAAAGTCCCGAACACCAAATACCCGAAGAAGATCAAGACCATCGGTTTCTAGAAGGATGCGTGGAAAAAATCTGTGCAGTTCGGGGAAAAACACTCCGGGAAAAAACGAGCAAAGAAAGTTGAGAACTGAGATTCCCGAACACTGGAAACCCGAAGTCAATATCAATCATCTTATTCTGAGAGACACACGTCAGTTGATTGCTAACTCTAGAAAAAAGAAAAGGAAGGAGGAAAGGTTGGAAATTTTAGATTTCCAAACCTTGAATATCCGAAGGGATTGTGACCGTTTATTGTAGAAGGACATGTGTCATTAGATCGCAAGCTCCTTGTAAAACGCTCGGAGGGAAACCGAGTGAGGAGAAACTGAAATCTGAGAATCCTGAAGGGAAAAGTCCTAGAGTGAAGGATAGTCATTGGATTAAAGAGGAAATATGTCAGCAAATCTTCCATTTCGAAAGATATCCAGTCAGAAGAAATGAGAAGTTGAGATTTGAAATCTCTGAAGTCCAGAGACTTGAAGGAGATCTCGACCATTAATCTGAGAGGGACAAGTGTCAGTGGATTGTCAACTCTGGAATATTGACGTACATAGGAAAGAAGGGTTTGAGAGTTGAAACTCCCAAATCCCGGATCATGAATTAAACCTCAGTCGTTGATTTAGAAAGGACAGATCTGAACCGTCCGTTTAGGATCACTGTCAAGATCATGAGATCGACGATACCATCGCATTGCGAGAATGGAAGGTGTGCAAATGTTAATAAGTTAAGGGTGGGCCGAAATCGAAACCATGGTTTTGGAGAAAGGACATGTGGAGGCTCGAGGTGAATTGAGGGGCGAAAATTAGTTTGATTCAAACCACCTTTGGATGCGCTTGCAATCGTGTGGTCACATGAGATCATCTCCCAAGGTCATATCGAAAAACAGAGCTAGCACTCACTAGACCGAGATCGGGAAGCACCTTTTGAATAGGTGTGTGGTCACTGCTGGTGTTCACATGAAGTAAGGGCTTTAGAAGCCAAAGAAGCCAAAACCCAACTAGATGTAACTGATAAAGAAGATGAACAGTTACGAATTCCAGAGAAGCCAATGAATCTTTGGATAATGGCCACTGATAATGAACAGATTCAACATAACCACCAACGAAGATGAATAATTTCTATGATGATCATGCAGAGGACTCGACATGAGAAAAACATGCAGAACATAGAAGAGTGGGTGTTTTTTCAAGAGCTATGCATGTGGGTAGAAAGTGATCATGTACAGGACCCGAACTAGAGATCATAGGTGCAACATATAGCATGCAGAGACAACACAGAGTATAAAGGAAGAAGAGAAGCTTAACATAGGTATTGAAGCACACAACAGGAGAAAGAGAAGAGTATAGAAGCATAACCGAGTATAGAATATGGAGGAAGTAGAGGAGACATGGAGCGGTAAAAAACCATATCAGAGACAGAGCAAGTAAGTAAATTTTTGTAAGATTCAATCAGGGTGGTAGGGTGGTGCTAGGGAGGATTGCAGTCCTCTAAATTCTAGTTGGTGCTAGAAGATATTCTGGGAGTTGGTTCTTCCACCTCGTGGCTGCTAGAGAAATCTGAGAGTTGGTGCTCTCTGTAAGTTGTAGCTTGCTATTAGATGTTGTAGCCTCATATTTGAGTTGGAGCTCAAAGACTATGATGTAAATAAAAGTTGGATCTTGATTGACATCCTAAGAAGAAGAGGTTTTCACCCTTATGAGTTTCCTCATGAAAATCAGTGTCTCTGTGTAATTTTTGTGATTGATAAAATATTGTATATCTATGCATGTTAAGTTATCAGCAACACATAAAATAATAATCTAGAAAGAATCTGAAAATAACAGGAAAAGTTTCAAGATTATATACATAACTGATTCACCCCCC
>ML796499.1:57486-95526 GCA_009831015.1 Picea engelmannii | reverse complement strand
CGACATAATTAAAATAACATTACTAATCTAAATTACAACTAATGGCCTAAAGCCGACATAAATAAAATAGCATTACTAATCTAATATGCCCCAATTAAGGGGTAATGATCCAACATTAGGGCTTAACATAGAGTATCCATCTTCCAAAAGATGATTCAACCTGATGGCTGGAGATGAGATCTTCAGAACTCGAGCAACAACTTCAAAATCTTCAAAACTCAGGTAGGAGTGTAATATGAGTGTACGACTGCACTACCCAAAGGTCTTCGATGGCTCGTTGGTCATGGACTTGATAATCTTGATGAGACTAAAGGCTTCAGTGATTTCAAACAAGGACTTGATTGGATGTTTAGGATGGCTAGGCATGAGGATAAGAGACATATTGTAGAGGGGCCAACTCGGGCTTGGTGACAAACTTCCCTTGAATAATAGCACGACAAATGATGAGACTCAGGTAGCATGGCATTAATCATAAGTCTACGAAGTAGGAGGCAACGTAAACTCTCCATATGTTTGGAAGGATAACCAAACGGTCATGGACACAACTCTATATAGCGAGAAAAGATTCCTAAGGTCATACTACATCCCATAGTCTGATGAAAAAACAGACAGATGTGTTTTATCCATGGGCGACTCATTATGCTGTCAATAAAGAAAATACTTTTCCCTTCCTCTTTTTGGGGTATATTTGATTTTTTTGTTCTTTTCAATAATTGTGAAAAAATAATTAAGGAATGTTACGTTACAAAGGAGGAATGAGTGTTGCAAACATACAAGCTCGAGGCACAAGGACAAGACTAATGTTCTAGTAGAATAACACTCGGGAAAAATCCTCCGAAGGCCAAAGGTGTTAATACGCATAAGCAAATTGTTACAAGGTTGGTGTATAAGGTATGCAAACACAGTTGATAAAACACACAATGGTAACGTCCTTCGATGTAAGTTTAATGAGCCCAGAGAAGGTAAGCTCGGTGGTTTTTCATATTTAGAGAGTCTGAAAAAACACAAAAGGAGACTCCATTGGGGTACCTTTTTCGAATATAGTCTAGTTGATTCGAAAAAGGGGTAAACTAGCACCGATAAGACGTCGATTCAAAACCATTTTAACGAGTGTGATAAGGACAAGATCACTCAACCATTTTTTCATTTTTAAGGAGTCTGAAAAAAGCTTAACTATGGACTCCATCAGGAATATTCTTCTGGACCAATTTAATGAGTGTGAAAGAATAAGGTCACTCGACGATCTTTTCAATTTTAGGGAGTCTAAAAAGAGCTTAACTATGGACTCTGTGGGGGTTTCTTTTTCATAAGTTTAGTCCCTCAAGCCCAAAAAAGGGATAAAATTATACCTGAGAGTACTCTTCTAAAGAACGAAAGTTCCATAGAGTAGACCTTTATTCGTATAGTTGACCGTCTAGACTGAAAAAGGGGTAAACTACTGTCGAATAGACGTGACTTCAAATTTCATTTTAACGAGTGTGAAAGGCCAGAAGATCGCTCGGAAATCTTTTCATGTTTAGAGGGTTTGAAAAGGGCTTAAAAGAAGACCCTTTGTTTTTTGGGAGTCCTGAGGGTGAGATCAAGAGCAAAGAAGAATCATGCAAATGAGGCTCAAACTCATATTCAAGAAAGACTATAAGGACTCCCGAGACTACAGTGTTTTAGAGACGGCATGGACACCTTAATGCAACTAGGACCTACCTAGGGCATCCATGTTCTGGTAAGATCTACCGCCATGTTGCAACACTTCTAAAGTAGATATGATGGTTCCGTGTCACAACCTAATGGGATCGATCCTATGGCAGAGGAAAAAGACAACGAGATACAAAAGTTGGGGAAATAACCTAACCTATATGCTCAAGTTGATTCTTGGAAAAAATTTCATGGATCGTCAAAATTTCCTCAAAAATAAAAAAAAGCGTCCCAATACCCGATCAAATCCTTCCCATATAACTCCTGAATCACTCTAAATAGTTTTTGGTATAAATAGACTGATAAGGGAGGCCAAAATAAAGAGGCCAACAAGTCTATAAATAGAAGTTGGCAGCTCATTATCACCATTGCTGATTTGAAAATTGACTCTGGAGCCAAAATACCCCCTTTGATAAAAACAGTGATTTCGGGAGCTACAATGGACGAAACGAACTTCCTCTTGGACCAAGTAAGTACAAACTCCCCTATCTAGCTATTCAATTCTTTAATTTTTATTTTTATTTCATTTTTTGGGTGGGTGTCGACCTTTAAAAGGTCGGCCCTAGGTCCACACAGGTTGTGTCTGGATAGGCCGCGTGTACACTCGGGCAGAGTAAATCCTGCCCGTGTGTACACACAACTCTTACCTAGACAACATGCATGGACCCCCCTTTTATAGACAAAAAGAACTAAAGAGAAGTCACTGACCCTCTTGAACTTGGTTTTTTTGGCAGGATGTATGTCCACTGGAGGGAAAGGGAGCATGAAGCAATTAGTGAGTTGGTTGCAGGAGATCCGAATGTCATGGCCGCATTGATGCAATGTGGTTTTCTTAAGTTCTTCCTGTGTCCATTTATGCGAGCACAACCAAGGCTACTGAATGCCTTGATTGACTATTGGGACCCTGATGCATAGGCCTTCATGCTAGAAGGGCAATCACTGGTGCCCACCATCGAGGATATCTACTTTTTGACTGGCGTCTCAAGGAGAGGGGAACCAATCAATTTCAGGACGTTTCCAGTGGGGCCTCTTAACATATCGGAACTGATAGCTCTGCACTGTGAGGCTGGGACAAATTGTTTGAGCTCCCAGGTGCCCATAAGTAAGATCACTGACCTATCGCTGCAAGCAATATTATTGCTTATTGGGCAGATTACCAGTTCTGCAGCCTTGCATCAGGCGTCTCATGCACAGATGAATTGTGCTATCCAATGCTTGAATGCAAAATTTTTTGACAGGAGTATTACACTATTGGAGTGTACGAAGAGGCAATTGACAGATTGCCATCAGTGGACACAGAGGAACTTTGGTTTCAGGACAATTTTGTGTTCATTCTTCTTTGAGAGAGTTCCGAGCTTTAGTCCTCGGGAAGTGGTATTATGACATCAGGCCTCTTTTCTGGCTACATGTAGATGGGTAGTATTACTGTCGTGACAGGGTGGTGGAAGGACCAATGAGTCCTTCGATGATGACTTTTTTGCGTGGATGTCACCGCAGATCCCTGTGATCAAGGATTACCCATATGCAGGGATAGACTTTTCTAGAGATCCTGAGATACCCATGCCTGCTGGTGAGGAGTGAGGGGAGTTGGGTAAGTCTCGACCTTTGTAGTTTTTTTGTTTGTATATGTAATGTTTATGTCGTTTTTGTTATATATATCATTTTTTTTATATGCCAAAGTATTTGACGGATATACGTTTGTTGCATGCAGATGTGGGACCCATGCGACCTACCAATTATGCATGGAACATGCATCGTCCTCGGCCAGAAGTCGTAGCTGCCGCTGCCGAGGGACCAACAGTAGTAGGAAACCTTCTAGTCAGGGAGCCTGAGAGGGTACTAAGACAAGTTGAGCAGAACTTTACTACACTCACTCGCACAGTCCCGATGGCAGAGATAGAGGACCTACCGCCATCCATGCAGCCTCACATAGTGGGGGCACCTCGGATGTGGGTTCAATTGTTTATGCATTTATCCCATGCTGTGGACTATTATAACAGGGCCCATAGGCCCTGAACCTATTTAGACTTTTTATGTGCCATGAGCACTATTTGTATATATTTTTTGAGGGCATAAATCCCGTGACTTGTTGTTGGTCCTATTTTTGAGGCACTTGCATGCATCTATGTACTCTGGTTACTTTATGATGTTATATATGTTTTTTTGATCTTTTGTGTCTTATGGATTACGTGTGAAAAAATGTATTTACATGCTTATGTCAATGTTATTTCATACGTGTGCAAGATGCCAATCTAAAATTTGATTAACTAGAGTATCTGTAATTTGGTTTAATCTCCTAGGAACATGAAAATATGTAATAAAATCAAAGTTTCGTTCTAAGAGACGTACACTAAGGAATCGTCAGTGTAAGGTTGGATCATGAACCCGATATACTCTGTTTAGTTGAGACACAACCAGTTGAGCGTCGAGATAGACCCGGAGATGAGAGATACCCAATGACAAGGCGTCATGAAGCAACTCAATAACTGCACTCGGTGACATTATTCGTGGTGTCACCTAAGCATATGCCTCCGGAAGATAACAACTAACCTTGAGGTATAAAGATTACCCAAGATGCAGAGACAAGCCTCTGAGTGTGCCAAATAGCACCGTGTGCATACCCAATGAACACTTTGGAATCACTTGACATCTGCCATATTGACGAAAGATAACATCAATGACACATCCATAACTTTTTAAAAGAAACCAAAAAGCAATAGTACAAAGACTATACATATGTTACAAAAAGTTACCCACAGTGACCTGCCTATAAGTAATACTTCTTGAGGTAGAGCCCATTTCTAGGCTCGGCCAAAGCATTCCCTTCAAAATCAACCAGACGATAAGTGCCCCTTTTTAATACCTCTTTTATGATGAAAGGTACGAACCACATGGGTTTGAATTTTCCTGCCCCCAGGGGGTCCTTATCTTGGTCATAGACCAGGACAAGGTCACCTTTAGAGAAAATCCAAGGACGAACGAACCTATCATACCGACACTTGACCTTATATTTGTGAGCCTCATTGGCCAGGGATGCATCACGATGCTTCTCATTGAGTTGCTCAAGGTGTACTAACCATTCTTCAAGTGGAGAAGTGTCTGACAATAATTGTACTGCCAATTTTAGAGATGGGATTTGACATTCGATGGGAAAGACTACCTCCAGCCCATAAACGAGTTGAAAAGGTGAGAAACCGGTTGCATTCTTAACAGATGTTCGATAAGCCCATAATGACAAGTATAACATCAAATGCCAATTTGACTTGGCTGAGTTGATAGTTCACTGTAGAATAGTCTTAAGAGTTTTATTTACAACTTCTACCTACCCATTGGCTTGGGGGTAGTAGGGTGATGAATTCTCTTGCCATAACCCAAGATTTGATGTTAACTCAGTCATCATTTGGTTTTGAAAGTGACTACCATGGTTAGTAACAATCTCTCTTAGGACGTCGAACCTTGCTATTATCTGGTTGAATAAAAAGAGAGTTGCAGTCTCTCCATCATCTTTAAATGTTGGCATAGCTTTGACCCACTTAGTGAAGTAGTCGACAACTACGATGATATAGTGGTGCCCCCTTGCTGAAGGGGGGTTGCAAGTAGTGTAATGAATCCCCCATTTGGTGAAGGGACCAACTGTGATGACAAGAAACATGGGAGAGGGATGTGCCCTCATCTTCCGAGAGAAGATTTGGCACGGATGGCACTTCTTGACTGATTCTATACAATCTTTGATAAGTGTTGTCCAGAAGTAACCTGCTCGTAGAATCTTTTGGGCTGTTTCCAACCCAGACAAATGACAGCCACAAGCTTCGGTATGGAAATCGTTGAGCATGATGATTGTCTCCTCATGTGTGAGACATCGATGTAAGATGCAGTCTACACCTCTCTGATACAATTTATCATTGAGTATGAGATAATTCTTAGCCTAATGGTGTATACGCCGATGCTCATCCCAAGAAGAAGAAGTGGGGCAATTCAAAGTCTGGAGATAGATAAGTATATCTCTATACCAGGGATCTGAAGATGTGATAAAAAACATATCTCCCCATATAGGCGATTCTTCAGGCACAACATCACCTGACTCAATCGGAAGTTCCTAAATAAGCTCTGCGAAGACTAATGACTTTTTGGACTTTGCTGAAACGAAGTATAAGTCAAATTCTTGGAGGATAACTATCCATCTACTGATTTTTCTGCCTAATACCCGTCATGTTAACATGTACTGGAATGGATTCACGACAACAATGACGATGGTCTTACGAAACATAACATAATGAAGGAACCGTTGAACATCATGAACTGCTGCCAACGCAAGTTTTTCGATATGAGAATAATTGAGTTCTGGTCCTACGAGGCCTCAAATCAGGTAATAGATCACGTATTCTGAGAACAAATCATCTTCCTAAACTAAAACCATGCCAATGGTTGACTCTGTGGCAGCTAGATATAATAAGAAATATTTGGTATAGTTAGGTGGTCATAGCAGAGGGGCCATTGTTAGGGAATGTTTTAATGCGTCGAAAGAGTGTTGGGTGGCATCATCCCAGTAAAACAGAACGTCTTTCTTCAGTAAGTGCATAAATCCCTTGGTGATTTCAGCATAGTTGGCAATGAAGCGTCGTAAAAAGTTTTCCTTGCCTTGTAGAATATGAAGTTGAAGGATTGTGCGTGGGGGGGGGCAACTGGATTATTGCCTACACCTTGAGAGGATCGACTATGATCCCTGTTGTTGATAATATGAAACCTAACAAACATCCTGACTTTACGTAGAAGCTACACTTGTTTGGATTCAAGCTAATCCTAAAGTAGCAACAATGTTCAAGGATTAGTCTAAGGTGTGTGGGATGATCCGTTCTCTTGCGAGATCGCGATTCTAAATCATCTAGGTAGGCCTCGACTATATTATTGAGATCATGAAAAGCAAAATACATGGCCCGCTGGAATGTGGCTCCAGCATTTTTAAGACCAAAAGGCATCTTACGATATGTGAATGTACCCCAAGGACAAATGAATTCCATTTTGTGTTGGTCTTTGGGTTTGATTTGGATTTGATTATATCCCGAAAAAATGTCCATGAAGGAAAAGGCTTCACAACCAACACATTCATCAATGATCTGGTCGATGAATGGTGTTGGAAAATTATCTTTTGGACATGCCTTTTTCAAATCATAGAAGTCGGTACATACACAAATCGTGCCTTGTTTTTAATTGACCGACACAGGATTTGACACCCATTGAGTCAAATGGATAGGATAGATAAAACCTGCCTTTAGCAATTGCTCAACCTCAATCTTGATTCTTTCTTGGGATTAACTCGACGAAGCTTCTGTCAAACAGGATTGGCATCAGGATAAGTTGTGATTTCATGTTCAACTATTTTTGGATCGATGCCTGGCATTTCCTCATAAGACCAGGCAAAAACATCGTAGAATTCTTTGAAAAGATCTGTGTAGATATGAATTTCTTCGAGGGAGCAATCCGCTTCGACGAAGATTTTTTCCACAATGCCAGGGTTTCAGGATATGTTTATTGGTATAGTTTCAACAATAGTTTCCATATTTCCCTCAGCATAAATTTCATGTGTAGCTAAGAGATTAATAGGACATGAATGATCTCCTATCATGGTTACGGTGAATTCTCCTGCTTCGATTTGGCTTAACTCTGGGAGAAAATAAGATCTATGATGAATATCTTCCCAAGTTTTGTCCAGACTAGTCATTGCTTCGATTACTGCTTCATTAGAAGGAAAGACTAAGTATAACGAATCGATGTTAGCGAGAGAACCCTAAGCCCAAATAGGCTCTAGAAGTGGATCTAACTCTTGTGTAGGAATCATATCACTTTTAGTCGAAGCTTGCTGGACTAAAGAGTATGCTACTTCAGCAGCAAACAAGGGCATGGACATGCTTGGGTGCCCTGTCTCATCCATCGTGGCTGATGGGGAAGAAAGTATCCATGGATCCTCGAAGTAAGTCGTGCGGAACGACGAAACTTGAAAAATCTCAACCTTATGGTGATTGGATATAAATTTGATATCACCATGAGGAGGTGGGTAATCGAAGGTACCCATCAAGGATGGACACAAACCAACTCCTACGTTAATGACACCTGGTTGAGGATTATCAATCATCGGGACCGTGGATGCCCCCAAAGTAGGGTCAGGTCTGGAGAAAGACAATTGATCGATGGTCACTATCTGACCCTCGTGTGGAAACAACAAGACCCGAAAAACTGTAGCAACCACGGCTTGCATAGAATAAGTCCAAATCCTTCCTAACAAGAGGTTATAGTCGAGGGGAGCATCAACTACCTTTAATTCGACACACACGGTCTTTCATCCTAACTGCACAGGGAAAGAAGGAACGATGCCGTGTGGTTGGAATGAATGACTGTCGAAAGAAGTAAGGAGAGTAGGTGATGGAGACAAAATGGGCTGGTCAATGGCCTTCCAACATGCCAATGACATAACGCATGTCAAGGCGCCCTCATCGACCACCATGCGGAATATATTCCGAGTAAAAGTTTTCGTGGGATAAGCCACTACTATTTCAAACACTACGTGGTAAGGCAGATGAGGTTTTAAGTCAGTTGTATCTAACATGATGGTACCCGGATTACAAGTCTTAGTAGAGCCCAAAGCGGTTAACAAGGCTTTCCTCTGAGTAGGGCAACTTTGGAGGACCTCCAAAGTAGACATCGCACAAGGGGTTTGTGATAAATCTTCCACCACATAGTAGTTTTGGGTGGCCCTTACATTTGGGTTAGGAGAATCTTTTTTAAATGCACCTTTTGGAATGCATGTCATTGTTTATCCCAACGTCTTCTCAATCTGTAGAGGAAGAGATGGGATATTAGCTTCTTTAACCTTCTGAGAAGTTCTTGGTTTGCTATAATCATGTGCTCTAGTCAATATGAAAGAATCACCCCTAACCATATATACATTCACAGATGCAGGGCTGTTCAGAGGCGAGCAGGTTTCTTGGCTGCCCCCTTCTGTGCTTGCAGAGGCTTGAGTTAGATTTTTCCCATGTTGAAAGGGATTAGTCAACACTGCCTGCTGTTGTTGTGTGACAAATTTTTGGTCCTTTGCAAGTCGAGGACATAGATGGGTCGGGTAGTATTCCGTGCACAAGTTGCATGGATACCTCACCTTCTGCTTTTCAGTGTTGTCCCCGCCAACATTATCAGTGGATTTTTTTGTCCCCCTTACCCTTCTTTAATTGTTTTTTCTTCCCTTCAGGCTGCTGGGTGGCCTTTGGGTTAGTCAACTTCACTGTGTGTACTTACGACATTTTGGTAGGGGGAGCAGCCAAAGCAGTAGTTTGGCTGGCCGCTGTGTGTTGTATGGATAACTGCTACAACTGCTTTGTCAATTGCTCAGCGGGCTTGGTTTGCGCTGAACTGACAATACCATCGGCATGTGGTCCAGCTCTCTGTCTAGTTTTATCCAGTATTGAACGTGGCACATTTGGAAAGATGTTGTATAATAAACTAGATAGAGAATAGATGAGCTCAAACTGTTGAGCCCTCATGATTGCATCTTCTTCAGAGAAAACTTCGGATGTCGTGACATCTTTGGATAGCTGCAGGACCAAAGACTTAAGGAACCACTCAAGCAGGAATGCTAGTGGGACTGCTACCTTGATTAAACTCTTTCAGCATCTCCATTCTCGGATGTGATCAGAGATATGGTCCATTGTTGTCTGTTCAAAATTGGCGAGTGGCTCTGTACCTGTGTCGTATCTCATAGGTAACTGGAAATGGTTTAGGAAAGCCATCTCCAGTTCGCTAAAAGAAGAGTATCTTGAGAAATCAAGCTCAATGTACCATTTCATGGCACTCCCAATGAGAGTACGTTGAAACAATCGCAACTGTATGGAGTCATCTTTCAATGAGTTAGATGAGCACCAAAGATGGAAGGTAGTCACATGATCACCTGGATCTTCGTTAGGCTTTGCCTCGAACTTTGGAATGTCCGAAGGCAACTTCGTTGGCATAAAATGCCAACATGGATCATGACAAATAGGGTCATTCAACAACCTTGTCAAATATGGCAAGTGTAATGTCGTCAGGAACGATAGTTTGGGTTGTTGCTAATAACCTGAGAAAAAGGGACCTGGAGTTTGATTGGCACCAGGTTGACAGAAAAAGTTTGGTTGCTATCCTGGATTTTGGTAGAAACCATGGCCCTGGCCAGCGTAAGGATTTTTCATATGTGGAGACATCATCGACTGATTTCCCAAATAGGACATAGATGGTTGGGCATGCATTATATTCGAAGGACATTGGGAGGGATTACCCCATGCCAGTCCCGTTGGGATAGGAATAGTAGTTTGTTTAGGGTTACATTGATTGTGGAAAGAATTACCCCAGATCAACATTCTGGAGGAGGGAACGTATCCCTGCTCTGAATTCCAAGGTCCTTCTAGGTTTCCCCCTGTGCAGGAATAGTACCCTGCACAGGAGTAGATTGTCCAAAAATGGGGTTGCCCCCAGTTGGGAAAGCGATTGATGAGAAGGTGTTGTTACCAAACATTATGTTCCAAGAAAATGGTGTCGAACCTACCAACATACTATGCGAAGGTGGTCCTTGACTCCCCGCTCCAAATAAACTATTATGTGTAGGTTGCCCAACGGATTGCTGATGCGAGCCACCGAGTGAAGGGGACGAAGGAGGGATATGACCTCCTCCATAAGGGAAAGCATTAAAAGGAGTAGGAGTGCACCCCATGTGACCTTGTAGAGGAGTGCTAGAGTTCCCTACCCCTAGACCCAAAGTATGTAAAGTGGAGTAGGAAAGTACAGGACTTGTACCCAAACTAGGCATCTCGTACGCGAATGAAGGGCCTGTCGCAGTTGGTGTGAAAGGGGTTGTGGTCGCTGCCAAAGACGGGATCAGACCACTGTGCGAAGTAGTTGCGGTTGATACCATGGTGGATCAGACCGATGACGATGGGTTAGGAGATGAAATCTCTCCTGTGGTGAAAACTATGGTGGGAATTGAAGAATTCCTAGAAGGAGTAACAACATTTGTTTCCATTGCTGTGTGCGACACTGTCTGGCACTCGTAAAATTGAATTGGTACAATGAAAGGTGCCAAGAAATCAATGGTTGGGGTTTAAACTAAGCTAAGAGAAGTTGCTTCAAGTTCCAAAACAGTCGATTCCTCTAAGGGTTGGTCAAGCACAATGGTTTGTAACCCGGTCGCCTCAAAAGACCCTTGTTGGTCTAGCTTTCTCCTTAAAGGTGGCGGGGGTGGATCTAGTGTAATCGGCGGCAGGCCAAGAAGCCTTTGTGACCGGCGGAGCTTGGGATCCTCCACTGTGTGAGAATATCCAAGACACTCTAAGGTAGTCTAAACATTCAAAAGTAACACACACTAAAAAAAATTCCCCAGAAGATAAGACATGAAAACACTAAATTAATTGGAAGAAAAATTATAACAGCCAACACTAGAGAAACTTATCGGTGCAAGTGAAACTCAAACACGGAAGCACCCTCCGGGTATACTCTACAAAGCGTGGCCCGATGTCTATCCTAGTTACCATGGTATACCCCCACAGTCACCTGTGTATGTCCCTAAAAAATATTGGCAACTAGGTTGCCAACGCGCAAACAGTCACCAGGCGGGTACAGTCGAAAGTCGGGTAGACCACAATGAGCAAGGTATTGAGCCCAAAAATTTTCAAGGGTATCGAGAGAAAATGGTTTGGAATACAACTGAGGACCTTGAATGTATTCGAGACCCACGAAGCCCCGTGGAAAATGCAAACGATGGAATCCCAAAACAAGCCCTCTATATGTGTTCTCCACTACGATTGGTCTAGCTTTGGAGGGGTTGTCTCCGCTACCTTTCTGCATGTGACCTCATGTTTATCCCTTGTGTTAGAGGGGGGTTCCAGATAACTTTCACAACACTAGACTTAGACACTCCCTATCTTAGACTCCAATGTTTGATTTAAAATGGCCTTGAAGAGTTTCCTGTCCAACCTAATCCAAGGCCCTAGTCCTGAACTAGTTGGTGAACCCTACAAACATAAAAGTCTAGTAGATTTTAAATTTAGCGTCAATTTTATGGATTTGTCTTATGTCAAGGGGTATGAGGGTGAAATCGATGATGTTTAAAAGACGAAAGCAATGAATGAATAAAAAAGATAGAAACAAAACTTTTACTTAATGCAAAATTTCAACAACATTTCAAATTTTATTTTTTTTAACTTTTCTAAGATTTTGGACATCAAACTCAAAGGAATTTCACTCGACTACGAGCTACTTATTATCTAAGTGAACTACAAAAACTTATGAAATAAAAGACTTTTCCCTAGCTAATAATGTAGAAACACACTCTTCAACCAAACAAGAAAATGAAAAAGGATTTTTTATTTATTTTAAATGCTAGTAAAGAAAGAAAGGAAAAATACCGACAAGAAATAACCAGGAAAAACCACTCTGGCCTAATCGCAGATCACAAAGAATCAGATTAAAAAAAAGGGTCACACACTAGCAATTTTTAAAAGAAAATGACTCACACTTGTCTAAAAATCATGAAAATTCTTTTATTTTTCTGACAACTTTTTAAATGAGAAAAAGAAAGCTAAGGGTAAGATTAATCCTAATCTATTGACTGCTCAGACAGAAATTCAGACACCTGAGAGGAATATTTCTTTTCGGGAGAAAATATGAATACCTTACCCTTAACCACAAGTATCTTGTACAAGCATGCGACTGTCACTTCAACAACACACGTGCGAATGCGCTCTGGATAGAGACAGAGTGCGTGTACACACAGGATGACCTTGTACAGGTCGCGTGTATATCTAAACTCTGAGAAAAAAGAAAACAGGGAACCCAAAACCAGGAAGAGACCACTGATATTGATAACCAGGATCCCTTAAAGGCTTGAATTCTCTTTTTAACAGAAAAACAAATAATGTAAGGAAAAATGATAAGGAAAAAACAATCTGAGATAGCACTGCTAGTCAACAAGACTCAGATAGAGTTACAGAAAATCCCCTGAGAATGTGTGATTTTGACAGGGAAGAGGATGTCTACCTCTGAAGTTATATGAACTCCACATGCTACTGCTACTTCTATAGCTAGCATTCACACGCGGGTTGTAAGAGGGTAGGGCATGGATACACACGTGCATACCTTGTGCAGGTTGCGTGTACCTTTGTGGGTCCCGAAAAACACAGTCAAGCAAAATACAGGGAAAGTTGGTATGGAAAACTAGAATCCCTGCTCCAGGAACCCTAGAGAGTCTCCCCAGTATGGTCACCAATTCTGTTGTTGGGGAAAATCACCCTACGAACTAGCAAATAGAGTTCAGACTTTGCATGCAGATATGACTGAATATAAATTACTTTCTACCTTCATCCCTAGATTTAAATCCCCTTTTCTTAGTAAATGCATGGAAATATCAACCTACCTCGTTCCCTACATTTGATGTTGATCCTCCATTGTGCTTGATTACTTGTTCGCAATACTCCTTCCAAATCTGACCTGCATCCAAGACAAGCAACAACTATGGATGCATACTACTTATATACTAATGGGTTAGAAATCCAAACATATACTAACCAAACTGTAAAAAGTTCATGAATTGGGATAGGAAAAGCATTCTCTTTATTACTTAGAATGAGTCAACTTACAAAAGTTGAGACCGGCTACCGCTCCTTTAACCCGATCCTGAGATCCTTTTATTCTGTCCTCCAACTGCTTTTCTTTGAACCTCCTTTGGCATAAGGAAAGGCTAAAGGGTTGGGACAATGGGAATACGTAAATGGGAAGAGTTTCTTTGCTATATTTTTCCCCTTCCAAATGGGACCCCTACCCCTTATTTTATAGGCTAGAAGGAGCTAAGTATTTGGACGAACCCTCGACCATGCATGGCCGGGAGTTTCAGTTAACTCACCCATAGCTTTTTGTTCCATCAACAACTTTCCTTTTTTCATGCTTTTGTTGGTCCACGTGGGTTATTTTGGGTCAGCCAGCGTGTACACATGTGCAGTAATGGATTAGGGCATGTGGGCATTTATACAAGAGGATTTTCAAAGAGTTGTTCAGTAGTGTTTTGGAGAAGAAGGGATATGAGTTGGCCTGATGCCAGGTAAGCATGTGTGGTGCAATTTAGGGTTATAACACATACAATCCTCAATGGGAGAAATCAAACAAGACCTCACCACCCATCTTGAATCAGTCTTTTCGACACTCTGCACCAAACTGCATATCCCTACAGATAACCCTTCCTCTTCCTCACCCCCACATATTGAAGGTGACCATTCCTCTCATTCCCATACCTTGCAGAACCATCACTTTCAACGTGACCTATGCCTTCCATGGGTGGATGTGACCAAATTTGATGGCTCAGACCCCACTGGTTGGGTAACCCAAATGGAACATTACTTCTCTTTATATAGCATTACAGATGACTTGGCCAAACTCCGGTATGGTGTTCTCCATCTAGACCAAGAATGTTGACAATGGTGGCAATGGAGAAAAAATTCTCGTCAAGGGTATATTGCTTGGACACAATTTGTGGCAGAGCTTTGTGAATGCTTTGACACTGACACCAACCATTTGGGCCGTTTGACAAAGCTAAAACAGTTAGGAACAGTGGAAGACTTTATAGATGCCTTTGAGCACCTGAATTTTAGAACAAAGGGCATGTCTGATGCCTTTTTCTGAGAGTGTTTTATCAGTGGCCTGAAGAATGAAATTCGGGCCCATGTCCTCATGGCTCGGCCTGAGAGTTGGGTGGAGGCTACCAAAAGAGATAAAGAAGAACAACATGTTGTATCTTCTCAAAACCGTAAACCCTCCTTCATCCCTCGCCCTAAACCAGTAAATCCCACTACTCCCTCTGCTCCACTAAAGATCCAAAAATTGACCCTGGATGAAATGGTTGAATGCCAACTCAAATGCCTTTGTTATAACTGTGATGACAAATATTTCCGAGGCCACAAGTGTAAATAAAAAAATATTTTTATGGCCATCTCTGAGGATATTTCAGAAGAAAATAAAGGAACTCCCTCTATGTCTGAATCACATGAATCCACTGACATAACCCCTCCCTCAGACCCTCCCGAAGTAGACCCAGTCATTTCCCTCAATTCTCTCACTGGCTTCTCCGCTCCCCAAACCCTCAAGCTAATCGGTTACATCAAGCATCATAAGGTCATCATTCTCGTTGATAGTGGCAACACCCATAATTTTATTCATTGTTGCATTGCCCAAGAAACTCATTGCTACATCCATGCCGTCAATCATTTCCAAATCATGATTGCCAATGGTGGTTCCATGAAATGTGGAGGGCGTTGTGAAAATGTGTGTCTCCAAATTGGTGAATACCACCTGAAATCCCATATGTTTGCTATCGACATGGGAGGTTGTGACATTGGGCTGGGTGTAGACTGGCTAAGGACTTTGGGTCCCATTCTCATGGATTTTAAAGACTTAACCATGCAATTCGACTGATAGGGCCACCAATATAAGTTCCAAGGCATCAACGTAGGTTCACCTGAGATCATTAGTTCCCATCACATGAAAAAGCTTATCAAAAAAGGTCATTTTGGTGTTATCACCTAACTCCATGCCATACAAGCAACAGAGACACCTTCCGTACTGCAAGACCTCCAAGCCATCCTTTCTAAACATCAATTGGTCTTTTCCACTCCCCAAGGCCTCCCTCCTTCCCTTGGTGTTCATGATCATTCCATTCCCCTTGTACCAGGAAGCCTTCCTCCCAATATCCATCTGTATCGTCATTACTTTTCCCAAAAAAATGAAATTGAGAAAATGGTCCAGGAAATCCTTAATGCATGCGTTATCCACCCTAGTACGATCCCTTATTCGTCTCCTATGGTCATGGTCCTGAAGAAAGAAGGTTCTTGGCGAATGTGTCCTGACTTCTGTGCCCTCAAAAAACTTACCATCAAAGACAAATTCCCCATTCCTGGCATTGATGACCTCCTGGATGAATTGAGTGGCACCCAATTCTTCACTAAACTGGATCTTCATTCAGGCTACCACCAGATACGTATAAAAGAGGCAGATATTCTCAAGACTACCTTTAGAACTCATGAGGGCCACTATGAGCTTTTGGTCATGCCCTTTGGCTTGTGTAATGCCCCATCCACCTTCCAAAGCCTCATGAATCATGTCTTCCATCCTTTTCTCCGCCATTTTGTCTTAGATTTCTTTGATGATATCGTCATCTATAGAAAAACCTAGACATACCATCTTTCTCATGTGGATCGAGTTCTCCATCTACTCTATCAGCACCAACTTTTCCTGAAACAGTCTAAATGTGCTTTTGGCGCCTCAAAAGTAGAATACTTGGGTCATCTGGTTGGAAAACATGGCATCAGGGTGGATCCTAAAAAGATTGAAGCTATGCAAGACTAGCCTCACCCAAAGACTCTTAAGATCTTGCATGGATTTCTAGGCTTAACAAGGTATTATCGCAAGTTTGTTAAGAATTATTGGAAGATTGAAACACCTCTCACTGCTCTCCTAAAAAATAACTCTTTCATTTGGACTCCAGCCACTGCTCAAGCTTTTCAAACCTTGAATATGGCCATGTGCACCACTCCAATCCTCACCCTTCCCGATTTCACAAAGATCTTTGTGTTGGAATGTGATGCCTCAGGGAAAGGAACTAGTGCTGTCCTTATGCAAGAGGGTCGACCTTTGGCCTTTACCAGCAAGCAACTATATGAAAGAAATCTGGGTAAATCCATCTATGAAAAGGAAATGTTGGCTATTCTGCATGCTATGGATCTATGGTGTCCTTATCTATTGGGGAAACGGTTCCAAATTAAGACAGACCATCAAAGCCTCAAGTGTTTTCTGGAACAACGCATTTCCTTCCCAAAACAACAAAAATGGGTGACTAAACTCTTTGGATATGATTATGAGATAATTTAAAAGAAAGGCAAAGACACTGTGGTTGCGGATGCACTTTCTTGGAAAATATGAATATGAAGGATCCCTTTTTTCTCTTTCATTCATTGTACCAGATTGGCTCCAAGTCATTTGCTAGGAATGGCTACAAGACCCCAAAAGTTCGCAGTTGATCTAGCAATTGTAGTACAATGCTCCAGCTTCCCCAGGGTACTCTTGGCTCCATGAGGAACTTCGATATAAAGTTTGTTTGTATTTAAGTAAACAATCAAAGCTTAAATCCATGGTACTTTTTGAGCTTCATGCTATACCCACAGTAGGGCACTCCGGGTTCACCAAAACCTATGACAAGGTCAAACGTTCCTTTTTCTAGGATGGTATGAAACATGACATTATAGCTGAATGTGACCCGCGTCAATGCAACAAGGGAGAAACAGTCAAATCACTAGGCACACTACAACCATTGTCGATTTCACTTGCTATTTGAAAGGATATCTCTATGGATTTTATTACCAGCTTACCCAAATCGGGAAACAAATCCATCATCATGGTGGTTGTTGATTGCCTTTCCAAGTACACTCATTTCTGCACCCTTCAACACCTATTTACAACATCCACAATGGCTCAAATCTTCATGGATCAGGTCTTCAAGATTCATGGCATGCCACACTCTATTGTTTCTGATCACGACCCAACTTTCACAAGCAATTTTTGGCAAGAATTGTTAAAGATACAAGGCACATAATTGCATCTCAGCACAACTTATCATCCCCAGACTAATGGCCAAACGGATGTTGTCAACAAGTGTTTGGAAACATATTTGAGGTGTTTTGCCTCGGAAAAGAAAAATCAATGGGCTCAATGGTTACCCCTAGTTGAATGGTGGTACAACACTTCATAGCATACAACTACACGTATGACTCCTTTTGAAGCGATATATGGACAGAAGCCACCTTTAGTTTTCTCATACTTACCATGTGCCTCGAAGGTCCAGGCGGTTGAGCTAACACTTATAGCTCAAGAGGCCATTTTCTGTACCCTCGAAGAGAATTTGGTCATGGTACATAATCACATGAAGCAACAAGTAGATCAAGGTCACTCTGAACATTAATTTGCAGAAGGGAATCAGGTGTTTCTTTGACTGCAACCTTACAAGAAAACTTCCCTCAAGGCTGAGCATTGTCAGAAGCTAGCACCCAAATTTTATGGTCTTTATACTATGCTCAAGCATGTGGGACAATTCGCCTATCAGTTATCTTTTCCTAGCCATTTGAAGCTACATCCTATTTTTCATGTTTCATGCTTAATTAAGGTGATTGGAGCTAAGTGCCAAATTCAAACCAACCTTTGAGAGTTAGCTGAAGAAGGATCCATTTGGCTACAACTAGAAGCATTTTTGGACCAGTGTGAGCATCACCTATGTCAAAGAACCATCAATGAAGTGCTATTCCAGTGGAAAGATACAACTCCAACAGACGCCACTTGGGAACCAACTACCATCCTGCAGCAATTTCCTCATCTCAAGCCTTGAGGACAAGGCTGTTTTTAAGGGGTCGGACATGTTAGGGTCCTAACCCACACATAGGTAGAACAATATATTCATATGTAATATCAATATTAATAAGGCCTTTCAATAAAATCGAATAAGGTGGATGTAAGAAGACCTAATAGAAGCTTTCGCTTCTAGAAGGATCTTCCTCTAGATGCTTCTTTTTAGTATAAATAGGAGTTAATGGTATGAGAACCCTAGCTTGGATATTGTTGCAATAGAGATCTTCTCAACTGGAGGCTTCCCCCTCGAAGAGGCCCATGAACATTGCTTTCAGATTCAAAGTGCTATTTTTTTTGTTATTCTTATATCATTTCAGTGTTATTGTGGTGAATGTTCTGGTTATATTGTTGTTATTCTGCCATTACTAGCATTTTATTTCTGTTCTGCATACATTTTATATTTGGTATATTACAGGTGAGGATGTCCTAACATATTCTTCAAAGAGGATGAGCCACCAGATGATCAAGGTAAGGTTTAAATTAATCTTTTACTTTCATTTTATTGTCTTACTTAATTCAAGTAAATTTTGTTCTAGCACGTTCTTTAACATATTTTATTAAATTGTTTAATGAAATTGTTGACTAATTATTAACTTGTGTTATATTTTGCAGATGTTGGCACATTTGTTAGGGATATTCCTCCTCCCCCTCCACTTGATGTATATGAGGATATGGTTGAGGCTGTGGCGGGTCAGGGTCCGTAGCCACATATACCACCCGACATGATGTGCAGGCCCAATCTCAGATATAGGATGGAGGTGAGTGACAAAATGAGTGAAATTTTGGTTGGCATGGGAGTCTTCCCTGTCCAGATGAGAGAGATCAGGGTTGAATCTAATATCTTGCAACTCTGGATCGATTTTTTTAGTGATTTGACATCTCTTATGCATCATATCGTTGGAGCTGCCAGGTTATTGGTAGGGATGAGGGATGGTGCATCCTCCAGTACAAATGATAATGAGGATGATGATCATCATCATCAGGGTGGTGATGGTGCTTCTTATTTAGTACCTCCTCCTCCTCCTTGGGGTGGTGATGTTGATCAGGGTGGTGATCATGGCACTTCTACTTCAACACCTCCTCCTTCTCCTTCGGGTGGTGATCTTGATCAATGTGTAGGTGATGTTTATCAGGGTGGTGATGTTGATCATGGTGGTGATGATGCTTCTTCTTTAATAAATCCTCCTACTCCTCCTCCTTCACTTCACCTGGATGAGCAAGGCACATCACCTATTTCTCCACAACATGATTCTCACAAGAGACTACGACTAGATATGCAGTTATAGAAGGTATTTGTGTTATTGACCAGATATGTACATTATAGCAATTATTTTACTTGTTCACATATATAACATGTTGATGTTGATGTTGATGTACTTAATTTATATGTTTATGTTAGGTCATGTTATATAATTTTCTCCATAAAGTAAAGTACTCTTAATTAAGTACTTTATTTTTTAATATATCTAAAATAAAGTACTCATGTTTAAAACAAGTGAAATTAGCAGCAAAGTTGCTTATACCTGCCTTTTAGAAATGTTTTGATGTGTTAACTATATATAGTACAAAGGATATATTTAAATAGGTTAGATTACAACAATTCTAATTAAGTTATTATGTTGTCATTTTTATATTTGAACATGATGAAAATGAAAATACCAAGTTTATCATGTTTCCGTAGTTAAGAGGTCTTGAAAAGTAAATAAGTTATAAAAATGGGTAAAGATATGTCTTATGTTATTAATTAAAGTTTGGGCAAGTTAAAAGTAAATTATATTAATTTTCAACCTTACTTTATATCACAATTTTACAAACTAGTTTACTCAAAAGTACACTGTGAGAATTGGTCCTCATTTCGAGAATATTGATTTTGTTCATAAGTTCATAATGAATAATTAAAAATAGTTATGATAAACTCAATTAACATTTATAAAATCTTTGTGATATTTTAACTTCCTCTTAATTGTAATTTGGTCATATTTTTTTATATACCCATCATTAATACAAGTCTCAAAATCTCTAATTCAACATGTTTTTACAATACTATAAGGATTGATGAATGTCAAACTTAACCAGGAAAAGTAAATAAGTTATAAAAATGGGTAAATATATGTCCTATATTATTAATTAAAGTTTGGGAAAGTTAAAAGTAAATTATATTAATCTTCAAGCTTACTTTGTATCACAATTTTACAAACTAGTTGTTATAGCAAGATTTGCCTCACCCTATGCAATTTTGCATAGAAGGCCTTTTTCCCATTTCACTAGGCAGACTTATCATCCCTGTTTGTAAAATCCATAACTAAAAATCCATATTTTTCCACATGTATGCATCTTGCCTACTATACAGTATGTGTATACGCAGGCTGCTCCACTACAACCTGTGTACATCGGGATTTGTGCCAGAAAATGAAAATTAATGTCGGGTTTCCATGTCACAACAAGAGATCTATGATCCCTGGCCTTCCATATACTGGAAACATTCTAACTCAACCTATAGGTTCGATCCTAAAGGCTATAAATGGGCCAATTCCGAGCTATGGAAAGGGGAGAAAGAATTCAACTTTGAGAGCAAAGTTACTCTAGAGAAATTATTTACTTCATATTGAGTCTACATCCCTTTGTCCTTTAAGTATGAATAGAGTGTTCAATCCCCAAGCTCTTCCTTTATTGATTTAGAACCTCATTGTTTCTCTTTTATGATCTTGACTTTGGTGGAGGATTAAAGTGGTGGAGGCCCAACTGGAAGGAACTTAGTTTATCGGTTCTGAACCATGCCTCCATAGAAGTCTGTAATATTTTCTCTTTTGTTGATCATTTATTAATAGAAGTACTCCTTTCTCATCCAATTGATATCTTGCAAATATTTGAGTTATTATCCATGGGCACGTTTGTTATGTATATTAATGGATTATGCTATCTAATGTGCTAACCTTTTATATTATCACCATATGCTTTCTTTGCTTGGTTGTTGAGAATTAGTTGCAGGTATATAGCTTTGGGTCAAAGTGCTCAATGGTGGACTTCATCGAACATATGGACGAGGTAGGCTTCTTTCTTATATCACTTGCATATTGGTTTATATAGCATGTTTTTGGGATAGAGTTGATTTCTGCAGTTATTTCCGTCTTTTGTGGTTTACCCTAGCCATAGAGATATTTTCCTCATAACAGAATTGGCGACCATACTGGGGATTGAATATTCTTTCTTAGGGTTTGGAGTACTTTTCTCCTTAGATTGCTCTCGTTCCTATGGTTTTTCTTGTCATATCGTTTCTTGACAACCTCTTTTCAATATGGGTCTAAGTTTTCAACCTTCTCCCTTGCCTAGCCTTGTTTTTGAAACATATATGCATTTTTTTCCTTGACAGTCATGTATATACGCAGGTTGTTCCTCTGCAAGCTGCGTACATACACTTTGTTTTCCTAAATAGTCGTGTACATTTGATTTCCTTACTTGTTTGCTTGGTTTGGTGGTTTTTAGGTGGGATTTGATGTTTGTTGAGCTTTCTTGGGTCTCTGTAGCGCCTGTTAAGTGCTTGTGGGATGATAGGAAACCTATCTTTGGTTGAACTTCTGGGAAGAGTCTTTCTCATCATCTTTTCATTTTGATTTTTCTTGTACATTGGGCTGGGTGCTTTTCTCCTTGGTATCCTGGTTGAGTTATTTTTTTCTATACACAATATATTTTATATATCAATTTGCTTTCATTCCATGCATTTTCATTTTTATTATATTGAAAATACAGAAAAATAGGCATTTTTCATTGCTTGGCATTTTGGTCTTTTGAGTCCTTGTCATTAGATTAGTGCATGTAATGAAATATTGCATTTTCTATTCATAATTGCAGAGTTGAAATTGAAGATTGCATTGGTTTTTTGAATCACATCACTCATTAAAAGTTTCAGTTAGGACTTTGCATTACTTTCATATTTACTTTTCTTGCAGAGTCATAACACCAAGAGTTTCAATGCCATACCTTTTTGAGTAATCACAACCACTAAAATTAACGCTATAATTTAAAATTGATTAGTCATGATTTTATTTTCTAGGGTACACAAACTAGCTTAGGATTTAGTGCCTTGGAATAGAATTTTGTGAGTAAAATTCTCCAAGGCAATTAAATAAACATATGTGTCTGAGAAAGGGAGTGGAGAAATCCATTGTATAATTGGTAATATCAGGAGGCTCCACTCACACTGGAGTTAATCATGAGGTCGTGCAATTTTGGTTGAAGGGATATCCCCCTGATACCTTCTTAGCATCAAAGATATTTTTTGGGATCTATTCATATTTGGGGATCTTGCTAAGTGCCTTTACCTCTCTGAGAGGCGATACTTTCAAGGTTTCAGGCTTTGCTACCCTTCCCATAGAGTGGAACTGACTTACGACTGCTCACTTGTGCATCGGTTATACAGTGATTTATTAGTTGCTTCACTTAGGTGCCACATAGGTTACTTGTACCCTAGGTCAGATAAGGGTTAGACAACACACAACCTTTATGGAGAATTAACTCTTCGAGGGGATCTGACCGACTAGTTGTTAAGCCCTTGAGGACCCTTATAACTGATTATTTTACCTCCAATCTTTAGTAGGGAGTCTCAGGCCCCTCTTGGGCGAGACATTCATTCTTTAGGGAGGGAGGCTACTTTCAACCACTTTACCCCCTTTGTGTGCATTTTTGTCATTTGATTTCCGGTGTGCTCTTTGATTAATAGTTGGCCTTACGAGTTTTTACTGAGTTTTCGTTGTCATGGATAGTGGAGTTCCTTTAGCTCCCTCATTTACTGCTACCCCCACCCATGGTGTTTAATCATTTAATGGGGGAAAATCCACCTTCTTTTCATAATGGTGTGAAGAACTATAACACTCAATCTGCGCCTTGGGTCTCTAGTCATTTTCCTATTGATATGCCTTTGTCTTTTCAATCCTCTCCCTGGTCCACTTATATGAATCCTATCACTGGATCTGGGGGCACCATGGCCCCGATTCCTACATATTCATTTGGTATGAGTCATGTCCCTCATCCCTCAACCAACTTTCACAGTGGGAGGTTGGAATCTCCCCTCTTACGGATCCAATCCTAGTTATGCTCTTTCAAGAGCCAATACTCAAATAGGCACTTATTCTACTTATTACACCCCATCCGTGTATCCTTCGTCCGCCATGTCGGTTCCTTTGAACACTTTTCCCATGAAAGGTCCTCATGTATCCTTGGGTATTTCATATGGGGAGAATCAGTTTTACGGTTCGAGATACCCTCTTCACGAAACCCCTTCACAAGGGGGAAACATATATCCTCACTTGAATAATTCTTATCATACCTCTATCTCTTCACATATTTCAGTGATGATGCCCGTAAAATATTCTTCGGACCAATTCGGCGGGGGATAATATCTTTCCGGATAGGGACATGGGGTAAAAAAAGACCCTTCCTGGCTTGCAATGCTTCAAAGCCAATTTTTCCCTAGAACTTGGTATCAAATGCCACAACTGACCGCTAGTATAGTCACTACCAATTATACTAGATCTCCATTTCCAAGCTCTGCTAGTCATGTTCAAAATGGGTCAATGACCTCTGCAAGTCATGTTGACGATCCACACCCAATCACTGCTAGTCATGCTGGGGGCATCACTCTAGTCGCCACTAGTCATATCAACATCACATCAACAACCTATGTACATCATGTGGAAGATGAATCTTTCACCTATTCCATTCATGTTGAGAGTATGTCTCCAGCCATTGTGAATGACATTGGGGGCATTGAGAAGACTAGACGCCTTAGATGTAAGCCTAAATTCCTTTGCAATACTTGTGAAGGATATCACCTTACCCGGTTGTGTCCAGATACTGTTGGGATACCAGAAGCATGGGGCTCACCTAAGGGCCCTTCAGATTCTGAGGTGTCTGTGGTTTCCCCACACCTTGTTTCTTTTTTGATTGACATGATAGGTATACCACTACAATCCTATCCAGACCACACCCCCATTTTCAAGGGTGATGTGTCCTCTATCCATGTTATCTTGCATCCTCTTCAACCTAGAGTAGAAGAAGTGGTCATACTAGTGCAATCTCTGGTACATCCTACTCCCCTTGTGGAGGATGATGCATCCTTCAACCATGTAGTCATTATTCCTGATCCTGCACCTTCTGAACAAGAGATATTTTTTATCTCTTCGAGTACTCTCCCTCCAAGTCTTGAGGAGGTTCCCTTTGATTGGGATGGACTTGTGGGGTATCCAATGCCCCCTCCTATGTCTTTTCCTGTAAGAGAAATTATACAATATATCACGGAGACGATAACCTCCATTACCAATTTATCCTCCTTGAATTGGAGAGATTTGGTTTTTTCCAAGCTTATGTCAACTATCCATAAGATGCTGACATTTCATAGAAGTCCAGCATGAGAGCCTTGGCCTCCCCCATGACTTGTGGCCTAGAATCTCCGAAATGAGTCCGAGTTAAGCTCTTTTCCAACTCGCTCAAAAAGAGAAAAGATTTCCGAGTGATTTGTCCCTTTCCCACTCGTTAAGTTAGACTTGAAAGATTACGAGTTTAATTTAAGCTCTTTTCCAACTCGTCTTCAAAAAGAGAAAAGATTGTCGAGTGAACTTGTCTCTTTCACACTCGTAAATTGGATTTGAAAGGACATCTATTTGGCACAAATTTATCCCTTTTTCACACCAACTAAACTAAAAGACAAAAAGGGATTTTTTTTGGCGTTAAGTTGTGATTGCATCTCATGCCCTCGCTTATAGTATTGAGCCTATATCCAGTTCTCTCTTTTCATTGTAAACCATTTTCCTCAGCATTTTTTACATCCTCAACCAAGCAGAGCTTTGTTTTTATCCTTCACAATTTGACACCCTATACCTAGGAGGGAACATTCCCCTGAGTGTCCATCTCCCTCATGCATCTCCTTGCATTGAGCATAGCTATGTTACACTGCTGGAACTAGTTTTTATTACTTGCGACACTCGTTTCCTCTTTTGTATCATAACATTCATCTATCTATGAAAAAATAAAAAGATGGGTGGGAAGGGAGTATTATCTTGTATCGACAACAGTCGTGTTGCCTTTGAATAGATCACAAAATTATTGAGTCCATTTATCATCATAATTTTGGGATTATCATGGCCTTAGTAAGTTGATCTCATTACAGAGTCTTCTCTACCAAATGGTTACTCTTCTATTCTCGATAGAGAGTTTCATTGATGCCCCCTGCATCCCATGGTTTCATCATTGGGTCTATGCTGCCGGAGTCCTCCATATGTCTCATGCTCTTGTTCAAAGGAATTCTATCAACCTGTGTTAGCTACTTCTTATAACTATTGACTTTGCATGTCGGAAATGTTAGAATATAGAGGATTGTTCTTGTTTAACCATTGATGATACCCTCGTCACCCAACCACAGGCCTTAAGCCACCCTCCGAGCACCTTGACCTTGATCGAGAAGAGAATTATGGATGCAATATATAGCCAAGAGAGGCTAAATGCACCAAGCAAAAGAACAGAAACTAAAGTGAATAGATGATCCCACCCAGAAGCTAGCGCACCACTCTCCTAACTTTCCTAGAAAACTTGTGCACCAAGCTGTTGCTGCTTGCATCTGCCTGCGCAGATATTTCTCTCACTGCAACTGATGATATGAAAAATAATGAAACTAGCACCCTGTATTTATAGTGGACTGGCCAGTCTAATTGGGTTTGACCTGGCCAGTCTAAATGGGCCGACCTCTCCTTCTGGGCATCAATAAATTCAATATAAATATATTTGTTCATCTGACAACCTGTCTAGGGGTTCCTTCAATTCTTTGCTTCCTTCCAGAGGATTCTAATCTCGTCATAGGTCATAATAGAGGTTCATACCTCCTGAAGCTACCATAATATTAACACTCCCTCCTAGCTAGGGAGGTATGGTCTTGAGCACAACAGACCATTCAACTGGTAGCACCACGAGCACCTGTCATTATTATCTGACTGGATAATCTCCTATGACAATTGGTACAATATCAATTTATATAACACACCTGTGTCTATTCCAGTAGTACACAACTACTCAGACTTTGTGAAACAAAATCACAAACTGTCCTTCATAACAAATAGAAACCTGCATATAAACAATGTTATGATAAAAACTGTATCATCTGGGCCAATCTTTTACTCACATCTGTGAGATCTGAAAGAATGTTTGCCACCACAATAGTCTTCATCTGCATAGAAACAAGGTTATGATAAAACTGAATCATCTGGGCCAGTCTTTCACTCATGTCTGTGAGATCTGAAAGAATGTCTGCCCTCAGTATAGAGTATCAACAATAATCATCTGGGCCAATCTTTCACTCACATCTGTGAGGTCTGAAAGAATGTCTGCCCTCAATATAGAATATCAACACTGGGCTATCTGCCCCATTCTTCTCAGCCAAGGAGGAAGGATTGTTTATGACTTCCGAACCTGGACCATTTCCCACCCTGGGACATTCTTCCGACACCAAACAAAGTGTAACCTCGAGAGAATGAGTCTGCCCTCAAGAAATGCTTGGACCATTCCTTACCCTGGGCCATTCCTCCGACACTAAAAAAAGTGTAACCTGGAGGGAATGAGTCTTCCCTAAGAAATGATTGTCCTGGACTATTCCCCACCCTGGGCCATTCCTCCGACACCAAACAAGGTGTAACCTGGAGCGAATGAGTCTACCCTTGAGGAATAATTGTCCCTGATTGTTGAGCCTAGACTACTCCCCACCCTGGGCCATTCCTCCGACACCAAACAAGGTGTATCCTGGAGAGAATGAGTCTTCCCTCAAGGAGTAACTTTCTAGACCATTCCCCACCCTGGGCCATTCCTCCGACACTAAACAAGTGTAACCTAGAAAGAATGAGTCTGCCCTCGAGGAATGTCTGTCCTGCATCAACCTCCAAATGGACGATTCTTCAAAACTGCTCACAATTTTGAACTTCAAAAGAATGACTGCCCGATGAGGCAGACCATTATACTTGACCACTACTCAGAGTGAATACCAAGAAGAATGAATGTCCTAGACAACTCCCCATAAATGGGAAGTCATTGTCTATGATACATCAGTAATCAGTCTGCCTCCCATGTTAACTACAATGGGAAACCACTGTCCATCAGAAAATCTCAATCCACTTTCCAAACAGGAAAGCATCTGTCCAATCTGGACTGTTACAAAAATAAATAACATTTCAATTCTCCCTCCTAACTGGAGAGTTATTTTAATCACAGAAATAAACATTTTTGTGTACCTTCTCTATCCTAGAGAGTCTTCCCTTTCAGCTAAGGGAGTTATTTACACAATCCCCATCTTCTCTCAGAAATATGAAAACTTGATTCTGGAAAGAGGCTTTGTCAGGATATCTGCTATCTGCTCATCAATGGGGATATACTCGAGCTTTACCTCTCCTTCCTGGACTTTATCTTGAATAAAGTAGTATTTGATCTCAATGTGCTTCGACCTTTCATGAAACACTGGATGCTCAGATAATCTTATACAACTCTGATTATCACAATATATTGTGGTCGATTCTGGAGTCTGATCAAATAAATCAGATATTAACTTTTTTAGCCATACTACTTCTATGCATGCTTCACAAGCTGCCATATACTTTGCTTCTGCTGTACTAAGTGCGACAGATTTTTGCTTCCTGCTTCTCCAATATATCATAGTGGAGCCCAAGCTAAAACACATACCTGAAGTACTCTTTCTGTCTTCTGCACTTCTTGCCCAATCAGAGTCTGTGAATCCATGAAGTTGGATATCACTGGATGCAGTATATTTTAAGCCATAGTTTATTGTCCCATGAATATATCTTAAAACATGATTTGTAGCTATCCAATGCTCTTGTCTTGGTTCCACCTAGAACTGACTTAATGTATTTACAACAAAGCAAATATCTGGTCGAGTATTTACCAAATACATTAATGATCCAATTAGCTGCCGATATAGGGATGGATCTACTGGATCGAAATCTGGGACTTTCATTTTCCTTATATCCGCATTCATAGGAGTGTCCATGGACTTACATTCCATCATTCCAAACTTCTAAAGGATCTTTATTGCATATTTTCCTTGTCCAAGGAATACTTCACCACGCTTCTGCCATACTTCTAGTCCCAAGTAATAGTGCATGAGACCTAGATCTTTCATATCAAATTTAGAGGATAAATCCTTCTTGCACTGAATGATTAGAGATTCTTCACCTGTTATGAATATATCATCAACATATAATAGTAGAATTATAGGTGCGTTGTCCATGACTTTGTAGTAAAGGTTTGGATCTGCATGACTCTTGGAAAATCCAAGTCTGGTTAGATAATTGTCCATCCTGGCATACCAAGCCCTTGGAGCTTGCTTGAGTCCATATAGAGCTTTCTTCAGTCTGCAAACATGAGTGTCTCTGGAGTGTACCTTGAATCCTTGAGGTTGTTCAATATATACTTCTTCTTCAATAGCTCCATTGAGAAAGGTTGTCTTTACATCCATATGGTGTAGATTCCATCCCATGGAAGCAGCAAGAGATATGATATTTCTGATGGAAGTATACCTTGCCACCGGAGAAAAGGTTTCATCATAGTCTTCTCCCTCCTTCTAGGAGAACCCTCTGGCCATGAATCTTTCCTTATATTTATCCACGCTTTCGTCTGCTGCATGTTTGATCTTGTATACCCATTTTGAAGTTACAATTGATTTCTCTTTAGGTCTGGGTACAATTTCCCATACTTCATTTCTCATGATGGACTGGTGTTCTTCCACCATAGATTCTTTCCATTGTTCCTTTTTAACTACTTCTTCAAATGTAGTAGGTTCTTCATCTAGAAGCTTTGTCATGTATGCTGCATAACTTGAGAATCTTTTTGGTCTTTTAGTCTTCCTGGATGTTCCTTCTGGAACCTTGATTCTTTCCGTGTCTTGTAAGGTGGCTTCAAGCCAAGCTGGTCTTTTCTTTTTTTTTTGGTATATTATCTAGATCAATGTTCTCACATATCTTCATGGGATGATCAGGTTGATCCTTTTCGTTATTTTCACCTTCGGTGTTTTCCTCATTTAGTTCTTCAATTTATTCTTCTTCTATAGTTTCTTTAATAGATTTTTTGAAGGTCATTCTTTCATTGAATGTTACATCTCTACTTACTTTTATCTTATGTTGTTTTGGAATATATATTTTGTAGGCTTTGGATGAATCACTATATCCCAAAAATATCCCCTTCTTTCCTGAGGGTTCTAGTTTATTTCTTTTATCTTTGGGAATATGAGAATAAACTTGACATCCAAATATTCTTAAGTTTTCTACATTAGGTTTCTTAATTGAGAATGCTTCTTCTGGTGTCGTGTCCTTCAATATGCGATGAGGGCTTCTATTCTACACGTATATGGCCATGATTGTTGCTTCTCCCCATAGAAACATGGATAGATCTTGATCGTTCAATAGGGATTTTACTATTTCTTCGATAGATCTGTTCTTTCTTTCTGCTACACCGTTTTGTTGAGGATTATGAGGAACAATTATCTCCCTCCTAATCCCTGCTGATTTGCAGAATGAAACGAACTTCTTTGAGGTGTATTCTCCTCCATTATCTGTTCTTAATGTCTTGATCTTATTTTTCGTATGGTTCTCTATTTCTGCCTTGAATTCTTGGAATTTGCTGAATACTTCATCTTTTGACTTTAGTAGGTACAACCACGTCTTCCTTGAATAGTCATCTATGAATGTTAAGTAGTAGAGAGCTCCTCCTAAATATTTGACTGGCATTGAACCGCAAACATCTGAGTGTATTAGATATAGGGTTTCCTTAGATCTGTTGTTGCTGCTTGGGAATGGTTTCTTAATGTTCTTCCCAAGGGCACATCCCTTGCAATCTCCTTCGTGTGTAGACTTCAATTCTGGTATCCCTTCAACCATCTTTCTGAGGAAAGGTAATGCTTGCTAATTGATATGAGCGTACCTTCTATGCCAAAGATCATTAGGGTTGACTTCATCATGTACTAGGGCTTCTTCATTTCATTCTAGTAGTCTATATATATTCCCTTCACGTCTTCCAATAACCTTAGCATCTTCTATGCTGGAATCTTTATGCCATGATGACACCTTTTCATCTATGAAGGCTATTATGTTTCCTTTGTCTTCTAAGAATGATATTGATACAAGATTCTTTTCTAAACCAGGTACATATAGAACATTGCTTAAGTGAACATGATTACCTGATTCCAATTTGATGGAGGCTTGTCCAAAACCTTTGTCGGGGTAGGTGCTTTTGTCTCCAAGCTCCACCTTGTACGATGTCTTTCTCTCATTTAGATTCGAGAGTCTTGCTTGATCTCCCGTCATGTGCCTAGAAGCTCCATTGTCGATTATCCACATATCATCTTCAATTGTCTCGGTAAGTGCTGAGTATTGTAAGAGATTGATTGTTTCATACATGTCTTTGGTTGACTGATAACTGGTCATACCTTGATCCAAAACTTCAACTGCATCTTTTCTCTCTTCTGATAAAGTCAATAGGTGCGCTGAGTTAGGGCATATCTGGATATCTTCTCCTTGAGAAAGATGGTCCATCACAAGGTATCGGATCTGAGAATTAGGGTTTCTAAAACTGCTACTGTTAGTAACCCCAGCTGCAGTTCTTTGGAAGTTGCTCCTGCTAGTAACCCTAGCGACAGTTCCTCAATGAGCTCAATACCTAGAGGTTATGTTTCCTTCCAGCGTTTTAGGCTGACTGAAGGGTGTATGGCCCCATAACCTATTAGAATATAGAGGATTGTGCTCGTTTAACCATTGACGATACCCTTGTCACCCAACCACAGAACTTAATCCACCCTCCGAGCACCTTGACCTTGACCGAGAAGAGAATTCTGGCTGCAATCTATAGCCAAGAGAGGCTAAATGCACCAAGAAAAAGAATAGAAACTAAACTGAATAGATGATCCCACCCATAAGCTAGCGCACCACTCTCCTAGCTTTCCCAGAAAACCTGCGCACCAAATTGTTGCTGCCTGCAACTGCCTGCGCAGATATTGCTCTCACTGCAACTGCTGAGATGACAAATAATGAAACTGGCGCCCTGTATTTATAGTGGACTGGCCAGTCTAACTGGGGCCAACCTGGCCAGTCTAACTGGGCTGACTTCTCCTTCTAGGCATCAATAAATTCAATATAAATATATTTGTTTAGCCGACAACCTATCTAGGGTTTCCTTCAATTCTTTGCTTCCTTCCGGAGGATTCTAATCTCATCATAGGTCATAATAGAGGTTCATACCTCCCAAATTCACCATAATATTAATAGGAAATAACATCAGTTTGTCTCAAAATCACATGATGTTGTAGTCCTATCATGAACCCTAACCCTACTTTCATCATTGGTAGGAAACCTTGAACCCAACAATCGACATTTCATCATTGGTCGTTGACTGGGTGGTTTCCCTTGTGTTCGATGGAAAGACATCTATTCACACATTGGGATTCATGTAGTGTATTGAATTCCATTAGCCTTATTGGTGATTTCCTCGCCTTTGTCAATAGTTTTCATCATTGGCTGCTATTCAAAGGGTCCTTTTCATGTACCTCTTGCACTTGGTACACGCAAAAGACGCACAGGTTTGTTGGTTCATGAAAATGTTCTTCGTTCGATTTCCAACAAATCATGAAGCTCCTTCTTTGTATCTCGTGCTGATTGATGAGAGATGCCTTAATGATCTCCTTTCAGTGAGTCTCTTTCCATAGAATTCATCCTATTTATTCTAGAAATGGGACCTAGTGTGTTATGAGTACCTTGAGGCTTATAGTCATTAGTGGCAAGCTCTCTCACAATCGATAGTTGGGAATACATCAATGTCTCCTGATCGATGGATTCTTTAGGTGTTCGATACCGACTCCTTTATTCACACTTGTAAGAATGTACTCGGTGCCTTGATACCTAATTTCATTGTCGGTAGGTTGCCTCACGTTTGTTAATGATATACCTCAATGATTGGTAATCAAATGATGTCTCATTGTGTTCGACCTCAACTCCTTTATTCACATGATGTAGACTTTCACCCTTGGCGGATTATGTAGAATACTTGAAGACATCACTATGTGGCCGCAACTTTCCTGAGTTGTTTCTTCCTTTTCATTGGACCAGTACCTATATGACTTCAGTGATCATGAGAGATCATATTGTACTCCATTGTATATAGATATCTTCGTATTGGTTTTGAGACTGGTTCTACTGGGCCTTCTTTGTGACTATGAAATTTTTTTGGCATGTAATCGCATTCACATTTGCCTATTCATGGCCATAAACACTTGTTTGGTATATTTTCAAATGGATCTGCAGTGTAATTTTATTGGAAGCCATGTATGAAAACTCAGTGCAGAATATAATTGTTAGAATATGATAGATGTGCTCACTTAACCATAGACAATATCACTATTGTCACCCAACCATAGGCCAAATCCACCCCTAAGCACCTTAACCTTGACACATAATCATTATGGAAGCAAACCCTAGGCTAGATAGCCAAACAAAGGCTGGGACATCTTTCTCCAAGAATAGTGGACCAAGCAAGAGTACCAAGAGCTTATCAAAGAGTCCAAACCACGACTAAGAGAGAGTCCAAGCCAAAACTGAAATCTGCTAGCTACAACAGCTGCAAGGACAACTCTCCTCCAAACTTGTGCACAAACTGGCCAACTGCAGTGCGCACAAGTGTTGCTTTTGCAGTTTTGAGAATACTAACAAGAATGAAGACTAACCTCCTGTATTTATACTGATTCTGGCAGACTATCTAGGCCGACTTTTCATTCTAGGTACTAATTCTTTAGTATATAATATTTCCTTTATCCAACTTCTTCTCTTGGAGGCTAATAACCTAATACAAGTCATTCTCTTGAGCCAACTTGTCTTCTAGGGTTATTAACCAATTAATTAGGGTTTCTTCTTACTTCCCGGAATATTCTGTTCTCATCAGGTTTACACATGGAGTTAAATGCCTCCTACAACTACCATAATATCAACACTCCCTAGCTAGGGAGGTATTGAATTTAATGGTCTTGAGCACAACCATACCATTCACTTGGTAGCATCAACATAGTCATATAGACTAACTCATGATTAGATCATGAGCGCCATCATCACTATCAGTGTCATCAACTGCATCATCTCTCAAAACCATACTCCATCTGAGTAATTAGACATGATGCTGGATAAGTCACTCACCTCACAGAGTGACATAAGAGACATTCTTCTAAATCAGACATATGTCCTAGAAGAATAAATGTCTTGGAACATTTTATGTCTGGGAAATCTCTGTCCATTGATCATCCATCTAGTTGATAATCATTTCCAACACTATTGATAGTTTTTAGGGAAATTGAAACAATGTCATTCAATAGAACACAACTGTGTCTATCCATATTAGTACACAATTACAATCCAGTGGTACATTGACACACCAAGTAGCACCTGGATACTTGAACAGTGACATATAGTCACAATCATCGGAACACATCTACCACAGTAGTATACATGTACTATCTGGAGACATACAGTCTCCATAATAATCATATCATCAACCTACACAAAAAACATTGTTATGATATAAACTTAATCATCCGTTCCATTCTTCCACTCACATCTATGAGATATGGAAGAGCATCTTCCCTCAGAAGGTAAAACATCAACAATGAGTTATCTGGAATATTCTTCTCAAACAAGGAAGATTAACTGTCTCGATTTATGAGCCTGGATCATTCACCTATTTGGGTCATTTCTCTGCACTAAACAAAGTGCAACCTGGAGAGAATGAGTCTTCCCTAGGGAATGCCTATCCCTGATTGCTGAACCTGGACCATTCATCTATCTGGTCCATTCCTATGGCACTTTAAAAAGTGCAACCTGGAGAGAATGAGTCTTCCCTAGGGAATGCCTATCCCTGATTGTTGAACCTCGACCATTCATCTATCTGGTCCATTCCTATGGCACTTTAAAAAGTGCAACCTGGAGAGAATGAATCTGCCCTAGGGAATGAGTGTCTAGACCATTTCCTAAGGAAATGATTATCCTGCACCAACCTCCAAAACAGACCATTCTTCGAAACTACTCACAACTGTGAGCTTCGAAAGAATGACTATCCGGTGAGGCAGACCAGGATTCTTGACCACTACTGAGAGTGACCTTCAAGAAGAGAGACTATCCTAGACCATTCGCTATGCTAACTGCAAGGGGAATCACTGTCTATGGTACATCAACAATCCAACGAACCATTTTCATTACGAAAATGACTGTTTGATCTGGACCATTTTTTGAACTGGAAAATGCCTATTCGTTAGAAATCTCAAACCACTTTCCAAATTGGAAAGGAACTGCTCATCCTAGACCATTTTTCAAATTGAAAAATGACTGTCCATAAATCAATAACACATCAGTGCTCCCTCCCAACCTGGGAGTCATCTCTTCATTTTTCAATAATGAATTCGTCTCCACGAGCTCCAACTTGAGTATGCAAACTCTTTTATTTTGGACAGAGGCTTTACCAAAATATCTTCTTATCTACTCATCTGTGGAGATATATATTGGAGAACCACTTTATCTTTTCTGGACTTCATCATGGATAATGTAATGCTTGATCTAATTGTACTTTGGTCTTTCTGGAACATTGGTTTTCTCTGAAGGCTTCATATAGCTCTGATCAATATAGTATATCATTATTGGATTCATCTTTTGTTTCCTGCTAGTTCATAACATCATAGAAAGGGTCAAACTAGAACATATCCAAGTGGTATTTCTTCTGCCATCATGAGAGGTTGTCACAGATTAGTAATCCATCCTCCTGAGCTTCTGAGTAACCATTCTGATACAATATCTTTGTTATAGAAAGTTTTTCACCACGCTTTTGTTGTGCATTTTAGGTTCTTTACCAAGTTGGCTTCATCTGCATACAAGGGTTTATTTTTGGTATACCTTAAATCCTTGAGGTTTCTATTCATATGCTATTTGTTCAATTATTCTAGAGAACAATCTTTGCATTCATTTGATGTAAACTCCATACCATGGATACTGTAGACAATATAATGGCTCATGTAGAGGTATATCTGGTTTACTGGAACAAAAAATTATCATAGTCGTCTCCCTCCATCTGGGAGAACCTCTAGTTCTAGATCTCACAATGCTTTCATTCATAAGTCTTCCATACACTATTCTTCATCACAACTTTCAGTTCCTCTGCTTGATTGATTTTAGTGAGTTCATATAAGGATGGTATTCTTGTGATTCTCAATACAATGACTGGTTGTTCTGGATTTTCTTTCTTTCTTGGAATCTTCATGTTCTTCCTCATGTTTCTCTTTAGCTCTTGGGTCCATGGAGTTTTCTATATATTACATGCTGCAAAGATTCCTCTTCTTTATTTCATCATAAGATCATGGATGTGGATAGAAAACCAAGGATACTTTAAGACTTCTTTTAAAAGAAGGCTTCTTCTAAATTCAAACTGAACACATATTGTTTTTCATGGCTGCTACCATGGATATATACTCCATCATCTTCAATGGATCATAGGATTAGTTACCTCCTAATCCTTGCTTCATGTATGGATGCATGCTCTTCTTTTGGAAACATGTAATTAGATCCCTCCATCTAACAGAGTTCATGCTTCTGTCTGCATCCTTATTGCCTTTTGCAAAGTGTCATAAGTCTTTCTCCAATTTCCTCTTGATTACTGACTTATTTCTATCTTCTTCTACGTTTCTTCAGGATTGATTCTGATTTCGGCTTATGTTGCAGCTCTTACTTATGTAATAACTTCCACATGAATTGTTACTAGGGGTTGTTGATGTACTTCATCCTTTCATGTGTATTTTCTGACTTGTAGCCATAGTGATAGAAATCCTTATCTTTTTGTTCTTCCATAGGTATAGTTTCTCTTGGAACATATTGTCTTCTAGGAAATAGATATGCAAGATATGTATAGAAAAAATGGTATATACAAGAACTATGAAGAGTATTGTTACCTTGTCTTAGAAGAAGAAGTTTGTTTTGTCCTTCTTGGATTTCTTTGAGGGTTCCCTTTCTTCGACAACTGATGCTTTGTGTGTTTCCTTCCTTTTCTTGAACTCGGGACAATGATTATTGTAGTGAGCATAATTTCGATAATTGAAGCATTGTATTCTTGACATATCTTTCTCTTGATTTGGTTTCTTCCTGGAGCCAACCTTCTTCTTATTCCTGAAATACTTGAACCTTTCTATGAAGGCTTGATAATCGTACTTATTTTGGGGTTTCTCTTTTGCACTAATCCTTGATTCTTATTTTTTACATCAAGTCCAAACTTCTTCATATGTAGGATATTCCTTCCTTGTGTTCATGCTTGTGGCAAATGCATCCCATGTCTTGGGAATACCTTTGAGTACTATGTTTACCAGTTCCTTATCTGAAATGATTTCTTCAATAAATTGTAGTTGATCTCTTAACTGATAGATTCTCACAAAGTATGATGTTATGCTATCATCATCATTCATCTTCATGTCATAGAGCTCATTCTTCAGACTCATTACTTGTCTAATGTTTCTGACTAAGAAGAGGTTTGTTAGGGCATCGTACATATTATTAGATGAATTAAGATGGGAGATGTAGGGTATCAAGTGGTCTTTTATAGAATCCACTATGATACTCATGGAATTGATTTCATTGTCTTTGAACTTCTCCGTAACTGCAACGTTCTGTGGTTCCTTCTCTTTTCCTTCTTCAAACTATGGTTCCACAATATTTCCTTTCACGATATCCAACAATTTGTTCTTGGAAAGGATGAGATCAATCCTTGTCTTCCATGCTCTGAAGTTAGAAGCCCCATCTAACTTGTTTTCTGACTTCATAAAGTAAGTCATGGTTTCTTTGACTTGGTCAACCCTAGATTTGACCAAAAACTCAAACTTGATGTCTTAGCTTGTTAAGAGTACCAAGAGATATGCTAGGCTAGGGCACACTAATCTATCCGGAAGTTAGTTAAATCCCTTCACCTAAGGTACCTCCACAAGAGGATTAGGGTTTCTGCAACTGCACCTGCTAGTAACCCTAGGGGCAGTGCTTTGGTAACTGCTCTCGCTAGAAACCCTAGCTGTAGTTCTTCAACGAGCTTAGTATCCTTATGTCTATGTTTCCTTCTAGTGGTTAGACTAAATGAAGGAGGTGTGGGTCCATAACCTGTTAGAATATGATGGATGTTCTCGTTTAACCATAGACAATATCACTATTGTCACCCAACCGTAGGCTGAAGCCACTCCCGAGTGTTAATGTTTATGCCATTATTATAGTTCTTTGCATTTCATAAGATAAGAGCATAATAAGAACAAGACCAATGAGAAATACACATCCACAAGAGACACAACATTTATCCTAGGAAACCCTCTAGGGGAAGAAAACCCAACAAAACCTTCCTTATCATAAATAGCTTATACAATGTTCAAGAGATAACTCAACCAATACAGAAAAAGTCCTCCTCAAGAGATGCGCCACCCTTCTTATCCTTTCACCAACTTGTAATTGCAGCTTGCCTCATAAGAGAATGAGCAAGTGAAGTGTGTCTTAGAAGTGAGGCGCTAGCCTCTTATTTATATCAATCTAGCACGTGTGAAGATTCACCATATGGCAGGGCTGACCTCTCACTCTGGGTGGGTAAGACCACCTTTTATTAATTATGGCCCTTTCATTATAACTGTTGGGGTCGACTTCTTATTCTTCACATTGTAATTGTTCGATGACCAATACACAAAAGGGGATTTGGTCCTTATACAATTACTGACTTGATTAATCCTCAATGGGGATTAATCTAATAACAATAATATTAATAATGACATGATTAATCCTCAATGGGGATTTAATCCAATAATAATAATAA
>ML796499.1:39976-50687 GCA_009831015.1 Picea engelmannii | reverse complement strand
AATAATATTAATAATGACATGATTAATCCTCAATGGGGATTTAATCCAATAATAATAATAACATGATTAATCCACAATGGGGATTTAATCCAATAACAAAATAATAAGAATGCTCTTCGCAGTTACATTATTTCAACACCGAGCACCTTAACCTTGATAGAGAATCATTATGGAAGAAAACCCTAGGCTAGATAGCCAAACAAAGGGTGACACATATTTCTCCAAGAATAGTGCACCAAGAAAGAGTAACAAGAGCTGATCAAAGATTCTAACCATGACCAAGAGAGAGTCCAAGCCAAAACTGAAATCTGCTAGTTGTAATAGCTGCAATGACAACTCTCCTCCAAACTTGCGCACAAACTGGCCAACTGCAGTGCGCATAAGTGCTTCTTCTACAGTTCTGAGAATACTGACCATAATGAAGAATGGCCTCCTATATTTATACTAATTCTGGCAGACTGTCTGGGCCAACTTCTCATTCTGGGTACTAATTCTTTAGTATATAATATTTCCTTTAGCTAACTTCTTCTCTTGGAGGCTAATAACCTAATACAAGTCATTCTATTGAGTCGACTTGTCTTCTAGGGTTATTATCCAACTAATTAGGGTTTCTTCTTGCATCCCAGAATATTCTATTCTAATTAGGTTTACATGTGGAGGTAAATACCTCCCGTAGGTACCATAATATCAATAGTAATTAGCAACTAGTTCTTCCAGTCGGTTCCCCATCACTCCACTTCTCAGTTGTTTATAATGTATTTCGGCCATCATAGATACTCCTCTGACCTCACACATTAGGGGGAATTTGTTATAGCAATATTGTCCTCACCCTATGAAATCTTGCACAAAAGGCCTTTTTCCCATTTCCCTATGCAGACTAATCATCCTTGTTTGTAAAATCCAGAGCTAAAAATCCATATTTTTTCACATGTATGCATCTTGCCTACTATACAACATATGTATACATAGGCTACTCCATTATAGCCTGCGTACATCGAGCTTTGTGCCAAAAAATGAAAATTAATGTCGATTTTCCATGTCACGACAGGAGATCTATGATCCTTGGCCTTCCATATACTGGAAACGTTCTGAATCGACCCTTCAGTTCCATTCTAAAGGCTATAAATGGGCCAATTTCGAGCTATGGAAAGAGGAGAAAGAATTCAACTTTGAGAGCAAAGTTACTCTGGAGAAATTATTTACTTCATATTGAGTCTACATCCCTTTGTCCTTTAAGTTTGAACACAATGTTCAGCCCCCAAGGTCTTCCCTTATTGATTGAGAACCTCATTGTTTCTCTTTTATGAGCTTGCCTTTGGTGGAGGCCTAGCTGGAAGGAACTTAGTTTCTTGGTTCAGAACTATGGCAACATGAAAGTCTATAATATTTTCACTTCTGCTGATCATTTATTAATAGAAATACTCATTTCCCGTCCAATTGATATCTTGCAAATATTTGAGTTATTATCCATGGGCGTGTTTATTATGTATATTAATGGATTATGCTATCTAATGTGCTAACCTTTTAATTTATCACCATATGCTTTCTTTGCTTGGTTGTTGAGAATTAGTTGTAGGTATATAGCTTTGGGTCAAAGTTCTCAATGATGGACTTCATTGAACATCTGGACGAGGTAGGCCTCTTTCTTATCTCGCTTGCATATTGTTTTAAATAGCATGTTTTTCGGATAGAGTTGATTTCTACAGTCATTTCTGTCTATTGTAGTTTACCCTAGCCATATAGAGATTTTCCTTGTAACACTAGTTTACTTGAAAGTATAATGTGAGAATTGGTCCTCATTTTGAGAATATTGCTTTTGTTCATAAGTTCATAATGAATAATTTCATAAGTTCATAATGATGTTTTTTTGAAAAACTCACTTAGGAGGCTCATTTTAGATATGAATATTCCCCTAATTAGTATGTATGAACTAAAAATTAAAAACTAATACAATATAATATGATATGGTAATGATATGAAATGGTGGGTAACAAAAATTATGATATAAAATATTTGATATTTACAGTACAATAATATATTGTTTTTTAAAGTAAAAGTTAAAATTCAAATACTAAAAATTCAAATATCATCTAGATTTACAATGGAAAAATATTTATATCATTTACACATAACATTTAATTATATCATCCAATCAAAAAATTAATAATATTTCATATGAAATATTAAATACTAAAAAAATTATAAATTTAATAATCAAATTATTAAATCCACTATAGATTTGAAAACATAAAAGTAAGTAATTAAAGAATTAACATTTATAATATATCACTCTCTGTTGTCATCGCCCTGATTATCTTACTCGCATGGCATGATAACATTTTTGATCTAAAAAATATGTTTTGACCTAGGGTCGTGTCTTAATACAAACCACCAATCCCTATCCAATACATCTGGGTGAAAAAACACTTGGTTGCAGTGTTTTGGGAAAACATAAGGCTCCTTAGCTTCATCCCACATCTTTTTAGAGTTGATACATATCATCCAATTATCACTATCTTCCTTTACATTATTCCGATCAAAGGTATCCCACCACTTGCACCTAAAAACAACACATTGGAAAGAAGAGAAGTCCACTTGAATGATCTCTTGTATCTTTCTGTTGTAACCTAACTTCCCATGTATGGTGTTTTGATCATGGTGGATAGCATGAATAGATTGATCGAACTCGACTTCAAATCCAGAGTATTGTGTCATATGCCTATCATCAACATCCTCGGTGCAAAAATGATGTCCATGTGCCCACATAGATGGGAACAAATGCACCTATAGAAAAATGAACAAATCATAGTGTCAATATGTGTATAATAACTATTGGCCCTTGAACAAGTTTTGAGGATACTTGGTCATGTTTGACCTATTTTTGGGACTTCGACAGGCTGTCGAAGGAGGAGCATAAGACGAAGCAGAGATCGTGGGATCTCGACCCCTTTTTAGGGTCCTTTTGGGTTTTGGGCTTATGTAATGGGTATGGAAATGTCGGCCCATGGGTTTACCCATGCTTAGGCCTATTTTGTAAAGTATAAATAGAATTCTAGGCAATGTAAGAAGTAGTGAACAGTGACTAGTAGTGACTAGTCAGTTGCAAGTGTGCTAAGTGCTAAGTGGTAATTTCTTTGTGCATACTGTGTGAGGATTCCAGAGCTAAGTGCAAGTGATTGTAAGAGACTATGGAAGGATTTGTGCTATAACTCAAGGAAGGAGGATCTAGTGAGGTGCACAGATATCTTGTCCTCTACAGAGTTGATTTTGAGGCTTTGTGCATGTAAGAATATTGATCGAAGATAATAAAGAGGATGACGAGTTGGTGGATGTAGCCCCACGGTGGGGGTGAACCACATATATATTGTGTTGTGAATGCTTTGTTCTTTTTGTATGTTCTTTTTTTCATGTGATTCAATGCTTAGTGAGATGTTAGATGATAGATGAATCTGATATGATAGATTAGTGTTGAATAATGTGAATGAATGCTAGATATGATCTCTATTGGTATGCTTAGTGCTTGAATCTATTGGATCTTTGTGAATTCTGCGTTGATCTATTGTCAAGGTTTAGCTGCACAGTGAATGAAGGATGAATATTAATGAACTATAATAACTAAGTTCTCTATTAAGGTGTTACAATCACAGATCCGTGTCCCATCTAATGTTGCAGACATCTGAGTCCTGCAACCATCTCTGCCTCTACCTACTACAGACTACACCAGGGCTCTAAAATGTAGGCAGAGATAATCATCTAAAGTCTCCTACTTTTTATCGACTATCCTGACATTATCCCACAATCATATATAAAATACAAAGTACAGGGATCCGGTAGGCATACCTTAAAATCCACGTCCGGTGTCGATCCCTTTGCGCTTAGTTGTTTCCTGACTGCATGTCTCCTCCCAAGGCTGACCTGCATTCACTAAAAGACAAACAAGAAATTACAAACATGCATTCTGTGTATGGATTAGTGAGTTAGACATCATAACCAATATATGTAAACAAATCATGAAGATTTAAGACGTCATTTGGCGGGATGAAAAAAGTACTTCTTTATATTAATCTCACAAAAAGCCGTTTACAACATGAAACCGACACTGCTCCTCGAACTTGGTCCTAGGATCCTCTTGACCATGCACCAACTGCTTCCACGTGTTCTTATCCTCTTCAGTTCTCTCTATGGAAATGGCAAGGCTTTGCAAAGGAGGAAGAAGGAATTCTGACTCAAAATCAGAATGTGGTTGCAAAATATTGGGGCAATAGAGGAATATTGAAATGGGTAGAGTTTCTATGCTCTCATGCCTCTCCTCGGAATGGGGCACCAACACCTTATTTTATAGGAAAAAAGAGATAATAACGATTGGGGTGACTAGCTATGGGCGGTTAAATGGTTAAATAACGTCCCAGAAACCCGTATCCATTTTCAATTTTCATTTTTCACGATTTTTTGTGAGTGCACACGGGTTGTAGTGGTGCAACAAGCATGTGTACGTGGGCAGTAGTGGTGTAGGGTGCATACACCTTCAAAATAATGGTTTTTAGAAGAGTTGTTCAGTGATGGCTTGGCAAAGATGGAAAGTAAGATGGCCTGATGCCAAGTATGCATGTTTGGTGCAGTTTAGGGTTATAACAGATGCCCCCTAATGTGTGAGGTCAGAAGAAAATCTGATGGCCAAAATACATTACAAATATTCACCAATGTATGGAGCGAGTGAGCCTAGGGACCAGAGTTCAAGAGGTGCCATCTACAAAATAACAATTTTTCTCACCGAGGCGGGCATACCCATGCTCGGGATGAAATAAAATCATGGCTACCAATCAAATCCACGGCAGATGCATGTGATATAACTATATAAAGTGTAGCCATGAGCAGTACACAACAGATCTACATCTCAAAATCAAAAGATATACATGTATAATATCCATCTTTGAGAAGCCAATGATGCCTAATGGTTAGAGATGAGGTCTTCAGAGCTCAAGAAACAACTTAAAAATCTTCAAAAATACAGTAGGAGTGTAATATTAGTGTATGAATTCACTACCCAGAGGTCTTAGATGGCTCATTGGGAACATACGAGAGGATCTCGAGGATCAAGCAGAGAACTTCATTCATTTTGAGCAAGGACTTGATTGGTTGTTTTTGGGTGATCGGGCATGAGAATAAGAGATAAATTGCAGAAGGTCCGACTCAAGTTTAGTAAAACTTTCCTTGGACGATAACATGATAAAAGATGAGACGCAGACAGCATGGAATTGACATAAGTTCATGATGCAGGAGAAAATTCAAACTCTCCACATGTTTGGAAGGATAACCAAATGGAGGAGGACACAACTCTATGTAGCGAGAACAACTTCCTAAGGTCATATTGAATCCTAGAGCTTGACGAACAAATGGAAGGATGTGCTTTGTCCAAGGGTGAATCATTGTGCTATTAACAAAAAAGGAAATACTTTTCCCTTCCTCCTTTTGGGGTATATTTGTTTTTTTTTGTCTTTTTCAATAATTTTGGGAAGATTGAAAAGGAATACAAGAATTCTACATTACAAAGGAGGATTGAGTGTCGCATACATACTAGTTCCAACTGCTAGGAACACACTAATGCTCAGAGAAAGGGGACATATGAAGGAAAAGGACACTCGGGAAAATCCCCCATGGGTCAAGGTGTTAAGACGCAGAGGAAAAGTGATACAAGGCTTGCATATAAGGCGTGCTTCAGATGGTTCGGTTGAGAGGAACATGGAGCCGACATTAGGCCAAAGATGTAGGAATGGGAATGAAATTAATAATACACAATTATGACATCCTTCGATGTAATTTAATGAGCCCAAAGAAGGTAGGCTCGATGGTTTTTCATTTTTAGAGAGTCTGAAAAAGCGTAAAAGGAGACTCCATCGAGTACCTTTTTCAAAGGTAGTCTAGTTGGTTCGAAAAAGGGATAAACTAGCACCGAACAAACGTCTATTCAAAATCATTTTAACGAGTGTGACACAGACAAGATCGCTTGGTAATATTTTCATATTTAAGGAGTCTGAAAAAATCTTAACTATGGATTCCGTAAGGGATGTTCTTCTGGACCAATTTAATGATTGTGAAGAAACAAGGTCACTCAACCTTTTTTTCAATTTTAGGGAGTCTGAAAAGAGCTTAACTATGGACTCCATGGGGGTTCCGTTTTCGTAAATTTATTCCCTCAGGCCCGAAAAAAGGGTTAAATCTATACCTAAGAATACTCTTCTAGAGAACTAGGGCTCCTAGAGTATACCTTTGTTCATACATTTGACCATCCAAACTGAAAAATGGGTAAACTACCGTCGGACAGACGTGCCTTCAAATTTTAATTTGGTGATTGTGAAGATCAATAAGATCGCTCGACAACCTTTTCATGTTTAGAGGGTTTGAAAAGGGCTTAAAAGAAGACCCATTGTTTTTGGGAGTCTTGAGGGTGAGGTCAAAAGTGATAATGAATCATTCAATTGAGGATCAAAATCGTAATCAGGAACAACTAAAAAGGACTCCCGAGCCTATAATCATTAATGATGGCATGGACACCAAAATGCAACCAGGATCTATCTAGGGCATCCATGTGAAGGCATTATTTACCACTAAATTACGACATTTCTAGATCAGGAGTGAGGGTTCCATGTTGCAACTCGGTGGAATCAATCCTATGGAAAAGAGAAAAAGACAACGAGATGCAACAAGTGGAGGTGGAAACCTATCTTACATGCACAAAGTTGGAAAAATGATTTTTTTACTAGAAGACCTTTTGAAAATGACCCAAATCTCAAAAAACATTTCCCAAATACCCAAAGTAACACTTATTGTAACATCCCCCAAGAAACTCAAGAACCATAGTAAACGATTTTCAAGCTAGAAAATATGACAAAAAAGTCCAAAAAATGACAAAAAGGGGCCAAAAAGTCTATAAATAGAATGTTGGCAGCTCATTATAACCATTGTAAATTGAGAATTGACCAACAGTAAAAAAACACCCCTTTGCTGAAAGAGTTAATTCCGGAAGCTTTAGTGGATGAAACAAACTTCCACTTGGACCAAGTAAGTACAAACTAGCGTACAAACTAGCCCCTCTTGCATTTCATTCTTCCTTTTTTGCATTTTTTTTTTGTTTTTTTGGGGGGCACTGACCTTTAAAGAGGTTGGCCCTGCATGTACGTGGGCTGTCCAAGCACATACCAAGTGTGTATGCAGGAAGAAGATAATTTTCCCATGTACACATGCAACTGTCGCCAAGACAACCCGCGTACACCCTCCAACAAGTGGTAAAAATAAATAGGCAAGAGTTATCTCTCCAAACTTTGGCATTTTGCAGGATGCATGTTCATTAGAGAGAGAGGGAGCATGAGGACATTGATTTTTTGGTCTCATAAGACCTTTTTGCTATCGCTGTTTTATCACAATGAGGGTTGTTAAAATTCTTCCAGTGTCCGTTTATGAGGGAACAACCCAGGTTGCTGAATGATTTGATAGATTACTAGCATCATGATGCAGAGGAATTTATGCTCGAGGGGCAGTCATTGACTCCAAAGAATGAATACATTTACTTCCTGACTGGTCTCTCGAGGAGAGGGGATCCATTCAACTTGCGCACTTTTCCCCCCAGGCCTCACAACATTGAGGAGTTTATTGGACTCCATTGCGAGGCTGGTACTGAGAAAGTAGGTTCTCAGGTGCCCACACACAAGATCAACAACCTATCATTGAAAATGATAGTTCTTTTCATTGGGTGGATTACTGGATCTGTGGCTTTGCATCAAGCTTCCCGGGTGCACATGCATTGTGCAGTACAATGCTTAAATGCACATATTTTTAACTAGAGCACAACCATTCTAGATTACATGAAGAGACAACTAACAGAGTGTCAGATATGGGAGCATCAAAACTTCGGGTTTGGGACTGTTTTGTGTTTCTTTTTCTTCAAGAGGGTATCTAGTCTCAGTCCTCGAGAGATGATACGAGGGCACGAGGCCTCTCTCCCAATGCTATGTAGATGGGAAACGTTGTTTCCACAATAGGGGGGAGGGAGGACCATCGAGGCCTTCGATGATAAGTTTTTTTACTAGTGGTCTCGATAGATTATAGTTATAGAGGACTACCCCTATGCTAGGATCAAATTTTCTAGAGATCTTGACATGCCTGTACCTCCTAGAGCGGAGCAAGGAGAGCTAGGTATGTTTGTTTTTCAAAATTATATAATTTTTATTTCTTTTTATATATATCATTTTTATGTGTACCAAAGTATATGACAACTATGTATCTATTATGTACAGATGTGGGACCAATGCATCCAACATAATTCTGGAGGACCAGGCAGCATCCTCGACCAGAGGTAGGACCTGTTGGAAAATGTTTACCAAGTAGCGTATGCTTGTCATTGACGGCAAGTACAACAATGGAGATGGCAGGATAAGAAGGATAATATCCCTTGGGGATTCGGACGTGAAATCTTAGGAGGAACGGCATTGAGGAAAACGCACGCAGCAAAGCTCAAGATACAGGAGTTTGCAAAGGAGAAGGAAGACAAAGATCCACAACCGTTGGATCCCATCCAAAATTCCCGACATCATGAGGGCCGTCAGATCTAAATATTGACAAGAAGAGTGTGATAAAGAGGAGGACAGGTCTCAACTGTTAGATCCAAGTGCAGGACCCGACCACCATTGGATCGAGGAGAACCTGCATGATCCTTAAAGAACAAGGAGAAGCGGGTGTAATCGTGATATGCGAAATCATGACGTAATCTAAGCCCTCAGATCGAGGTTGATTCTGGACCATTGATTCCAACCAATGGAGAGGCATCGGGGATCGAGACTTTGAAATGACAAAGTCACTTGACATCAGGAATGTCGATTTCGCAATGTGTGAAATCCCGACTGAACCTGAACCGTCAGATCAACATGTGATCTAGACCGTCGATCCAACTCACGACGACAGACCACGTCATCTAGGGACATGTGTCACAACGAGGTAATGACAGGTGTCAGTCAGATTCAACACTTCAGGCACATGTAAGTCACGAATCAGAGTGACACGTGGTAGTATTTAACACGTGACAATCCATGTGTGACGTCAGCAGAGTTTTTCGAATCGCGACATGGAGAGGCAAAGAAAACAATGCAGAAATCGTGATATGTGATATGGTGATTCAATCGCAGCTGTTAAATAGAGATCATATCTGGACCATTGATCATACTCCATATCAGAGTTTCGTGAATCGCGACATGGAGAGGCAAAGAAAACAATGCAGAAATCGCGATATGTGATATGGCGATTCAATCACAGCCGTTAAATAGAGATCAAACGTGGACCGTTGATCTCAGCTCCATCTCGAAGTTTCACGGATCGTGACTTGAAGAGTCGAGATGATTCATCTCCAGATCCACGAGATGTGAGATCACGATTTAATCAAGGACCGTTGGATCAAGAGGACGCATGGTGAAAGATCAGAGCACTATAAATCTCCATCTCAGAGTTTCGCCTATCGCAACTTGGAGTGACGAAAATCTCCATCTTAGGATCAACGAGATGCAAGATCGTGATTTAATCAAGGACCGTTGGATCAAGAGGATGCGTGGGGAAATATCAGAGCACTATAAATCTCCATCTCGGAGTTTCGCCTATCGCAACTTGGAGTGACAAAAATCTCCATATTAGGATCAGCGAGATGCGAGATCACGAAATGATCCTGACCATCAATACATCAAAAGATGTGGACCGTTGATCTGAGCTCCATCTCGGAGTCTTGCCTATCGCGACTTGGAGTGACGAGAATCTCCAGCGAAGAAACAACAAGATGCGAGATCACGATAAGATCCTGACCGTCAATACACCAAAAGAGGTGGACCCTTGATCTAAGCCAGAACGTCACAGAGAATATGAAGAGTCTCAAACTTCTAGAGAGGCTAAGGAATCTCAGCATAACACCCAGTGAAGCTGAACGCGTGGTTGAACTACCAGAGAAGCTGAAGAGTCATGATGATGATCACGCAGAGCACTCGAGAGGTGGAGGAATTTGGCGTGGAGTAAGCATGCAGAGACATTGCAAACATTTCATGCACAAGGTGCACATAATCTATAAATACACCTTACAGAGAAGAGATGGGTTGTTGTTACTGTTGGAAGTTGTTGTGATTGTTGTTGGTAAAGGTGATTCAGGTGTGAAGAAGGAGGAGAGTGCAGCAACTGAATAGCACAGCAGAGGAACTGTGTAGAGAATGGAGATGGTGCATAGAGCATAAAAAGCAGAAGACCAGACAACGCAAGTGATGTGAGCAGAAAGGCAATGAGGCAAAAAGAGCAACGAAATGCAACAGAACAATGATAAGACTGGTAAGCCATCGTTGAGCACCATATCACTGTTATGAATTTCTGTAGCAAATTTTTATATTTCAGGGTGGTTGGGAGGTGCTAGGGAGGACTCTTGTCCTCAAAGTTTCAAGTGGGTGCTTGAACTCAGGGAGTTGTAGCTTCCATCTGGTTGCAGCCAAAGAAACCAGGGTGGCAGGGTGGTGCTAGGGAGAACTCTTGTTCTCTATTTTACAGGTTGGTGCATGTATGATTGGAAGTTGGTGCTTCCATCCAGTTGGTACTGGAAACACTCAGGGAGTTGGTGCTTCCTTCTAGTTGGTGCTAGAGAAACCAGGGAGTTGGTGCTTCCTTCTAGTGGGTGCTAGAGAAAACAGAGAGTTGG
>ML796498.1:743627-759535 GCA_009831015.1 Picea engelmannii | reverse complement strand
TCTATTAGACATTGAGCATAGGAAAACTAGTTCTGAACTTTCATCTCCAAGATGGACTGTTATTCCATCTGAGCCATATTTGTGTTCCTTCAAGCGAGCGTGCAAAGATGATTTGAGAAGCTTATTACAGTCCAGTGACATAACACTTTTGCATGGAAAAAACTGTGGTGGTACTACAAAATCATTTTAATTGGTTGAAGCTTTGACAAGGTGTCAACAAGTATATCATAACTTGCACTTCCTGCGCCATTGCCAGAACTGTCATTAAGAAACAGGGGCTATACACCCCTCTGCCTACTCCTAAGAGTCCTTGAGAGTCCATCTCCATGGATTACATGTCTGGTATACCTTCAACCAAAAATGGTAATGACAGTGTCTTCGTAGTCGTTGATCTATTCTCTTAGATGTCAGTTTTGACACCCTACAATAAGAGCATCACATCTGAGGCCACTACTAAGCTATTCTTTGAGCATATTCATTTTGGGCTCCCACAGAGCATTATTTCATATTGAGTTAGTAGGTCCCTTATTACTTTCTAGTCCATCCTATGGTCGATGATAGACACCAAGCTAACCAAATCGGTTGTCTTACACCCATGGAATGATGGACAAACAGAGGTAGTCAACATGATGATTGTTCATATCTCGAGGATGTACAATTCCAAACATCCATGCACATGGGATGAGATCCTACCTTATGTTCAACATAGCTACAAAAGATCCCTCCATAGCTCTATTAGTCATAGCCCCTTTTAGGTGTGCTTGGGGTTCCATCCATTGACCCCATGGACATAGATGTACCCATTGCAACTTCATAAGAAGAGTCCTCCCATGATCAGACCAAGGTTAATCAAGTAGCCAATTTTTTTGAACAAATCCAACACACCCAACAACAAGTTCAGGATATTCTTCAGAGATCCAATGCCAAGTACAAGCAACGCCAAGATCAACAACGAGTACCACACAAGTTTCTATTTCTTCCATGTTGTTATTACAAATCCCTTTAGTAAAGGTTGATAGAGAACAACTAATTGCTAGGGTACATAAATGGGAACCCATTGAGAAGAGGGAGGTTGTCTCTTGTTTCTTAATAGATGAAAACTCTTTTCGAAATTTATTCTCTATACCCTTGGTCCGTTTCACCCTAAATTACCAACAAGTAATCATAGTTCTGTTAGTTATTTTAGGGAATGATAATAACATGCATGTTGATGAACTTATGTTTTGTATAATGAATGAAATAATCCCTCGATTTGGTTCATTTCCATTCATGTATAATATTGTTGACCTTGTAGAAGAATCTATTCATGAGTAATTATGTTTATTTCATGATTATAAAGTTTTATATTACCAATCCTATTTGATATACCTATTTTTATTCTTTCAAGTCGAGTTTTTCTCTCATATTTCCCTCCATAAACAAAATGAGAAGATAAAACCCTTACCAGTCACTGAATGGACCCTTATTTTTTCTATAGTTACATCAAACGAAGATTACATGCAGTTTGCCAATCATTTTTTATTGCATGCACATTCTATTATTTTTTGAAGACCACCTCCCCAAATGTCGAATGAGTATAAGAAAATTATTCAGTTATGTTCTAAATCGAGTACGGGAGATTGGTATATTTATCAATGATATACTATCATTCATGTATATGGTTGCGAGCATGAACCTCATTTTTTTCCTATGTATATATCCCTCTGAGTCTTTTCTTTAGAATATTTTCATTAGAAGCTTTCTTCTAACCAGTTACACTTTGTTTCTAAAAGCCAAAAATCCTCTTTCACATTGCCTCATCAAGTCTTCTCTCTAATCATCAAACACAACTATGCCTTTGGTATTATCTCTAAACTAATGTCATCCCTTGATTTAAAGAAAAAAGATGCTTGGAAATATGACCCAAATCAAATAATTTCAAAACAACGTTCAACTTTAAATTTTACAGAATATGTACACCAATACAAGCTCGAAATTGAAAAGGTGTATAACAAATATTCTTTGGAATAAGTGCATTGTTTATTTCAATTGTAGGTTATTGAGAGAACTCCAAAAGAGAATCTTATTGCTGAAAGAGGCCAAGTCACAGTACTCACCACAAATAGTTCAGGCATGGGAAATCATAAGAATGAATCAAGTTAGGAATCCATTGTTTCTAAACTAAAGGATGGTGTTGTTATTGATTCAAACATACAGTAAGGTAGCAAGAGAACATTAGAGAGATTAGGCGAGCCAAATGCCAAAAGAAGGAAAACCCAAGAGGAAGACAACCAGTCTGAAGAAATTGTTCAGGATATTTTCAAAGAAGCTACACAAGAAGACTTTTCTAAATAGGTTGATTCTTTGTTAGAGGAGCTTCATCCCAAGAAAATAAGAAATCATTTTTTGGTTATCATATCCACTCTTATACCAATGGCATCTAAGGTTGTCATTGAAGGACAAAAAGAGTCTTCAAATGAGACTCATCCATGAACTATTACAAATATCCCTATGATAGGAAATGAATATGCTCAATTGGAAAATTTTAGCCAAGTTTTTAAGTTAGAATCAGAAGATCCTGGAGCCCCTAGGCTTATTCCATCAAAAGATAAAGAGAAAAACAAATTTAATTGTTGATATTGCATATTTATGCCATTAAAGTGTCAGATCATCCTCAATATAAATCTACCTTTGTTGAGGTACACTTTAGTCAAATCAACATGTTGTATACATGATCAAATGGCACATATAGACTAGGGACATAATTTCTAGAAGATTCATTCAATCTATTGTTAATGTGAAGAAATCACAAACTACGGTGAACAAACTTAATACTCAGCTTAAAAATGAGAAGATAATCAACGAAGTGAGTATCACCAGAGTGAAATGTTTGGAAAATAAACTGCTAACACTTTCTAATGCTACGAAGACTATGGATAATGTCAAAGAAATTATAGATGCTAAAGAGGTGGAAATTAAATATTTGGAATCAAAGTTGAGGATTCCACAACATGAGTTTTTTTAATCCAAATAATTGATAGATGCCTATCAAAAAAGATATTCACTAGTGGCTGAGAATGGGAGGATAACAAATCTAATTTACAACTCACCAAACAGATGGAAGACCTAGAAAAGAAAAGGTCTAAGAAATTAGTAGAGTTGGCTGCAGAAATAGAAAAGCTCAAAACAAAATTAGAAGAAAATTCACCACAATGCAAATCATTGATGAAGATCTTTGACGTTGAAGATGATACAATATTCAATATCTCAAATAATGAAGATAATGTGGATGACTTGGTAGAAAAAACATCAACATATAAATCACAAGTGGGAGAATTAACAAATCAAATAAAAGGTTTAAATAAAGTGCATGCTGATACAATTAAGGAGATGAAGAAAGAAAAGGAAGCCTAATTAAATGAATTGTTAGATCAGTTGAATTCAAAGGATAATGAAATCAATGCATTAATGTTGGCCCGTGACGAATTAAAAAAAATTACTGAAGGAATAGTAGAACCATGCCCTAGGAAGAAAGTGCCTTATTGAAGCTAAACATCAAATATGGGATGGTATTATAGAGAAAATGATGGCTTTCAAGCCTCATTTTGACTTGTTTCATCAGTGTGAAGTAGTGGTAATAGCTAAGGTATAGATTTAGGTAAACAATTTGCTACCTGAAATAAACTCAATAATTGATGATGGTGAGAAAGTGATTTCATTTATAAATTCCCTATCAGATCAATCACTTAAAGAGATAGACATTCCTGACCGGACTGAAATCATTCTTGAAATTAGAAAGATCTTTGATAAGAAGGAACTGATAATAGCTTTGCAAAGTAAAATGAAGGAATTTAAACAGTTAGCCATAGCATTCAAAGGACAATTCCAACACATCTACAAGTATGTTTTTCCATCCCCGTGGACTTCATACTTTTGGTTATATCCAAATCAACCCTATCAAGCATCCCTTCTTACATGTTGAGGTGACCTAAGTTCTATTGATTCTAATGAAACTAGTTCATCTGGAACTCAGAGTATAGATTCCCTAATACATGAATTTGCAATATGGATCCTAAATTCTATGTTGTTCAAGATGCAACCACATGTTCCTTACCAATTTCTTATAGAATTGGAAATAGTTGTACAAACTATGCGTATAAAAATATTCCAAATGGCTTAGAATGGAACAAGATGATGTGTTTCAAGCCAAAGACTTATTTGTCACAAATAAAGAGCAGTCGAGGAAATAATCGTCAGCAAAGGAGAAATAAAATAATAAATAAGGGAAAAGGGTTCCATAGTCAAAGAAAAGGGGATTATTACAAGTATAGGAAAGGACGTTGCATCATCGAAAATAAAAAAAGTTAACAACTAGTTGAAATTCAAAGACTTTATCTATCGCTTAAGTCAAGAAGATCATATTCATTTAACGAATATAGTTAAGTTTAATTAAAGTATTTAATGGGTAGATAGTTAAAAATGGTTAGAATAAAGTTCATAAAAGGGAAGATCATGGGAATTAAAATGGTTATCATTTTCTTTAGGGAGACATGCATTGCTTTCTAAGAACTCACTAGAAGGGAGACATACATTGTTTTCTAAGAACTCGCTCTAACGAGAGTTGTTTACTTTTATTTGTTTACAACATTTTAATTAAATATTTTGGAGACAGATTCAACAATAGTTTTTGTTGGATTTTTTTCGCATGTTTATGTTTATTCATATTTTATTTGTTGTTTAGATTGATTTTCTGTTAGTAATTACAAGGTGCTGAAATTTCATAACTTAATGACGTGAGCTTGTCTTGTGATAATTTCTGAGAATGTATTTAAGCGTAATATCATGGTCTGACATACAATGTTTTCTTGATATGATAGTCTTCATATTTTAAAGGTTTTTATTTGGAAATTTGTTAAATCATCATTATGCAACAAGTATCTTATTATTGTGTATAAGCTGTGATTATTTTTCAAAAGAAATGATTATTGTAATTACCCATTATGTTATTTGATTTTGTGAATGTGATATTGATTTATTTTTTAGGAAATACACTTTCCTGAGAAATGCAAGTAGTTTGACTCATGATTTATCATACATGATATGCTTTAAATTATGTTTTTTTTTTAAATCATTCTTGGTTCGATACAAATTAGAGAAAGTTTCTTTCTTTAGGATCATTGGTTGTATGTTGTTGTATTCATAATGAAATCTATAAATATTAATATGGAAATTCTTTAGCATTTTATATAAATCAAGACAAATCATAGGGTTACCCCCTTTGGATTCTGGATTCTTCCACAAAAATCCTAAAGCGGGGAGGCTTTTCCAAGCCTCCATAGGGTGCCTTGGCATTGTTCAGTCACTAGGAACAACCTAAGGAACAACGTAAGGAACAACACCTGGTTTGAAGGAAAAACTAATATCATTATCTAGAAATAGAACTGCACCATGACCACTAGGCCTAGGGTTTCCATGATTGGCACCTATTTTAGGGAATTTTCTTTATTGTTGTATTATGGATTCCCTGGTGAGAGGGTTGTGATATCACCATATATGGATAGTAGAAAACTATATGTCTTTCCCTAAGATAATTTATTATGATAGGAAATGCAATGGAAGAAGGAAAGGAACATACATTTTAGAAGTGTTTGAGGTTGGATCGAAGTGAGAAATTTTAACCAAGATAATCTTTAGCACCAATCTCATTTATAGGTCTATACACAATCAAACATGCCAAACCCTTCCCATTCCAACATTCGAATCCCAAGAAAATTAAATTATAAGACAATACATCTTAATTGTTTTCAAGCTAAGAAATTCACCATCAATTCCTACATTCCAACATAATGAGTATGCATAAGATTGATATCAAGCAATTTTTTGGAGAGGAGAAGGTAGATATTTATTAATGAATCAAACACGTGTACAACAAAATTATCTTACATGATATTTTTGCATCACCTCCATCACCCAAATCTTGGTTACTCAATCCTTAGTAACTTGGACACAACTACTCAATAAGAGGATCTTGATCTATCACTATGGAGAATAGATCAATAGTGATCCAACACAACCATTCTTAAGAAAATATCGACCCTGGAGAACTGTTAATCACATTTTTTGTCAAGGGAAAATGACCAACATTGAGAGAAAATCTTGTGGGGTACAAGAAAGACTCATTTCTATAGAGGTGGTTCTCCTCTCTTGATATATGACATATTCTTTGTATGGCCCTAGATGAATGCAGTGGGTGAGTGCTAAACAAAAAAACCCAAAAAATATTATAATAAATCTCTCATTTAGTGGATTTACTTACTAAGCGCATCATCTTATTCATGGAAAGAAAAGGGAGTAAATATAACTGAAAAAGATTTTATCTACATGGTTTACTCTCAACAAATATTTTGTTTTCCTCTTAAAATAATGTGAATCCATAGTCGACTATGACTTGCCAAGATGAAAGGAAAATAACATGGAATGGTCATCAAAGAACTTTACATGACTTCTTTGTTAATATCAAAATAATTTGTAAAGTATCATCTTCTCAAGAATCCATTGATACATCTACTGTAACATCCCCACTATAATCCCCAATTTAATTAATGCATAATGTAGATATAAATGTGGCTATGGCCAAACAATGTAAATGTGAAATGTATTTCATGAATTGTAAATAAAAATAATGTAATACCAACTGTTGGGATATGGATAGAGATGGTGGCTGACTAATCCAAAAGATAGGGGGAATTCCTAGAGAGAGAGTCCAAGAGGGATCCAAAGGAGAAATAATTTATGGGTATTAATTCAAACCCACATTTATGAATTTTATTATCATTTGGGGAAAAATTATATTTTATGGTTGAGTGTATCAGAGCCCAATAATTGAATACCTATCTTAGGGTGGATGTGAGAGTCACATCCCATAGTTATTGAAGAGCATGGGGCAGAGGTAAAATCGATATTGGGCAGAGTGAGCATTCAACTATCTTGGGAAAGGAGAGGAAATTTGTATGGGTGGTAACATGTAGTTTTAGACATGGTTTTTTTTTACATGAACTAAAGGGGAGAAATGAAGAGGAGAGCATGGGAACTGGAACAACAAGGCTGGGAGAATTATGGAGCATGTTGGAGTATTTTGGAGCATTTTTGGAGCTAGAAATTAAAGAGTTGGGTTGTCAAGCCTGAACAATGAACTCCTGTGTGAGTTGCACTGTATCGGTAAGTCTTTGTTGTTGTTTTTTCTAGTGGTTTTCTTAGCAGTGAGTTCCCTTTCCCAACTGAGATATTCCTAGCTACATGTGTCAGAGAGATCATGATTAAAAAAATGGGATGCCTGATGGATTGAGAGAAGTGAAGGGGTACATTCCTTGGGTTGGGTAGGTCAAGAGGAAGAGAGCTAGAGGAAATTCATGATAGTTTAGGAGAAAACCAGTGGGTTGTGTGATATGGAGTTGCGAGGGACTCTGAGAGGCACCCTTCTTTTGTGGATTCCTAGCCCCAACTCGGGGGTGACTTGATGTTGAGATTTGGAACAACATGTCTATGGTTGGGTGGAACATCCTTCTCAAGTAGTTGGTTGCACAAACTTTCTTTTAAAGATAAGTGTTTATCTATGTTGTTGAGTTATTCCATGAATGTAACTGTTGTTCATTTACTCTGTATATGATAATGGTTTTATATGTTGTTATAGATGTTTAATTAGTTTCATTCATGCTTGTTTAGAATGTTGTAGTTTCATTTAATTATGGGTATCATAAATTAGTCGAAAATGTCATTAAATCACAACTCGTAAGCTAGAGGAATTGTTTAGCAAAACAAAATTTTGTTTTATGTGATTTTTTGCATAGTAATGTTCCCTGGTTAAGTCGGGGAATGCTACATAATGGTATTGGAGCTCAGGGTTGTTCAACACTCAACTTGTATGGGCCAAGAGCCGACTTGAATTGAAAATATTCACAGTTGCATATTTCGTCCTGTCGGATCCTGGGAAAACAAAATGGTGAACTTGAGTGAAATCCCCAAATTATGAGCAGATATCGAGTTTAAATGATTTAGAGAAGTCGAAGAAAAAATTTTATGGTGTCGATATACAAGTTGCAGAGTCAAATTCGACCATGGAAGTTGAATTCTTGTGAGTTTCATGACAGTTGTGAAGTTTAGTAATCGATGGCCTAGATTAATATATTCAACTTGGAGAATCATCAGTCAAGATTCAATCACAAAAAAATGGAGTAAGGAATTCCCAAAAGGATTTCGGGAATAAGTTTTCAGAAGGATTTGGAGTCAGGAATGAGGTTGAGTCTAAAGGGAGAGAATCTCGATGGAAGAAATCCAAAATAACAAGAATCGTCAGATCAATCAGGGTCATTCTTAGCTGTCACATCTCATGGAGATGTTCTTTTGGATAAGTGTTTTCAGGAGAGCTCGTTCCGAAGGTTGGGTGTGTTTGGAATTCGACGAAGTCATTTTGACCAAGGTAACCAGTGCATAGTTTTGGGAGTTGAGATGACCGTGGTTCTTGAGCTTCCCGATTGTTGAGTGTCCAATCTATCGATCAAGCATGTTTCCTTGGAAGGGTCGAGGGTGAAATAGAATCCCACGTAAGCCTCCATGTTAGAGGGCATGTCATCAAGAGTGGGTGAATCAGATAATGACATGTGGCATTCATGTGCATGGCTTCAAGAAAAATGGTTCCTGAGAGCCTTCAGAAGAGGATTATGTTTTTGATAGATGGTTTATGATGGGAAGAGTCCTATGGTGTTTTGGACTGCGGATTTTGGAGACATTCACATACCCAACAATTTGGAATTCCAATGGGAAGATTCCAAGGAAGAGTTTCCGATAGGATTTCATAGGTCTAGCTACAACTTGGAAAGGATAGGAAGATCAATGATTGGGACTGATCCCAATTTTGAGAACAACTATTTATATCTAAATATTGTTACAATAGTAATTTAGTGAATTTTTCTATGAAAATTGCAGTTTTTGAAGGTCTCCATCTTGCAGGGTATTTTTGAGGGCCTAAACAACATTTTTAGAAAGCAGATTTGTGCGAAACTGTGTGTAATCCCAAGACATACAATTTATTCTTCTAAAATGATAGAGCTTGGAGAGAGCTTTCCAACAATCTAAATTGTTCACCAAATGAAGCTTGTATGAGGGAGTTACAACCAAAACAATAAATGGTAAAATTTAGTACTAGATTTCTTGTAGAGGGCATAACTCCTAGCTCAGGAGTCAGTTTGAGGCCCAGGAGTAGACCATGAAAATCTCACAGACTATAAAAGTCATCCTTGGAGCCACATTTGAGTTCTGGGTATCTAAAAATGTGCTGGGAGAGAAAGAGAACACATGTAGCATGTAGCGATATAAAAGGGAAAATGGTCAAAATTTCTAAAGACCATAACTTTTTGCTTAGAAATCCAAATTGGGAAAATAAATAGTCGATGGAAAGGTATTGAGAGGGAGAATCCATATACTAACCCAGAAAATGATTTTGAGCAAAACATTTTGTGGTCAACTCAAAAGAATATGATATGTGTCATTAAAGAGAAGTTTATGATTTCTTTTCCAAATTGTGTATGTATTCATTTTCATCTAAAATAAATTGTTTGCATGCACATTTTCTAAAAAATTAGAGGTTCATAGAAGTAGTTTGGTTTCTATATGAGAACCAAAACAATGGAATATGTCCAAGGGTACTACAATCATAAAGAGGAATTCAGAGGTTTACATGTCAGCATGGGGAATGTTGAGACTAAATCAAATGGAAGAAGAGATAGGAAAGAGAATGTAACTATGAAAATCTTGCATAGAGAAGGGAAAATATATAGAGTTGATAATGAAAATACTATGAAGGCTCAGGAAGATATACTTCATAGCTTGAACATGTTGAAAAACAAATCCAATAAGGACTTCGACACAAATTTCGAAGCTAGTGATAGACAAGTGACAACATCCAAATCCCATAGCAGAAGTGATGGGCATGGGAATGATAGGAAGTCAAGGAGTAGGAGTAGGCACCATCATTCTCCAAAGAAAACCACTAGGAGAGCTCATTCTAGTTCAGGGCCAGGGATTATCCCAAGTGTGTCTTGTGTTAGGAGACAGAGGAGAAGGCCCGAGGGAGACATATTGCAAGGTGAAATTAGGAGATCAAGCCACCAACTTTTAATGGTGAGCATAGGAAGGGAAAATAGGTTGAGGCCTCATTGTTGAAAATGAAGAAATATTTCTAGCTGCATGATTAACTCTCTAGGGTAGAAAAAAAATTGCAACCTACCACTTGCAAGGAAAGGCGACTATGTGGTGGGATCAACTTAGGGAAACCAAGCATCTTGATGAGAAGAGGGTATCATGTAGGCAGTTCAAAGGATATATCCAAGAGAAATATTTTTTTAAGAATTATTATCAGAGGAAGATGAAAGAGTTCTTTGAACTCAAGTTGGGAAGCATGACAATGAATGAGTATGAGAAGAGGTTCTTTGAATTGGTGAAGTATGTTGAATTCATAAAAGATAAGAAGGTCAAAATCCAAAGGTTTATTAGTGGTTTTCTCTCCTTCTATAGTGGAAAGATACAATATGATAACCCAAAGAATTTGGAGGAGACCATAAGGAGAGCAAGGCATCTCTATGAGAAGAGTATAGGGAGGCTAGTCTTTCAAAAGACTTGGAATGAAAAGATGAAAGGAAAAAGGGAGCTAAGGAAAAAAGGTTTTAAGCCACCCTTTTTCATAACAACTCTCAAGCAAATCAGAAAGACCAATCAACCCAAAATGAACACAAGACAACATATTCTTTTAGGAAAAGGCCAAGGCAAGAACCTGTACAATGTTGGGGATGTGAGGGGAATCACTTGCATAAGGACTTCCCTCACAAAGGAGAAAAAATGAGGATTTTACACAACATTCATGAGGTTGAAACAATGGAAGATATGGGAGGAAGCATGGCAAGGATTTATGCAGCCTTGGACAACAAGAAAGCATAGTATTAATTCCCCATGATTGAAGTGGAAGGTAAGATTGATAACCATTCCATAGCAATTTTAATTGATTATGGAGCTAACCATAGTTACATAAACACTAAGATTATCAAAATATTTCACTTGCAAAGTAGTAAGCATAAGAAATATTGGTTCGTTCAGTTGGACATAGGGGCTAAGAGAAAGATCAATGAGTTGGTTAAATATTTCTCGATAGACATGAAGGGACTCAACATGAAGGTTTATGTAAACATCATACCTTTGGATTCATATAATTGTCTAGTTGGAATGAATTGGTTGGAAAAACACCATGTTGTCCTAGACTGTTACAACAAGACAATAAATTTTCTTGATGATAAATGGATAAAAGGAAATATTCAAGGCATTCCAAGAGTTGTAGCTATTAAAGAAATTTTAGCCATGCATAGAAAAAAGAGTTTCATGAAGGGATGTCAAATTTTTGCAGCTCACATGTAAGAGGAAGCTAGTGACAAAGTGGAAAATATTGAAGACCATATAGTATTGAAAGATTGTGAAGATGTTTTTGAGGATATTCTAGGATTTCCACCAAAGAGAGACATCGTTTTCTCTATTAATTTGGTGCCAGGTGTTTCCCCAGTGTCCAAGACGCCTTACAGAATGGGAAAAATAGAACTGAAATAGTTGCAGATGCAGATAGAGGAACTTCTGAAGAAGGGTTATGTACGCCCAAGTGTGTCACCTTGGGGAGCCACAATTTTTTCATGAAGAAGAAATATGGAACCTTAAGGTTGTTTATTGATTTCAGACAATTTAATAAGGTCACTATAAAGAACAAATATCCCTTGCCGAGGATTGATAATTTATTTGATCAATTGAAAGGTGCAATATTTTTTTACAAGATTGACTCGAGATCAAGCTACCATCAATTGAGGATAAAATAAGAATATATCAACAAGACAACGTTTAGAAAAAGGTATGAGAATTATGAATTCACGATAAATCCATTTGGAATATAAAATTCCTTGCTTGTTTTTGTGTCTAATGAATGGAGTGTTCAGGGAGTACTTGGACATGTTTGTATTTGTTTTCTTAGATGATATTCTCATCTATTATAAGTTTGAAGAGGAGCATGAGGACCATCTGACAATGGTGCTAAATGTTTTAAGGGATCACAAGTTGTATGTCAAGTTAAGTAAGTGCATCTTTTATCAAAAGAAGATTTATTACTAGGGGCATATAATTTCAACAGATGGGATAACATTCGATCCTGAGAAGATAGAGTCCACTAAAGGATGTCCAAAGATAATAAATATGATGGAGGTTAGTTCATTTATGGTTCTTGTGGGTTATTACCAAAGATTCATAAAATGGTTTTCAAAGATTACAAGCCCAATCACTTATTTGCAAAAGAAGGGAGTGAAGTTCAAATGGACTCCAAAATGTGAAGAGAGTTTTGAGCACTTGAATTTTTTTTTGACAAGTGCACCCATATTAAATATTGCAGATCAAGATGAAGAATTTGTAGTGTGCACAGATGTGTGCAAAGAAAGGCTCGATGGAGTCCTCAGTCAAAAATATCATGTGGTATGCTATGAGTCTTGAAAATTAAAAGAACATGAGAGAAATTATGCTACTCGTGATCTATAATTAGCAGCAATTGTACATGCATTAAAAATGTGGAGACATTACCTCATGGGGAAGAGGTTTGAGTTAAGAATAGACCACTATGGTCTGAAACATTTAATTGGACAACCAACATTTAATGCTAGGCAAACTAGGTGGCTGGAATTTCTTAGTGAGTATGAATTTGAAATTAAACATATTGAAGGAAAATAAAATCAAATGGTTGATGCACTCAACAGAAGAGCTCGCAAAGTGCATATTTCATCCACTAGAATGTACAAGACAAATTTAAAAGATAAATTCTTGAAGCAACAAATTCCGATCATCATTATTTGTGAATAAAGGAAAACTTACAACAAGAAAATTCATAGAAAAAATTTAAAGATCGTGAATTAAAAGAGGATGGAATCCTCTTGTATAGAGTTAAGGTGCATGTGCCAAATTCCATGGAGCTGAAAAATACAGTTCTGAGAGAAATGCACAACCTACGATATGTTGGGCACCCATGATATCAAAAATCCATTATAGTTGTACGGAGCCAATATTTTTGGTCAGGAATGAAGAAAGAAGTAGCTAACTACATAGTCCAGTGTCTAGAGTGACAAAAGGTGAAAACAAAGCACATACATAGAACATGGCTATTGCAGGCATTTCCCATTCCGGAAAGGAAGTGGGAAGTGTTTACAATAGATTTTATTACAAAGTTTCCCATAATAGTGAAGCAACATGATTCCATCATAGTGGTGGTGGAAAAATTGACTAAGGCAACATATTTTATTCTTGTGAAGACAACACACAGGGAAACAAAAATTATTGATATTAACATGAAGGAAGTTGCTAGCTTACATGGAGTGCCTAAGGAAATAGTTTCATATAGATATTCCAAGTTTACATCCAAATTTTGGCGAGGTTTGTTCAAAGGATTTGGGACAAATATGAATCTTATTACGGTGTACCACCCATAACCAGATGGGAAAATAGAGAGGACCAATAGGATAATTGAAGACATGCTCAAAATGTAAGTGATGGACCAACCATCAAAATGGGAAGACTATATCCACTTAATGGAGTTTGCTTATAATAATGGGTATAAAGCCTCATTAAAAATGAGTCCATTTGAATCTTTGTATGGCAGGAAATGTAACACACCAGTGAGTTCGGATAACCCAACAGACAGATCCACCATTGGGCCATATTTGTTAAAGGAAATGGAAGAGCATATGGAAAGGATAAGGTAGAATTTAAAGACTGCCCAAGATAGGTAGAAGATTTATGCAGACAAGAACATAGTTTTTAGAGATTTCAAAGTGGTGGAACATGTTTTCCTAAAAGCTAAAGAAAAAATAAGTTTGATAATATTGGGTTGTTTCCCGAAGTTGGCAACAAGATATTATGGGCCTTTTGAAATATTAGAAAAAGATAGGGTCAGTTGCATACATGCTAACATTTCCTACATCCATGAGAGTGCATAATGTTTTTAATGTGTCATTATTAAAGAAATATGTGTCTAACCCTAACCACATAATTGATTGGATTGTGATCCAGGTGGAGCACGAAAATGATTTTCGGGTGGAACCAATACTCATCTTGGAACGAAAAAATCAAAGTGCTCAGGAAAAAATCCATAGTGATGGTAAAGGTTCAATGGACCTGCTATGGCCCTAAATGTTGATAATGAGAGGGGGGTGAATTAGTATCAAGTAAAATTCAAAACATTTTTCAACTTATACTTAAACCATTCAACTATATCCAATGAGAAATGAACAATAGTATAAGAGTTACACCAATACATGAGTAATAATCAATAGTTATTGTTCAAGAGAAGTAATGACTTCCAAAGGTAGCTACAGATTCCAAATGTAAAGGGAGGGATAAACCTCCAAGAGGAAGATACAATCCTCCAATATCAAGAGAGTATTTAACTCTCCATAATTTCCCCTTCCTTCCACCCAAAAAGAAGTTATAGAGAGAATGGTAGACTTTGTTCAATTCTGGTTTATTCAGGAGACTGAACTTGTACAGAATGCCCCGTGCTCAATATTTAACATCAATTTTTGAAACTCGCACACAAGAAACCAAAGTCCGTACTATTTCCAATTCAATTTGTCCCACTTCATTTGGATTATATATGAAGACGTTATGACTATTTTACCTGGAACACCTGTTTATTGACTAGCTTTAGGACTGGTCAAAAACCTTATCTTTCACAGAGTGTATCTCCATAATTATAGCGAATCAAGAGCTGAAATTTTTTCCACAGCTACCTTGATATGTCTTATCAATACCATATCAATTGCACCATCTAAATCGTTCTATAAAAAAGGTTATATCAAAAATGGTAAGATGACCTGAAAATAACATACCTTAGAACACATCACCAAAAGACTTCATCCTCACTTGAAATCTGACCTTCTTTACTTCTGATTTCCTTTGAAATTCCACTTGTGTATCAAATGAATGTATAATGATATTTATTTATATCATTTATGTCACTTTCTTTTAACATTAGGGCTAACTTGACACTTTCGTATTTTGTAATTCTGTTCTTTAATTATCTTCAGGGCCTACATGTACTTCCTTCTTCAATTCACTTTGTCATCTTCAAAAAATCATTTCTCCTCAACCATGAGGATCCACGTGACGTGCCACATACCACCAGAAACAACATGATGTATAATATGCATCCATTGGTGTTGTATCTACATGTGCATTTTCCTTCATGTCCAAATGCCTTCATCAATCTTGCGGTCCAAAACCCATAACTAGGGTTGACATCAATGACAACAACCAATCTTCCAAAAATCTCCCCCTTTGTCATTGATGGCGACATTCATTCTCCCCCTATCATCATTATCCCAATTTCTCTCCCCCTTTGACATCAATGGCAAAGGGTATGGATTCTCCCCCTAAGTTTAATGGAAAAAGGTAACTCTCTTCTTTGGGGCTGCTCCCCCTGAACATGTGGCATTCAATAATACTTCATCCTTATTTTTTTGTCTTTGGGAATTTTTATTCCTTGGAATCCTTTTCTGTGGCTTCTATATTCTCTCTCTTCTTCATGTATAGGATGTATATGTTGTTCGGTCTTCTTGTTGCAGTTGCAACCAATCTTCCTGAGTTATTTTCTCTGATTTTACATTTTCGGGAGTCAAACGTAAGAGTGTATCCTTGATCACATATTTTGTTGACAATGAGGATATTATGCTTCAGATCTTCAACCAATAGGACTTTACCCGCTTTTACATTTTCACTTCCAACCTTTAAAATTCCTTTTCCAAGTATTTTAGTAGACGAGTCATCTCCAAATGTAACATTTCCACCCTTTTTCTTCAAGCTGACAA
>ML796498.1:698971-729133 GCA_009831015.1 Picea engelmannii | reverse complement strand
ATACCATAGCAATTCCATTGAACCTTTAACATCCATATGTATTTGTTTCTTAGCACTTTGAATTTCCATTCCAGAATGCGTATTGGTTCCACTTGGAAATCCCCTTTGTTTTCCACCTAGATCACAATCAAATCAATTATGAGGTTAGGGTTAGGCACATGTTTCTTTAATAATGATACACGAAATACATTATGCACTCTCATGGATGTAGGAAATGATATCATGTATGTAATTGGCCCTATTAATGCAAAAACGTATATACTATTAATAACATTCATTTTCCAACCCTTCAAACCATCAAAACAATTGCTTAAGTATTGGATAATTATCTACTTGTTAAGGGATTTCATCTAATATCATTACTTGTTGATTTTGACAGAGAAATAGTGTGGCTATTACATTCTATTCATTGTTGTTATAACCTATAGTCTGCTGCAATTTTATGACAACAAGCCTTACTTGTTGAGTTGGTAGTGGTTTTGGGGCTTATTTCATGATATTTTGTCTTGGGATTGTTGTGCTAACATTAGTTTTGCAAGTGACATCCCAACTTACCTTATTTCCTTTCCCAATCCTTCTTTTTTCAATCCCTAGCCACCTTGTTCAAGTGATTAAAATAGGGATATTTCCAAACCATTTGATCATTTCCCTCCATTCCCTTGAGATCACATGGGAATCCTCCCTTGTGTTGGATTTATCAATCACTAAAATGAGGGGAGTATTTTCTAAGGTGACATTGGTTCCTACTCCTAGTTGTGTCACGCTAGTGATGCTTGTGGTTGGTTTTTCCCAAGCGAAAGTTTGTGTGATAACATTTTTGGGAATATTGCTGGGGAGGATTCAAAATCCTTTCCAAACCCAAAACAAATTTTGGCAAGCCTTCCCCAAATACTTTATTTGTATATTGTCTAGCGACTTCACTAAGGAAAGTCATGCTCAAACCTTTTGATGAACATTCTATAAATTTCATCCGGTGACTCCACATCCAAAGAACCCAGGTGTTGAATGCACTCAACCTAAATTCAATAGAAGATTCAACCCTTCATACATATATCATCAAAGGCCTCCTCATAACTCACCTGTTGTCAAAAACTTGTTTCAAGGAATTCTTCCTCTTACCCCAATGGATACTAATTTTTTAATGGTTAATTTATACAAGCCATTGACTATGAACCATATCCAAGGGCATCCTTATGATATGCCTAAGACGTTTGGTGAATCGTTACCCACGTTCACTGGAAACAATGTTGTCACCGCTGAATAACATATATATTCTCTTTATGAATCCTTTTCCTAAAACCCCATAAGTGCTGATGAATAATATTTTTCTATGAATTTGTTGGCTTCCGCTTTCACAGAAGATGCTAGGAAGTGGTTCAAGAATTTTCTCGATGGAGGAATCCAAACATTTCACACTCTAGTAAAAGATTTGTTGATATATATGGAACCAAAATCAATCATCTTAAGAAGAAATAATATGGGATAGTGAGAGAGTTTGATGCTAGATTCTATAATTTTCTCAAACAAATTCTAAAAGAATTAGCTCCAACAAAAGAAACAATCCTTCTCCTATACATCAATGCCTTTGAAGGACAATTTGGATTTATATTAAAGGAACATATGGTTGAAAATTTGACCAAGGCAAGGAAATATTCAGCAAGAATTGAAGAGAACCTCTTGAGCTCCAAGATCAATCCTTTTTAGTTTCCTTGGGCCAAGATAGAACCAAAATAAAAGACACAAGCTAGTGTCATGCATGTGAAAGATCCAATCATGCTTTTGTCTCAAAATATGGATCAATTGAGTGCCCATATTTTTCAGAATCATAATCAAATTATGAACAAGGTAACCAAATTGGAAACATCCCAACAACAAAATGTTTCTAGACCATAGAAGGGGAACACAGGTTGGAGACCAAGACCGCAGGAAGAAACAAAGGCAACTGATACTTTGGCACCTACTGATATAATTAACATGGAAGGGGTACATTGGTGTTTAAATGTAGTTTTATAATCATATTGATTTTCCATGTGTGAGTGTGTAATGATGTTATATTGTCAAAAAAAATTGATTTTTTTTTTTATAACTTTCTTTCTTTAGTTGTATGGATTTTTGTTATATGAATAAAGGGGTGATTTACACCAGCTAATATACATTGACATATTTTTTGTTATATATTTTTGTAGAACAATTCATATCAGAGATGTTTAGGTTCTCATGCACTCTACAACGAGCACAAGTCCTGATGTAGGAGCCAGATGTTACCCCCCCACCACATCTAGGGGTGACTAAGAAGATCGAGTCTCAAGGCCCTCAGGTAGCAGGCATTGAGTGTTAAAACTTGAATGACCAACATAGCCCATACATCCCCTCCTTTTCACCACATTTCACCATCATCATCCACCACATCGTTATGGTCCATGTGAAAGCAGCGAGTCTTGATCCATGGTGTAACTAGTCAAGTTTCATGGTAAGTTTCGTTTTAATATTTGAGGCATTTGAATGAGTTTGAAAGAATTATTTATAATTATCTAGTGTTTTTTTGGAAGATATAGTTTTTATCTCATTTCACCTTAGTGGTTATCCTGGTATCCCAATAAGTGTCGTCACTCTCGGGGAAAAGGGGTGTTATTGGGGGTTCATCTTGAAGAGCCATCGTACCATTCCCAACCATACTTACCACTTTCCATCAAATTTCCTTTTTGTTTCATCATTTTTGGGTTACATGTACCCCCAAAAGGTTTCTACCTCATTATCTTATGGGAAGAAGGGGATAAATTCCTAGAGTAATTGTTGATGGCCTTAAATAAAGAAAAAAAGTTAAGAGCATATATGACCAAAATGCAATGGCAAGGTAAAGGGTAAAGAAAAATCCAACCCATAATTGAGCTATTCCCCCCCCATTTGATGTCGCTCCTAAGTCTTGAGTGTGAATACATGCCTCACTATAAATAAGGACTTTAAAATACCCCACCATAAATCAAAAGTAAGGAATGTTATACTTGAAATCTTTTTAAGGGGAATTGAAAATTATAATAAATAAAAATGCATAAAAGGGGTATTGGAAAAAGGAATCGTCAGATAAAGGGTAAATAAGGATGTCACACACCCTCTAAAAGGTTCCCATGGAAATGAGACCATACAAGACCTTGCATGTCAATGACCCCATGCCAAAAACAAATTCCTACAAACCACCTCACATTCATTACATGGCGTAGACATGGTCCACTTGGGAAACATCCCTCTACTTGGGTCTTGGCACACCCAATAGCTTACTTGGATAACCCTCCCATACTTAAATTTGGCAAATTGTATAAAGTCTTTGAGCATGTGTGAAATATGAAAGGGATGATCTAATGTTACTTGTTCAGGTGGATATTGTATTAAATATGATTTACTTGGAATGATTCTATGATTGGTGAACCCTTGGAGGGTGTATTATGTTTGTCTTTTCATGACTATATCGGTCACAACATGGAGATGCTAAACCACTTTGGATCTTCATGGGGGCATAAAATCCCATCGGATGGATGTAACTATTTCCCCATGATTGGAGGGCATATATAATGAGGTTTGCACCATTGGATGATGCCATGCCTCATGAGAGAGGCTTAGAATGATGAAACACACATGATGTCACCCCCCACTTCTTGAGCATTTCATTATTTGACCATGATGGCATGCTTAAAGAGGCTTGGTGTGACATGGGGTGTGTACTTGGTGATGTTGTGGCACACGGGTGGTGTCTTACCCCATTGTTTGATTGATTTTTGAATCATGAGGATGATGTGGCACCATTGGGATCATGACACCCTAGCCTTTGGAGGATTCTCACCCTATGATTTCCCCTTTGATGAGACATTGGAGGTATTTTTATCATTATTTTTAATTATGTGGGTTATTATTGAGGTCGACTTGGATATTTTCATTGTAAAATATGTTTTTGACCCTAAAATTATGGATCTAATTGTAAATTGGACTTGGGACTCCTCTATAAATAAGAGACAATTCATTTCATTTTCATAACTAATCATCGAAGACACTTATCTCTCGCTCTAAAAATTTCCCTCCATTTTCTTGCCTCCTCTTGCAAAATGGAAAAAGAGAGTGATTTGGATTTGAGGTGATCTTTTGGGATTGAGGAAGTTGTCTTGTGGATTGGAAGGTGTTTCTACAGTTTAATTTACAAAACATATTGGTTGTAAGTGGTTGTTCTCTCTTCTACTTTGATATTTCCATGCTTTCATTGTTCAAGGTTATCTTTAAAACCCTAAAATCCCTCATTTTCCCTTGTTGCTTTGAAAAAGGCTTAGTTAAATATTTCTAAGACTCCTTTAACTGTAGTCCTTTATAGAATTACCCCCCTAAGGATTGTTAAGACTCCCTTAAAGCATCGTCACCTTTTCCTCAAGCTCTTGCAAAAGGTTATCTAGAAGGAAATAGAACATCTACAACGAAATCATTGGGATTCTCTTGCTATACATCCTAGGAAAACATAAATCTAGAGATTGTTAAGACTCCTCTTGATTTTTTTTCCTAGATTTCTCTTTGATATTTTCCCTTCTTGTGCTCCTCCCTTTGAATCCATTTACCCTTTGAAGATAAGGCACTAGTTGCATTGATAAATGTAATAATTTCTTTCTTGAAATCGTTCTATCTCTTTTGGATTGCTCATGTTCTAAACAAGCTATTGATGAAAAAACGTTGTGAAATTGCCTTGATTTGCTTGTTGTTCTTATAAAAGTAAATCTACAGCCATTAGGATTGCATAAAGTTTGTTGATAACTCTCAATTTACTTTCTAATTCATCATGGAAGTTGGTGTCTAATGATTGGATATTGATCTATAAGTTAAGGGCTACAACTTGGCATATTCATTTCCCAATTTTAACGATGATTTCTTGTTTTTGTAGTAAAATTTTGCTACATCCTACAAGGATGATATTCGTTGTTGATAACATTCATTTCCCAACCCTTCTAACTATCAAAATAGTTTTTTATGTATTGGATAATTATCTATTTTTTAAGGGATTTCATCTAATATCATTACTTGTTGATCTTTGATTGTGAAATATTGCAGTTGTTACCTTCTATTCATTGTTGTTATAACCTATAGTGTGCTGCAATTTTATGACAACAAGCCTTACTTGTTCAGTTGGTAGTGGTTTTTGGGATTATTTCATGATATTTTGTCTTCGGATTGTTTTTCTAACATTGGTTTTATTGGTCACATCCCAAAATACCTTCTTTTCTCTCCTGAGCCTTCTTCCTTCAAGCCCTAAACACCTTATTCAAGTGATCAAAACATGTATCTTTACAAACCATTTTTCACATTTCCCTCCATTCCCTTGAGCTCACCCGGGAAGCCTCCCTTGTGTTGGATTTATCCATCACTAAAATGAGGGGAGTATTTGCAAGGAAACATTTTTTCTTACTCCCAATTGTGATACTTGTGGTTTCCTTCACCTGAGCGATAGTTCATGCGATAATAGGGCTAGCAACAAGGATATTCAATCTTCATCTCCAAAACACTCCAAAAATGCTCATGCTCTTCTTTCCTACTCTTTGCTTATTGTTCATGTAAAAAATGAATGTGTAAAACTAATGTGTTCTCCCCCATACTAATTTCCTATATTTTCCCAAGACATTTGACTTCTCACTTTTCCCAATGTTGATTGTACTTCATCCCCATGCTTCCAATAACTATGGGATGTGACTCTTACACCCACCCTATTACATGCATTTAATGATTAGACTCTCATACACTCAAAGAAAAAATAGAAGGTTTTCCCAAATGGCAATAAAATTAAGAAATATGTGTTTGGCTTAATACCCATAAATCATTTCCCCCTTGGACCCCTCTTAGGCACTCTATTCTCTTGTGGAAAACTCAACCCCCATATTTTTCCATATCCCCCAACAGCTAGCATCACATTTTATTTATTAAAATTCAGAAAATGCAGTTTTCATATTACATCACTTGGCCATAGCCACATTCATATCTACATTATGCATTAATTAAACTAGGGATTATAGTGGGGATGTTACATTCCCCCTCCCCTAAAATTGTGTACCATCCTCAATGCATAACACCATGCCCAAATACATATACAAATTTACATCACAATACTTAGAAAAATAAAAGTATGCAATTTCACAACTCCAACAACATTTCCAATCATTATCTCATATTTTTATCAACTTGTTGACCTAAGGAATGTACCCTATTCACTACCCCTGGTCCATCGACCTGCACCATTTTTTTTATCAGGGCTATCAATGGAGGTGATCAATAATTCTGAGATGTCATTCTGGAACTCTAGTTGCCCAAAAATGGAGTCTTTCATTTCTAGCTTTTTTTTTCTTCAAAATTAACAAAATATTGTGGGTATTCCTCCCACAGAGTTTCTTCATACTCCCATGTTGCATATTCAATACCATAGAAATTCCATTGAACCTTTAACATCCATATGGATTTGTTTCTGAGCACTTTGAATTTCCGTTCCAGGATGCATATTTTTTCCACCTGGAAATCCCCTTCGTTTTCCAACTGGATCACAATCAAATCAATTATGAGGTTAGGGCTAGGAACATGTTTATTTAATAATGATACACGAAATACATCATGCACTCTCATGGATGTAGGAAATGATAACATGTATGTAATTGGCCATATTAATGCAAAAATATTTATACTATTAATAACATTCATTTTCCAACCCTTCAAACCGTCAAAACAATTGCTTAAGTATTGGATAATTATCTACTTGTTAAGGGATTTCATATAATATCATTACTTGTTGATTTTGACAGTGAAATATTGTGGCTATTACATTCTATTCCGTGTTTGTTATAACCTATAGTCTGCTACAATTTTATGAAAACAAGCCTTACTTGTTGAGTTGGTAGTGGTTTTTGGGCTTATTTCATGATATCTTGTCTTGGGATTGTTGTGCTAACATTGGTTTTGCAAGTGACATCCCAGCTTACCTTCTTTCCTCTCCTTTCAATCCCTAGTCACCTTGTTCAAGTGATTAAAATAGGGATCTTTCCAAACCATTTGATCATTGCCCTCCATTCCCTTGAGATCACCTGAGAATTGGCTGTTGTGTTGGATTTATCCATCACTAAAATGAGGGGAGTATTTTCTAAGGTGACATTGGTTCTTACTCCTAGTTGTATCTCACTAGTGATGCTTGTGGTTGGTTTTTCCCAAGAGACAGTTGTTGATTAAGGTTGGTTGTCATTGATGTCAACCCTTGAAGAAAGTCTGGTAGCACAAAAGTTTGGGTAATGGACCCAAGGTTTTTTCATGTATAATGGTATGAGTTTTAATATATTTTAAGGTAATACTATTCTATATGGATAGTACATGTCATGTCATTTCTGGTGGTATGTGGAACGTCACATAACACCTCACGGTTTGAGAGTTATGGCCTTATGAAGTTGGAGGACCCTCATATGTTGGCTTGAAGCTCCAAAAGGTCAAAGAAGTCAAAGAGCTTGGAAAGACAAAAATATTATTTAAATGATAAAGTAAAGTGACAAAGTCAAGAAGGATTATTTAAATAATAAAGTGAAGTGACAAAATCAAAGAAGACTATTTAAATGATAAAGTGAGGTGACAAAGTCAAGGAGGAATATTTAAATGACAAAGTAATGGAGAACTTTCTAATTATGGAAAGTGGTTAACCCTAAAAATGAGGAAAATAGGTTAAGTGACCTATAAATGGGTTAAGTGACCTAGAAATGGGTTAAGTGACCTAGAAGATGGAGAGTATAAATAAGAGGCAAGGCTCTCTCATTTTACATCACACTTAAGCATATTGAATATATATAGGTGAATGAGGTAACCAAAGGATATCTAAGCCTAATTTCAGAGGGAAGGTGAAGAAAAGAAGGCCAGAATTCAAGGGAGGATAAATTCTTTTGATGATGCTTTCTAAGGTATGTTATTTACAAGTCATCTCACAATTTTTGCAATAACTTTTTTTCTAGAATGATTTAGACTGTGAGATTGATAGGCCATTGAGGAAACATATCCAATTATATGTGGTAAACAATTTGGCTTGTGGTTCGTTTTATTTTTGGAGTTACACTCCGTTGAAAATAGGGTTTGTGGCTAGTCCTGAAATTAGTCTAAAACAGGTGTTTCGGGTAAAAACGTCATAACTTCTTCATAACAGATCCAAATTCAATAAGAAAAAATGTGTTGATTAGAGTACATTATTTAGTATGATGTGTAACATTTCCAGATCCTTTCAAAAAATATTCCGTGCGGGGCACACTCTACAAGGTCGCTCTCTAGAATAAGACAGAATTCAACAAGGTATGCCATTTTTTCTATAACTCCTTTTTTGAGAGGTTCCAAGTAGTGAAACCTGGAAGAATTGCATAAAAAAAACTGAAGAACATTGTGTACTACTTTCAGATATTTATTCATTACAGGTACATAATTATGATTATTTCAAGTTAGGGTTGTTGACTAATCCCAAACTAGTCATGTCAGACTAAAGAAAAGTTTGATGAAAATGCTAGTCTCTTGTTGTGAAAGTTAAGGAAGGTTTGCAAGAATGTAATCATATACACCAGGTCTATTATAGAGTTACAAATCATATTTGGATTATGAAATTGATGAGGGATTTTGGTTAAGGTACATGTTGGGTACATGGTTGAGACAAGTGGTAGATGAGTTGGCACATACACGAGGTGCATAGTTGATGAAGTTGGTACATATTGATGAGTCATAGTTGATGAGTAGTTGACACATGAGTGGTACATACTTGGGACATGGTTGGATGCAATTGTTTATGGTACATGTTGATTACAGGTTGTTTGGTACAGGTTGGTGCATGGTTGATGCACTTGTTTATGGTACAGGTTGATTACAGGTTGAGGTACAGGTTGATGCATGGTTGATGCATGGTTCATGTTTATTGGTACAGGTTTACAATGGTATATCTCACAGTGATAGTGTGATAGTGGTTCCATCATTCTACTTCTACATCAAGGTGGTTGGACGGGGCAAGGAAAAGTGGTTGTAGCAACCTTCTGGTTGTAGCTGGAGAACATAGGGGGTTGTAGCCATAGAATAGGGGACTTGGAGCTTCCTTCAAGTTGTAGCATGAGAAACAAAGGGGTTGGAGACTCCTTCCAGTTGCAGATGGAAAAGAAAAGAAGTTGGTGCTTCCAATGAATGTAATTATTCAAGACATATAAGAAAAAACATTATGTGGTTTTCTCCCACTTTGGGTTTCCATGTAAAACACTGGTGTACTGTGTATGTGTATGATTATTCATTTTTTCATTGTTTATTTACTTTGCAATTATTAGATGATAATGCTACATTGATATAACACTTGGATTATATGGTTAAAAATGATTAAATTGATCTGTTAGTGATTCACCCCCCTCTCAGTAATCCAACAATTGGTATCAGAGCAGGTTCCTTTAGAAATCAATTTAACCACTGAAAGGTAGATCACGGAGAGAAACAACTTATATAAAAATGGAATACCATAGTTAAATGGACATAAGTATGCATTTTGGAGCATAAGGATGAAAACATATATACATGCACATGGATTTGAAATTTGTCAATCTGTAGATGGATACACAACACCAGTTGTTCTGCCAACAAATGATAAAGCAGTGAAACTCGGTCAGAATAATTCCAAAGAAAAAAATGCACTTCTAAATGGACGTAGTGAAACGGTATTCACCAAAGTTACACATTGTAAATCTGGTAAAGAGATTTGGGACAAACTTCAAAATATTTATGAAGGATATTTAAAAGTTGAAGCAACAAAGCTTCAAACTTACAGAGGTCAGTTCAAACAACTTAAGATGAAGGAAGATGAGAATATTGTAGCTTAATTTTTACAAGTTGATGAAATGGTAAATGCAATCATGGGATTAGGAGAAGAAATCAAAGAATCTGTAATTGTTCAAAAAGTACTAAGATCTCTTCCTATGAGATTTGACCCTAAGATATCAGCACCAAAAGAAAGATCAGATCTAAACTCAATAAGCATGGATGAATTACAAGGAATATTCATAGCATATGAAATGAGAAATGAACGGGAAAATCCAGATAGAAAAGAAGCATCCTTCAAAGCATTCAAAAAGTCAAAGCAAAAGGGAAGGAAAAAAGAATAACATAGAAGCAATAGTGACGTCTCAGAAGATGATGAAAAAGTGGCCAACTTTGTCAAAATACTGAACAAGGGAACCGACGGTAGGTATAGAGGTAAGCTTCCTTTAATTTGTTTTAATTGTGATGGTTTGGTCATTTTGATAACAAATTTCCTTATACGAAAAAGAGAAATGATGAAGGTTACTCAAAAGAAAAACAAACATATAAAGGCAAAAGAACCACAAAAAAAGTTTTCAAGAAAAGATTATGCACCAAAGAAGACATCTCATCATCAGATGAAGATGAAGTCAATGACAGTGAGATAGAAAGAGTTCTATTCATCGTAGTCAAAGACTCTGATAAAGAAGTCTCTAAAGAAGAATATGAAGAAGTCGAAGAAGAATATGAAGAAGTCAAAGAAGAAATTGAAGAGGAAAAAGTTGACTATCGAGAGGAATTAATGTGTGCCATAAAAGTTATCAGAAGAGAAAAGAAAAAAAACAAGAAACTACAAGAAGAAATAGACAAGAAAGAAGACACTCAAGAACTAGAACAAATGATCACAAATTTGAAGGTTCAAATAGAAGAAGATAAAATAATTGAAGAATCACTCAAAGAACAACTAGAAGAAAAAGACAAGATCATTGGAAATTTGGAAGCATAGATTGTCACATTAAGAAAGGATCTTCAAAAGAAAAATATGCAGAACAACTCAAAAGTTTTGGATGACATTATCATTTATAAAAAATCTCATCATGACAAGTCTGGACTTGGATACAATCAGAGAGAAAAATGATCAAGCTCCAAAACAACAGAGAAAGAAACATATCCAAAAATCTATGCATAAAAAATCAAGGGGGATAGGAAGATCTACAAGGAAGATTACAGGGACACTCCTTCACCGAGAAGATTCAGATTTCAGAATCAACAACCGATAGATAGGCGTCAGGAAGAAGAAAAATTTATAAGAGTACCTCCTTTCAGAATATCTTCAACTCCCAGGTATCAAACCATATTTTTTGGTTTATGTTATGCATGTAATAATTTTGGACATAAAGCTGTGAATTGCAGAGCTAACAACATGAACACAAACAACTTTGAAAGTCATACATAAAGGGGTTATCCAAGAAGGTCTAGTGAAACAAAGAGAATAAGTTATAACAGGTTTGAATCTTTGAGCATTGAAGTGGAATGTTACAAATGTAACAATTTTGGACACATGACCTAAGATTTTAGAATGATAGTCCCTCCTAGAGAACCACGACAGAATAAAAACAGTCACAGACAGGAACCTCAGAAAAGGACATGGATAAGAAAGCATGATTAGTATAGCAATGAAGAATGCACACTCTCTCTACAAGCTAAGCATAAGAAACATGGTTGTTATGTTGACAATGACTGTTCAAAACACATGACAGGTAATAGAGAAAGGTTTCTTACATTATGAAAGGAAAGAGATGGATCAATCTCCTTCAGAAATGATAATTCAACTAAAATCATTGGAAAAGGCAGAGTCAGAATTGGGAACAAGAATACCAAGGCATAAAATGTTCTACTAGTAGAAGATATGAAACATAATCTTCTAAGTGTGGGCCAAATGTGTGACCAAGGTCATAAAGTTACTTTCGATTCACAAAAATGCAAGATACGAAAAGAAGGTTCAGGAAAATTGATTGCTACAGCTGCGAGAACTTCAAGAAACATATATGTATTAAGTGAAATTGGAAATGAAAAGTGTTGTCTAGCAAATGAAGATGAAATTTGGCTATGGCATAGAATAATGGGTCACATACGTTTTGATAACCTTGTAAAAGTCAGCAGAAGAGAAGCGGTCAGAGAAATTCCCCGGATCACGAAACCAACCAACACTTTATGCAAGCATTGTCAATAAGGAAATCAAACAAAGACCAGGTTCAAATCAAAGGAATATTCAACAACAAGACCACTGGAAATTATGCATACTGATCTAGTTGGACCAAATACAACAAAGGGTTTAAAAGGTGAGAAATACTTTATGTTATTGGTTGATGATTATAAAAGAATGACTGCAGTTTTCTTTCTCAAGAATAAGTCAGAAGCTTTTGAAAACTTCAAGATCTACAAGGAAATGGTTGAAAATGAAATGGATTCAAAAATCAAATATTTGATATCTGATAATGGAGGAGAGTTCACTTCAAAGGAATTTATGGACTACTGCAACAGTCATGGAATAAAAAGACAATTCTCCGTTGCTAGGACACCTCAACAGAATGGAGTTGTTGAAAGAAAGGACAAGACAATACAGGAAATGGCTCGAACAATGCTAACGGATTCCAAATTGACAGATATATTTTGGACATAGGAAGTGCATACAACAGTTCACATTCAAAACAAAGTAATGCTCAGAAACAACACTGACAAAAATCCCTACGAGCTATGGAAAGGAAGACAAAAAAATGTGAAGCACTTCAAAGTTTTTGGAAGCAAATGATACATCAAAAGAGAAGATGGAAAAATGGGAAAGTTTGACTCTCGTGTGGATAAATGAGTACTTGTTGGTTACTCAATTACAAGTAAAGCATACAAGTGTTACAATATGAGATTGAACAAAGTAGTAGAAAACATCAACGTAACAATTGATGAAACGGGTAGACCAGAATCAAAGGAAGAAGAAAATGAATCAATGGAACAACTTTTCGAAGAAGAAGCAAAATATGAAAAGGAAGTAGAAGAGGAAGATGAAGAGAATCTGGCAGAAGCAGAAGAGCAATCTCAACAAGTGCCTCCAAATACACCTAGCAGACGAGTATAGAAGAATCATCCTTCAAATCAGATTATCGGAAACAAAGACATAGGAGTCGAGAATAGAAGAAGAATCCATTCACCAGAACAAACACACATAGCACTCACATCTACGATTAAACCAACCTATTTTGAAAAGGCCAGCAAGGATGAATTTTAGAACAAGGCCATGGAAGAAGAATTAGATCAAATAGAGAAAAATGACACTTGGGAATTGGTTCCAAGACCAAAGGATAAGAATGTGATTGGCACAAAGTGGGTATACATGAATAAATTGTACGAAGATGGACATGTTACAAGGAACAAAGATATATTGGTATGTAAAAGATATGCACAGGTTGAAGGAGGCAACTTTAAAGAGACACATGCCCTAGTTGCCAGAATGGAAGCAATCCGTTTGCTTTGATCTTATGCAATCAGATGGACGTAAAATCAACTTTTTTGAATGAGGAACTTGAAGAAGAAGTCTACATCGAACAACACGAAGGATTTTAGTTGTCAAAGAATGCAGACTATGTGTGAAAATTAAAGAAGGCCTTGTATGGTCTAAAACAGACTCCTAGAGCATGGTACTCTAGACTGGATAAATATCTATAGAAGGCATGGTTTAGAAAAGGAAGTGCAGATGACAACCTCTACATCAAGGTAAGTCAAGGTAATATTTTATTAGTTGAATTTTATGTTTATGATATTAGTTTTGGTAGTGATGATGACAGGTTAAGCTAGAAATTTGCAAAGTATATGTAGAATGAATTTGAAATGTCATTACTTGGAGAACTATCCTTATTTCTAGGACTTCAGATACGTCAAAACAACCAAGAAATTTTTATTTCTCAAACCAAGTATATCAGAGAAATGCTAAAGAGGTTCGGAATGGAAGATTGCAAACCAGTTATCACTCCCATGCAAACCAGTTGCAAGTTAAGAAAATATGATGATTCAAAGTATATAGATCAAAGGTAATACAGGTCAATGATTGACAACCTACTATATGTGACAAAATCCAGACCAAATGTAATGCATGCAGTTGGACAGGTGGCACGATTTCAAGCAACACCAAAGGAATCACATGTGTTAGCAATGAAGAGGATTTTCAGATATCTCAAAGGAATAGAAGAGTTTGGATTATGGTATCCAAAAGGAAAGGATCTATCTCTTATTGCCTACATAGATGCAGATTGGGAAGGTTGTATTGATGACCGACGAAGCACCAGTGGAACAACGTTCTACTTGGATGAGTGTTTAGTATCATGGCTAAGAAAGAAATAATCATCAGTATCTCTATCTACAGTCGAGACAGAATATATTGCAACAACATCATGCTATACACAGGTTCTTTGCATGAAACAAACTCTGATAGATATACAGGTTGAGTATGATGAGCCAATTCTAATATATTGTGATAGTAAAAATGCCATCAATATCTCAAAGAACCCAGTGATGCACTCCAAGATGAAGCACATTCCAATCAAGTATCACTTTCTACGAGAATAGTTTGCAGAAAAGAACATAAGAGTTGAGTATGTGGGCACAAAAGAACAAGTGGCAGCCATCTTTACAAAACCATTTTCATGGGAAGCCTTTGAGTATCTTTGCCAGAGACTCAGAGTTATTTCTACTCCAAAATGAATTCCTTTGAATTCTTATCTTATATGTCTTAGATGTACACGAGGAAGCACCATAAAGAGGACAGTTCAGTTAGGGGGAGAAGCCCCAGATTGAAAGATACCTTTTCCATTGATGACAAAAGAGGAGAGATTTATTAGATGTAGAGGACAAAGACATGATTCCAAGGGGATCAATGGTCACAGAGATGCAGAGGATAGAGGCATGGTTCTAGGGGGAGCATGAGTGATATGACTTCAATATTGCATGAAATGATTTTAGTATTGCATCAGAGTGTTTCCATCAATGCCAAAGGGGGATATTGTTGATTAAGGTTGGTTTTCATTGATGTCAACCCTTGAAGAAAGTCCGGTAGAGAATTTCGGTAGCACAAAGGTTTGGGTAATGTACCCAAGGTTGTTTCATGTATAATGGTATGAGTTTTAATATATTTGAAGGTAATACTATTCTATATGGATAGTACATGTCATGCCATTTCTGGTGGTATGTGGAACGTCACATAACGCCTCACGGTTTGAGATTTATGGCTTTATGAAGTTGGAGGACCCTCATATGTTGACTTGAATCCCCAAAAGGTCAAAGAAGTCAAAGAGCTTGCAAAGAAGAAATTATTATTTAAATGATAAAGTAAAGGGACAAACTCAAGAAAGATTATTTAAATAATAAAGTGAAGTGACAAAATCAAAGGCTATTATTTAAATCATAAAGTGAGGTGACAAAGTCAAGGAGGAATATTTAAATGATAAAGTAATGGATAAATTTCTAATTATGGAAAGTGGTTAACCCTAAAAATGAGGAAAATGGGTTAAGTGACCTAGAAATGGGTCAAGTGACCTAGAAATGGGTTAAGTGACCTAGAAGATGGAGAGTATAAATAAGAGGCAGGGCTCTCTCATTTTACATCACACTCGAGCATATTGAATATATATAGGTAAATGAGGTAACAAAAGGATATCTAAGTCAAATTTTAGAGGGAAGGTGAAGAAAAGAAGGCTGAAATTCAAGTGACGATAAATTCTTTTGATGATGCTTTCTAAGGTATGTTATTTACAGGTCATCTCACCATTTTCGCAATAAATGTTTTTCTAGAATGATTCAGACCATGAGATTGATAGACAATTGAGGAAACATATCCAAGTATCTGTGGTAAACAATTCAGCTTGTGGGTCGTTGTATTTTTGGATTTACACTTTGTGGAAAATAGGGTTTGTGGCTAGTCGTGAAACTAGTCTAAAACAAGTGTTTCGGGTAAAAACGTCATAACTTCTTCATAAAAGATCCAAATTCAGTAAGACCAAATGTGTTGGTTATAGTACAGTCTATTGTATGATTTGTAACATTTTCAGATCCATTAAACAAATATTCCTTATGGGGCATGCTCCACAAGTTCACTCTCTAGAATAAGCCATAATTCAACAAGGTATGCCATTTTTGCTATAACTCATTTTCTGAGAGGTTCCAAGTAGTGTCACTTGGAGGAATTGCATTATAAAAAACTGAAGAATATTGTGTACTACTTTCATATATTTATTCATTATAGGTACATAGTTATGATTATTTCAACTTAGGGTTGTTGACTAATCCCAAACTAGTCATGTGAGACAAAAGAAAAGTTTGATGAAAATGCTAGTCTCTTGTTGTGAAAGTTAAGGAAGGTTTGCAGGAATGTGATCATATACACCAGGTCTATTACAGAGTTACAAATCATATTTGGATTATGAAATTGATAAGGGATTTTGGTTAAGGTACATGTTGGGTACATGGTTGAGACAAGTGGTTGATGAGTTGGCCCATACATGAGGTGTATAGGTGATGAAGTTGGTACATATTGATGAGTCATATTTGATGAGTAGTTGACACATGATTGGTACATACTTGGTACATGGTTGGATAAACTTGTTTATGGTACAAGTTGATTACAGTTTGTTTGGTACAGGTTGGTGCATGGTTGATGCACTTGTTTATGGTACAGGTTGATTACAAGTTGAGGTACAGGTTGATGCATGGTTGATGCATGGTTCAGGTTTACATCGATATATCTCACAGTGATAGTGTGATAGTGGTTCCATCATTCTACTTCTACATCAGGGCGGTTGGATGGGGAAATGACAGGTGGTTGTAGCCACCTTCCGGTTGTAGCCGGAGAACATAGGGGGTTGTAGCCTCCTTCTAGTTTTAGCAAGATAATAGGGGAGTTGGAGCTTCCTTCAGGTTGTAGCCTGAGAAACAAGGGGGTTGGAGCCTCCTTCCAGTTGCATCTGGAAAATAAAAGAAGTTGGTGCTTCCAATGAATGTAATTGTTCAAGACATATAAGAAAAATAATTGTGTGGTTTTCTCCCACTTTGGGTTTACACGTAAAACACTGGTGTACTATGTATGTGTATGATTATTCATTTTTTCATTTCTTATTTACTTTGAAGTTATTGGATGATAATTCTACATTGATATAACACTTGGATTATATGGTTAAAAATGATTAAATTGATCTATCACTGATTCACCCCCCCTCTCAGTAATCCAACAACAGTTTGTGCGATAACATTTTTTGCACTATTGTTGGGGAGGATTCAAAATCCTTTCCAAACCCAAAAAAAAATTGGGAAAGCCTTCCCCAAATCCTTTATCTATATCTTGTCTAGCGAATCCACTTAGGAAAGTCACCCTCAAACCTTTTGATGAACTTTCTATAAATTTCATCTGGTGACTCCATGTCCAAAGAACCCGGGTGTTGAATGCACTCAACCCAAAGTCAATAGAAGATTCAACCCTTCATACATATATCATAAAATGCCTCCTCATAACTCACCTATTGTCAAAAACGTGTTTCAAGGAAGCCTTCCTCTAACCCCAATGGATACTAAATATTTGATGGTTAATTTCTACAAGTCATTGACTATGAACCATATCCAAGGGCATCCTTATGATATGCCTAAGAATTTTGGTGAATGGTTACCCACATTCACTAGAAACAATGATGTCATCATTGAATAACATATATATCCTCTCTATGAATCCTTTTCAGAAAACCCCATAATCCCTGAGGAACAATATTTTGCTATGAATTTGTTGGCTTCCTCTTTCACAGAAGATGCTAGGAAGTGGTTCAAGAATTTTTCCGATGGAGGAATCCAATCATTTGACGCTCTAGTAGAATCTTTCTTGAATATATATGGAACCAAAATGGATAGAGGAATATTTATTATCCAATTCAATCATCTTAAGAATAAATAAAATGAGACAGTGAGAGAGCTTGATGTCAGATTCGATAATTTTCTCAAACAAATTCTAAAAGAATTAGCTCCAACAAAAGAAATAATCCTTATCCTATACATCAATGCCTTTGAAGGACAATTTAGATTTATATTAAAGGAAAAAATGGTTGAAAATTTGACCAAGGAAAGGGAACATTCAACAAGAATCGAAGAGAACCTCTTGAGCTCCAAGATTGATCATTTTCAGTTTCCTCAGGCCAAGATATAACCAAAACAAAAGACACAAGCTAGTGTCATGCCTGTGCAAGATCTAATCATGTTTTTTTGTCAAAAGATGGATCAGTGGAGTGCCCATATTTTTCAAAATATTATGAACAGGGTAACCAAATTGGAAATAGCCCAACAAAAAAATGTTTCTAGACCATAGAAGGGGAACAAGGGTTGGAGACCAAGACCGTAGAAAGAAACAAAGGCACCAGATACTTTGGCACTTACTGAGATAATTAACTTGGAAGGGGTACCTTGGGGTTTACATGTAGTTTTGTATTCATATTCATTTTCCATGTGTGAGTGTGTGTGTGTAATGATATTATATTGTAGAAAAAATTGAAAAAAAAAATTATAACTTCCTTTCTTTAGTTCTATGGATTTTTGTTATATGAATAAAGGGGTGATTTACACCAGACGATATACATTGACATATTTTTTGTTAAATATTTGTGTAGAAATAGGTCATATCAGAGATGTTGAGGTTCTTATGTACTCTACAGTGAGCACATGTCCTAATGTAGGAGCCAGATGTTACCCCCCCCCACCACATCTAGGGGTAACTAAGGAGATAGAGTCTTAAGGCCTTAAGGTAATAGACATGGAGTGTTCAGAGTTGAATGACCATCATAGACCATACATCCCCTCCTGTTCACCACATTTCACCATCATCATCCACCACATCATTATGGTCCATGTGAAGGCAGTGAGTCTTGCTCCATAAGCTAACTAGTCAAGTTTCATGGTAAGTTTCATTTTAATATTTGAGGCATTTGAATGAGTTTCAAAGGATTCTTTCTAATTATCTAATTTTTTCTTGGAAGATATAGTTTTTTCCTCATTTCACCTTAGTGGTTATCTTAGTATCCCAATAAGTGTTGTCACTCTCGGGGAAAAGGGTTTCTATTTGGGAGTCATATTGAAGAGCCATCGTACCATTCCCAACCATACTTACCACTTTCCATCACATTTCCTTTTTGTTTCTTCAATTTTTGGGTTACATGTACCCCAAAAAGGCTTTTACCTCATTATCTTATGGGAAGAAGGGGATAAATTCCTAGAGGGATTGTTGATGGCATTAAATAAAGAAAGAAAGTTAACAAAATCTATGACCAAAATGCAATGGCGAGGTAAAGGGTAAAGAAAAATCCAACCCATAATTGAGTTATGCCCCCTCCCCCCATTTGATGTCGTTCCTAAGTCTTCAGTGTGAATAAATGCCTCACTATAAATAAGTACTGTAAAATACCCCACCATAAATCAAAAGTAAGGAATGTTATACTTGAAATCTTTTTAAGGGGACTTGAAAATTATAATAAATAAAAATGCGTAAAAGGGGGCTTGGAAAAAGGAATCGTAAGAGAAAGGATATCTCAAGATGTCACAAACCCTCTACAAAGGCACCCATGGAAATGAGGCCATACAATACCTTTCATGTCAATGACCCCATGCCCAAAAAAATTTCTACAAACCACCTCACATTCATTACATGGCGTAGACAGGTTCCACTTGGGAAACATCCCTCTACTTGGGTCTTGGCACACCAAATAACTTACTTGGATAACCCTCCCATACTTAAATTTGGAAAATTGTATAAAGTATTTGAGAATGTGTGAAATATGAAAGGGGGGATATAATTTTACTTGTTTGGGTGGCTCTTTTATTAAATATGATTTACTTGGAATGATTCTATGATTGGTGGACTCTTGGAGGGTGTATTTTGTTTGTCTTTTCATAAATATATCGGTCACATCATGGAGATGCTAAGACACTTGGGATCTTCATGGGGGCATAAAATCCCATCGAATGGATGTAACTATTTTCCCATGATTGGAGGTCATATATGATGAGGGTTGCACCATTGGATGACGACATGACTTGTAATATCCTCAAATTTTAGAATATTAAATTCTAAGTGAACTTTGAAATTAACTTTTGTTTTTGGAAAATTCGGATTTGGAAATTATTTTCCATTTATGGCAAATCCAAATTTGGAATTTTGATTGTTGTAATTAATTATTTGATGATTGTTGGGAAAATATTTGACTTTCCCAACTATCCTCTTTTATTTTGACACATGTGTAAGACAAACTTTTAATAAATTAAATGTTGGAAGACAAACATAGCAACCAAGTTAAAAATAGTTGACCATGACTCCATGAGTGGGGAATAGGTTTGAGTTACCTCAAGGATGATTTTTACAAGTGGCATAAGTGGAATTTGACCACTAGCATTCCCTAAAAATCAGGGATTTGTAAAGATGTGAATTTCCCCAAGGAGGGAAGGAAAGACCTAAGCACAAGGATGCATATTTTAATAACATATGGAGGAGGCAGGTGTTATAACCCTAAATTGCACCACACATGCTTACCTGGCATCAGGCCAACTCATATCTCTTCCTTGCCAAAGCCATGCTGAATAAACCTTTGAAAACCCTCTTAAATCAAGTGGCACATGCCCTAACCCTCTACTGCACGCATTGGAACGCTGGCAGGCCTACTACTGCACGCGTTGGAATGCTGGCTGACCTACTACAGCCTGCGTTTACCTAACAAAGCACAAAAACAGGAAAGTTGTCGACGAGACAAAAAGCTTTGGGTTAGTTAACTGAAACTCCCAGCCATGCATGGCCGAGAGTTCATCCAAAACCCTAGCTCCTTCTAGCCTATAAAAGAAGGGGTAGGGGTACTATTTGGAGGAGGAAAAAGATAGCAAAGAAACTTTGCCCAATTGCCGAATCCATTTGTCCCAACCCTTTAGCCTTTCCTCAAGCCTAAGAATAATTCAAGCAAAGCATTTGGAGGACAAAGAAGAGGAGGAGCCCAGGATCAGGATTGAGGAACGGTGGCCGGTCTCTATCATTATTGTAATTTGATTCATCTTGAGATTAATAAAAGAATACTTTTCCCATCCCAATGCACGAGTGATATATATTTTATTTGATTTATGCTTAATCTCTAACCCGTAGGTAGAATAATAGCATGCATGCGTCGTGTTTTGTCTTGATTGCAGGATTGTCTTTGGAAGGAGCAGCGAGAGCAAGAAGATAAAGCGCAACGGAGGATCTACATCAAACATCGATATAAAAAGTTTAGTAGGTATTTTCCATGCTTGTGTGTGAAAAAGGGGTTTGAGTATTGGGGTGATAGGTTAAAAGTGTTTTCTTTAAGGTCATGATCTACATACAAGTTCATCCCTAGATTGTTAGTCTGTAGGGTATTATTTCCCAACAACAACAGGACACTGCTTAGTATGTTGAAAAAAATAAAATTGTTTGCTGTTATGAACACTGTTAGTGTGAGGCAAAGGAGTTTTTTGATCTATGGATGGTGACGATAGCTAAGGAGGATCATTCAATTTTCCCTTATGGACCCATGGTCAGGCTACGGGGTGATCATGACAAGTAAACGTGGTTGTTATGTTCTATGGTTGGGTGGAATGTGGTTGTTCCATTTGTATTCCAACATCATGCTTTAGATATGTATATTATCTTGCATTCCTTGTCAATGTTATATTTATGGTTACGTTAATTATTAGGAATGTGTTAACTATGTATACATAAGTAAATCAGTTCTTAAGGTATTGTATAACCATATTATACTATGGTTGAACATAGTTGAATGATACTGGAAAAGTTTCTTATTTGAAATATGATGGTTGTACTCATATCTTTAAATACACACACACACACACACACACACACACACACACACACACACACACACACATATAGGTGCTCATACAAAAACATATTATATCTATGTTTAGATGCTTATTGGCCCTTGGAGATTATGCATTTGGATTACTATTCAAATATGTACATAACAAAAAACTATAGAGAAATATTTCAATAGGGAATAAACTTAGATGGTATTCTTATCAATTTGATAACATGCAAATAATAGGTAGAAATAATAACAGTCTGAATATATTCTTTATTTTATCTATTACCACAGAAAGATAGTGATTTGGTAGACTACAAAGTGTCTTGCAAAAATAATTGTCGTATTCAAATGAATCTTGTTCAAAATTTACAGTTAGAGCACCACAGATCAAGAACTCCACATTCTTCTGTGTTGTAAACAAAAACCTAGGAAAGTGTCTACAAAATTATGTATGTAGTTGAAGATTAATGCATGCATAGATCGGTCAAGGAAGGACATGGAAATCAAATAAATTTCGAGGTAAGATGTTTCCTTCATCTGATCACACCAACTTGAACAACCTGCAAAAGAAGTAAAACGAGGGTTTAGTATCTTGCTAGCATTTTAATTCTATGGAAATTAAATAGTAGAATAAACCAAGGACAACACTTAGCTTGAGTCTTGATGAAAACAAGATCGCCTTTTTTTCCTTGTGAGACAATCTGTCCATGATCCAGGAGGATGAGGAGTGGACCTAGAACCGACTGATGGGTACCCTCTCAAAACAGGAAGGCCCATCATTAATTTTCATATATCCGTGCATAGAACTTTTCACTTGTAAAATAGAGGAAGCGACAGTAAGTAAAGAAGTGAAACCAATTATCATTGAAATAGACCATCAATAGAGTGATCAAACATGAAGTATATAATAGGAATCTCAAAACCCTGTATAGAGGACCAAATAAATGGAAGGACTCAACTGTGGCAAGGTCAACTATTAAGCATAACTACCATTTAATTCCCCGTAATCACACAGTTGGAATTTTCGATTTGGGGTAACGATAACAGTGAAGGAATTATTAAATTAATAAGCATTCATAGAGGCGCACAAGATGCGACCTGAGTATATTCACAATAGAGGTATCATTAACTTTAAACAACATTACAGAAAGGTAAAATACGAAAATATGAGTGCATAAAAATTTACAGTAAGAACCCAATTCATAGGTTAAAGTCGAAGCTGTCTAAAACATGTTTGAACCCTACGATTTTCATTCCGCATACATTCAACATATGAGGCAGTGAATGATTACATGCTTAGGGATAACAATTAATAAACACATATACCCTCTCTTTAGTTTGTGCAGAGTGGTCGACATAGGAAAACCCTTTCGTAAACGGTTTAATTCTATAATTGTATCAGATAAGAGATCAAGTGAAGGATGTTGTTGAGGTGGCCGCGGGACAAACCACGATTCTTCCTGACTGAAGAAATTTTTTAAAAACAGAGGATACAAAAAATGTTGTTTCAAAATGAATAAGATCCTATTAATTTTTCCATACATGTACAGAATGTAAATACAAAATTTTTCTACAGAGTTTAACAACAGTGAAGTCTGAATAACATCAACCAACGTAGCAAGTTTTGGGATCTTTGGATGAATTACAAAGTGTAAGAATAACAATGTTATAATGGTGAATAAAAGAAAATGATAAAGATCATAGGGTTTAACTTATAATAATGATTTGGGCCACGATCTCACTGGGAAGGGACCGCAAACGACTATAGTCTTGAAGACTGACAACCAACCGAGAGGAAAACACAATAACCCTCAAACTCGAGCGTTAAATCTAAATTTTTTTCACCCATATTACAAAGGGAACCATAAACACAGTGGAATCCTGGGAAGAAAACGCATACGAAGGTGTAATTTTCATGCGTTTCCAACCCTCAAGCAGAGAAAAACAACATGATGTCTTTTACATTGAACCTCTCGATTATTTACATTGAACCTCTCAATCATTTACATTGCACCAGACATAGAATACAATTTATGGAATACTTCTCATAGAGAACATAAGAAACAAAATGTTTACTCACCCTCACGCATAGAGAACCTTGGATGTGAGTTGCCTCCTTCCATCACTCATCAGAGTCGAGCTTTACCAAAATCATCTGTCGAATACAATGCAGAGGATAAAATTATGTTACAGTACTAAAGGGGAAACTACGAAGAACAAAGGCTACCTCAATGTCCTCGTTAGAGGAGTAAAAGCGGTTGGTACACCCCTTACCTATGCCATTTGAAGTTGAGGGAAGTGGCGAGCCTGCATTGGGTGTTTTAGCCAAAGTGTCGGTTCTGTAGGGTATTGGATAGGCTTCACCTTTAATGGACTGCCCAAGAGTAAATGTCTACAAGCTAGCACGGAGTAGGCTTAGACCTGACCTGTCAACCACCATAATTTTTTTTTCAAACCACTTAAATGTTGGGTTACGTTTAATCCTAGATATAACCCTAGAACAAGAAGACCATGTTAATAGTCAAGTAGGGTTACCAATGTTATGTATAGGTACATTTTTGCTGCACTATGATAAAGCAATATGTTTTATGGGTAAAATTAAATCCTAGCGTTTAGGACTTATATCTCCTAGCTCAACACTATGTCTACAATGTGTTGATCTTGTGTCCATGTTTTAGAGAACTCATATCTTGTATAACATAGTCTATTACGTGATTTATTGTGGATAACATGTCTTGACATGGACCTAGCGGTTATTCTAAGGGCTATGATGGTCATGGTCACAAAACTCTTCAATACAAATAAATGTGTGATTTATAATCCAATAACGACTCTATAATGAAATATAACAGTAAGAGACAAGTGGAATTTAAATCTCCTTCGACCTTTAAGAGGGATAATGACAAAGAAGTAAAACTGCTATGCATAGATTAAATGACTAAGATATATATAATGTATTATCTCGGTGTCACAAACAATGTTGGATATTCAAGGGACTTTAATGTCCCCTAGAAAAAATATATATAATGGATTATCTCTATGTCACCAACAATGTTGGAGATTCAAGGGACTTTAATGTCCCCTAACAAAAAAAAAATTGTTTGGGAAATTTGGGGTACATTAAATATGGTATCAGAGCTAAAAGTTATAACACTTGGACCTCAGGGCAAGGCCAAAATTATTTTAATTATTTTATTTTTGTTGAAGAAAAACTACCAAATATGTTTACTGTTACAAACAAAAAAATTGTTGGTTTGTTGTGATAATGTCAACACAAAATGAAGAATAAATTAGACCCGAGGAGAATCCAAATAAAAGACTTCCTAAAGAACCAGATCATAACAACGAAGAAAGTTCAGCCACCTAGGTTTTGGAAACAATTAAGAACCTCATCGTAGAATTACAAGTGTTTAAAGAAGATAATAAAAAGCTAAAAAAGGAAGAGGAAGACCAGTTAGAAATAAATGAAATGCTTCTATGCAATATAGTAACCAAGAGGATCCCAAAGAATAATGACAAAGAGGAAGAAGTCAACAAAAGGTCCTCTAAAAACTTTGGTCATGAAACAAAAAATGAGGATAGCTCTTCCAAAGACACACACATGACATGAAACAAAACTGCTACGAGAAGAAAAAGAAAACAAGTAGATCACCTGGAAGATGAATTCAAGAAAATAAAACTGTCCACCTTTGATGGAGAATCAAGGACGCGTGAAGAGGTTGAAGCATGGATACTAGATATAAAGAAATACTTCCATATTTACAACTACTTTAATATGAAAGTCCAAATGACCATTTACAACTTGAAGGGAAAAACAAGTATCTGGTGCAAGACCTAAAATTGGCTAAGGGATTGAAAGAGAAACAAATGGAATGGTTAGATTTAAAAAAAATATTTCAATAAGCAATATTTGTCAAAAAGATATTACGAAAGAAAAAATAAGCAATTCTATGAACTAAGACTTGGACAAATGACCATGGATGATCCGATAAATAAATTTCTAGAACTATTGAGATTTGTACCATACATTAAACAAGACAAAGTAAATATACAATGATTCTTAAGCTGTCTACCACAGTTGTACAGAGACATAATTGAATTTGACAATCCCAAGTCTTCAAATGAAGTTTTCAGAAAGGCTCGGATGTGTTATGATTAGTACACACAGAGGTTTGAAATTCTCAAGGCATGGAAGGACAAGAAACATGACAAAATGAATCAGTAAAAGAAAGGATTCCAACCAAACCCTTTCCGTATTATGGCGAAAGGTTTCCAAAAGAAGGACTATCATTCAAACACCCAGAGCTCTCAAGGGGGAGGTAGACCAGTTAACCTGGGAGTCAAGAAAGTTGGGGATAGCCCCAGAGAACCATTGAAGTGTTGGGAGTGTGGAGAACCTCACTTGAGGAGAAATTGTCCACGCTTAATTTCCACGGAAAGAAATTCAGTCCATAACTTGCAAGAAGCTTCGACAGTAGGAGATATGGGCAGAAGTGTGCATAGAATTAATGCAGCTATGGATGGTAGGAAAGATGATCATCAATCCACTATCGTGGAGGTTGAAGGTAAAATTCATGATAACCGCATTTCCATATTAATTGACACAGGAGCTAGTCTGAGTTATGTCACTCATGGTTTAGTTGAATTATACAAGATCAAGAAAGTGAAGCATGCTAAGTCCTGGTTAGTACAGTTAGCAACTGGGACCAAGATAAAGGTAAACGATTTTATTCCTGAATGTTAACTCAGCATAGACTGTCAAACTAAAAATTTAGATATGAACATTTTACCTTTGGGATATTTCAATTTAATCATTGGAATGGACTGGTTAGAGAAACATAAAGTAATATTAAACTATTACGAAAAGTCACTTATTTGCAGAGACAAAATCAACACAATTAGGACGATACAAGGGATCAGAAAACCAGTTTCGGTTAGGCAGATATCAACCATACAGTTTAAGAAATGTATGAACAAAGGTTGCCAAGTTTATGTTGTTCAGGTAACTAATCTGTTAGAAAAGGAAAACAAACCCAATTTAGAGGACTTTGCAGTCCTACATGGGTTTAGAGATGTATTTGTGGACGAAATACCAGAACTACATCCAATAAGAGAGATAGATTTCTCTATTGATCTACTACCTAGATCTGCCCCTATATCTAAGGCACCTTATAGAATGAGTCTACCAGAATTAAGGAACTGAAAATTCAGCTGCAAGAACTACTAGATAAATAATATATCATACCAAGTGTCTCACCTTGGGGAGCATCGATTCTCTTCGTTAAAAAGAAACATGGAACCTTGAGACTGTGCATTGACTATTGACAACTAAATAAGATGACGATCAAGAATAAGTATCCTTTACCCAGAATTAATGACATGTTTGACCAAGTTGGAGGAGCAAGGATCTTCTCTAACATAGATTTAAGGCCTGGTTATCACCAAGTCAAAATAAAAGATGAATATATAAATAAAACAACATTTAGAACACATTACCGACACAATGAGTTTGTCATAATTCTGTCTGGTCTTACTAATGCACCAACAACCTTTATGTGTTTGATGAATAGTATATTCAGTCAATATCTGGATAAATTTGTGTTGGTGTTTATCGATGATATTTTAGTTTACTCAAAAATGGAATAAGAACATGAAGAACATATAGAAATAGTATTGTAGACCTTAAGGAAACATAAGTTGTATGTGAAGTTTGATCAGTGAAACTTCTACCATAGAAAGATACAGTACCTAGGACACGTGATATCTGAAGATGGTATTGCAGTTGATCCAGAAAAGATAAAATCCATTATGGAATGGCCTATCCCTAAGGATGTAGTATACATCAAATCATTCATGCGAATTACCGGTTATTACCGAAGATTTATCGAAGGATTTTCCAAGATCGCATATCCAATTGCATCCCTACAGAAAAAGGGAATAAGATTTACTTGGTCACAAAAGTGTCAGGACAACTTTGATAAATTAAAAATAATGTTAACTACAACACCTATCCTAAGGGTAGCAGATCCCAATAAATATTTTATAGTTTGTGTGGATGCAATAAAAGAAGGCTTGGAAGGTGTCCTAACACAAGATGGACACGCCATCTGTTACGAATCACCTAAACTGAAAGAACATGAGTGGAATTACGTTACACATGATTTGGAATTAGTAGCCGTAATTCATGCTCTAAAAATGTGGTGACATTATTTAATGGGGATGCTACTAACCGACAACAGTGGTGTAAATTTTTTATTCAGTCAACCAGATCTCAACGCAAGGCAAGCGAGATGGCTGGCCTTTTTAAGTGAATTTGATTTCGAAGTAAGACACATAAAACGTAAAGAAAACAAAGTTGTGGATGATATAAGTCATAGGACTAATGGACTTTATGAGATAAGTGTTAGCAAAGTGGAAAACGACATCAAACAAAGAATAAAATATGTAAGCAGTAATGACAAAAAGTACATCAAAACAACAACAAAATTGGAAGAAAATGCAGAAAAACTGAACAAAACAAATCTGAGTTTAGATAAAAATGGATTGCTAAGGGTCAAAAACAAGCTGTATGTACCTAATTCTACTGATTTAAAATCAACAATTCTTGACGAATTGCACAAAAGGTCGTATTCTGGTCATCCAGGATACTAAAAAATGATAACATCCTTAAGAAAATTGTTTTATTGGCCTAACATGAAGAGTGAAAGAGATGAATATTTATCTAAATGTTTAGATTGTCAACAGGTAAAGGCTAAACATCAACATCCAGTCGGTCTACTATAGCCTCTACCTATACCGGAATGGAAGTGGGAGATTATCTTGTTGGACTTCATCACGGGTTTGCGTAAGTCTTAAAAGAAAAATGACTCGATTATGGTAGTGATTGATAAACTTAGAAAATCTGCACATTTTATATCTGTGAAATCTACTTATAAAGCAATTAATATTGCTGAATTTTTTATGAAAGAAATATTTAGATTGCATGGAATTCCTAAGATGGTGATGTCCGATAGACATGTCAAATTTACATCAACATTTTGGAAGGAATTGTTTGCAGGATTGGATACTAACCTGAACTTCAACACAATCTACCATCCACAAACAGATGGGCAAACTGAACGAAAAAATCAGATTGTGGAAGACATGTTATGAATGTACGTAAGAACGAAACCAACTAAGTGGGAGGAGTACCTACGATTAGTTGAATTTACTTACAATAATGGCTATTAGACATCAGTCAAGATGAGTCCCTTCGAAGAATTATATGAAAGGAAATACACAACCTTGATTATCTGGGATAATCCAGTTGACAGGCCTATGATGGGACCAGAAATGCTCCAAGAAATGGAGAAAATGGTAAAAAGGGTACAATTGAATTTAAAGGAGGCCCAAAACCAACAGAAAATCTACGCATATTTAAAAAGGAGACACCAAGAATTTCAAATTGGGGACCTTGTGTATCTGAAAGTCAAAGAAAGGAGGATCTCTCTAAAGCTGGGAATTTTTTCAAAGTTGGCACCCATATTTTTTGCCCCCTTCGAGATTATAACTCGAATCAGACCTGTGGCGTATCAACTAGCACTTCCTGCAAACTTAAAAGTTTATAATGTGTTTCATGTTTCCTTATTAAAAAGTTATATTCATGATACTACTCACATCATTGATTGGACCATGGTGTAGGTGGAACCAAAAGGCGAGTTCCAAGTGGAACCTCTATGCATTTTGGACAGGAAAGAAACAATATTATGGAACAGAGCCATTGCCCAGGTAAAAGTGCAATGGAAGCACTTTAGCCCTGAGGAGGCCACTTGGGAATTGGAGGAAGATTTGTTGAAATCTTATCCAACCTTATTCCGAGAGAGGAATGAACATTGAGGACATTGTTGTACTTAAGGGGGAGAGGATGTAATATCCTCAAATTTTAGAATATTAAATTCTAAGTGAACTTTGAAATAAACTTCTGTTTTTGGAAAATTCGGATTTGGAAATTATTTTCCATTTATGGAAAATCCGAATTTGGAATTTTGATTGTTGCAATTAATTATTTGATGACTGTTGGGAAAAGATTTGACTTGCCCAACTATCATATTTTATTTTGACACATGAGTAAGAAAAACTTTTAATAAATTAAATGTTGGAAGACAAATGGAACAATTAGGTTAAAAATAGCTGACCATGACTCCATGAGTGGGGAACAGGTTTGAGTTACCTCAAAGATGATTTTTACAAGTGGCAGAAGTGGAATTTGACCACTAGCATCCCCTAAAAATAAGGGATTTGTCAAGCTATGAATTTCCTCAAGGAGGGAAGGAAAGACCTAGGCACAAGGATGCATATTTTAACAACATATGGAGGAAGCAGGACGTTGTTTAGTATGTTGGGAAAAATAAAATTGTTTGTTTTTATGAACATTGTTAGTGTGAGGAAAAGGATTTTTCTGATCTATGGATGGTGACGATAGCTAAGGAGGATCATT